>VXBN01002177.1:78303-112648 GCA_013397395.1 Sinosuthora webbiana
TAGGCTCCTCAAAATGACAATCGGAGATGCTGGGATGAAAGCTGCAAAATGCCTGCTGGTTACCTGATAATCAGAGACCCATCAATCAAAAGCACACTGCCTTAAGATCTTTAGCATTTTGAGAGAGTAAATGAACACGTATGCAAAGGATTGGCTCTCAAGATAACTAGGATATGTTTCTGCTACAAAATTTTAATTGGGTAGCGAAAACTGTGTTTATTCAGACACATTTGCTGAATATTTTGCCAGTATTTTTTTCCTCCAGGTTGCACATCAGCTAGGGTCACTTTGTTGTTGTTTTGCTGCTCCTCTTGTGTGAGGTACTTCTACCTCTCTTTTACCCTTCCCAGCACATATGAATTACCTGAGTGTGTGGATTCCAACACTAAAAAAGAAAGGGGCAGGAGGTTCTCACATTTCCTCTCCTCTTTTCAAGGAAAACTTTGAGACTCAGAAGATCGGTATTCTGTACAAATCCTTGACTAGTAGAATTTGGCTTACTCACAGTGAATTTAACACAAGTTTCATCATGTTATTTCAAAATGATATGACATTATTTCAAAATGTGGTGATTGACAGAGCCTGGTGACAGAGAAAACTGGTACAAGCTGCAGTTAGATGCAATTAGATGAAAGGAGAAAACTGCAAATTAGATGAAAGGCGAAACTTTCTGATTCTGAGAGTGGTTAAATATTGCAGCAGTTTTCCACAGAAGCTGTGAAACAGTCATCCTTGAAAAGACTCAAATCTCACCTGGGTGAGGCCCAAAGAAATTTGATGAATGTTAGCCCTGCTCTGCTAAAAGAGATGAGTTTAGGGATCACAGCATCCCTCCAAACACATAAACTTTTTTTTATGCGCAGTGGAACCAGTAACATGCGAGACAAATTGCTTCAGCGAACCACAAACCACTAAGAAGCAATGATTTTTTAAATTTTCTTTTTCAGAAAATTTTCTTCAGGCATGCACACTGCAAGCATGGACTCAAGTATGAGGTATATGAATACTTTTGCTCCTTCTCACCAGAATTTTCCACTACTGAACAGAAAGCCTTGACCAGCTGTGAAGAAGAAATAATTACGTTTGATCAGACAGTTTCATTTTGAGATTATGATTAAGAGTTGTGGCATTTGATGTTCATTTGGTTGTGCCGTTCTAGATTTTTTATTTTAACAAAAAAGTTTCCTTTTAATTTCTACTGTCCTTGTAAACTGGATGTTTGCCATAGTTTCCATTCATTTCTAGAAAGCAATTATTTATACTGTTACTTCTACAAAAATAACACTACAAAATTGTTTCAATCTCGGTGGGTGATAAACACACTTAGATTGTTCTTGTTTTGTGAAAAATGTGGCTGGGAACTTAAGGGCTCATGATGTTAATATAATAATTCATTGCTACCTTTTGCTATAAAAAGTATTGCACCTTTACTGTCTTCTTTACAAAGCACTTACTCCAGTAGAGAGAAAAATTCCTCTGTGGAAATAGCAAGTTTCAATGATCTGATTATTTTGAGCGTAAATCTGAAATTAAAAATTGGTCTCCATGTTGCAAACAAAGTACTGGGGAATGTAAAAACAGAGAATAGCTCTCATAACTCACACAGAGAATGTCGTTTAAAAGACACCCAGCCCAATTTCTTATTTTAGAAGTAAATGTTTTTTGTTTTTTACTATCATATCTACTGTTAATGAATTATACATTTTTCTAGATTAACTGCTGTGTACATTCATTTCTGTTTTTCTGCAGAGCAAAGCAACACAAAAATTCACAGCAAACAAGAATAAGAAGGAAGATGATTTATTGGCTTCAGTAATAATCCTGAGGCTGTTCACGCTTCTGGCACATTATTTCAGTTAATAGGAAAATTTTCCCTATAAAGTCTTTCAGTTCACTGTTCTAGAGGGTGATAGAAAGACTAAAGACCACCATGTGTTACGTGAGGGGTCTTTGGTTGGAGACAGAGATGACACAAACTCACCGAGTATCTTCAACAAACAGAGTTTGTTTCTTTATTTTTCTAACCTCCTTATATGGGTCTTGGATTTTGAATCCAAGATTCCCCTAATTAGGTTTTTTTTCCTTTTCAAAGTCCCTGCCAGAGTTAGAAAGAAGAGCGAATCTTGCAGCTTGGTCTTGAAAGGTGTTTATTAAGTTTTTTATCTGAAGGTCAGACCAGGCTTAATGCAGAGAGAAACACTGCTGCTAAGAACACAAGACCTGGTGTCCAAGGTCTCTTAAAGGTTTCTAACCCAATTAACTCTTGATACGTACTATATTTACAATTTTGTACCAATAATTACTACTAATTCTAAACACTTAATTCGCTACATCAGCTACATTCTACCAGTGTCTTTCTGCCACCGTCACAGCAGAAGATGGAGTAGGAAGAAGAAGAACTTAGGACACCTCCCAAAATTCTCCATCTTGCCTCTATCTACTTCCATTCTAAAAACCCAAAACTACAAATTTTCACCCTGTGACAAACTAAACTACTATCTAATTTAAATTTTTGTTGTTCTCATTTCCTCCATAAGTGTTGGAAATTTTTCCCATGGACTAAGGTCAAAGACAATACTTTCCTGGGGTCCTGGCAGGAGTCCTGGAACCCCCAGGGCAGTTTGAGGGGTTTTCCCCGTGCCCTGGACTCTAACATATGTTGAGTTCAAAACTCCCGGGTTTAGACAACTGATTGCTCTGGGTCTTTACACCACCCAGCTCCCTGGCCAATGGTACATCTGCATTTAGGGTTGGAAGGGACTGGTTGAAGTCTCTGTTTGAGTTTGAATCCATCCTATCATTGCTCACCTAGGGTCTTGTTTATTGAACTAGAGGAGGCAAATTTGGCTTCTTATTATAGCCAGATTTATCTGTCCAGCTACAGACTAGCTGTACTATGACACCACGTAACAATAATGATGTACCAATGCTATGGAGATGTATCAGGAAAGTAAAAACATCTAGAAAAACCAACAATATAGAATATTTTTTGATCTTCAGCAAAAACCTCCAATATTACTATTAATGGGGAAAAAAGTATTGGGAAATAGAAAGTCTTCTGTATGGAAGAGGCTATGGAGTTCTAAAAGAATTCTCTTAAGACATATGTGTGATATTCTCTAGAATACTGATTCACATGTAGAAAAATGTTTAACACAAAATAATTCTGGTGTTGTTATTCTGATTTCCTTTTCCCTTTTATTTTAAACATATGTACGAATCTCTAGAAGAATTGTAGCTTGAGCTATTCCTGAAGTTAAATGTCTTCAGGGTAGACAACTACATGGAACAGTTTAAAAAGGAGAAAGAAAGAAAAAATAAATAAATAAATAAATAAATAAATAAATAAATAAATAAAAAGTAAATGTAGCATTTTGAAGGACCATAAATCCTGCAAAAACACATATGAGTGAAAATTCCTAACCTGAATGTCATTAACAGTCAATAGTAACAACCTTGTATTATTTTGTTTTGAAACTATTAATTGGAAACCCTCATGCTTAGCATGTCCTCTTTCACAAAATTAATTCTAATATTTCAATAGGACTAAATAAAACATATTAACTCTCTTTGCTGACAGTTCTCTCTTGTTCTTTTCTCTACTATCCCATTTCTAGTTTTAACACAAAGATGACAATTTATATATTCAATCATTATATTATTCGATTTTTAAATGTAATTGGAAAATATATCTGTTCAATGGATTTGAATGCCCACATGAGTATATATATATATTGTAAAATATTAATATATTACATGAAGAAATTTGTAGTATACTTAGGTATGTGTGTCTGCATATATCAAAACACATTTCCCATGTGCAATATTTCAGTTAGAATTTTCACATTTAGGATTTTTCTTTTTTTTTTTTTTATAAATTCTTTTGACCTCTCCTGCACACCCCTCTCCTGGCAACCAGACTATTTGCATGCTATAGATTGCAAGAGCTCTCTCACAGAGGTCACCAGTGTATCAGAGAGAATATCAAGTATTTCTGGATGTTGAGAAAGACATCATTTGACATTATTAAAGGCACCCAGCAGTGCAAGACATTTTTATTACTTCGCATGGAACAACAACCATTTGAAGAAATGTATGTACAAGGGCAAATGGAACTGCTTCAGATTGCAACTGGCGCTAGGCAACCACAGAAACAAAATATGGGGAAAAAAACCCAATTATAAAATCAATTTGAAAGAGGGAAAAAAGTTCAGTTAGAAATTCTAGTTCTAGTTATTTCATGATATTCAACAGATCTGAGAATCTGAGTGGTTTTTGCAAGAGAGCATAGACTATGGTACTTCATCAGCTCTATGTTTGGCTGTCTTAGTATATGTTCAAAATCCCATTAAAATCACTGTTATATTGGGAGGAACATGGATCTACACAATATCAGCTAAAGAACAGCAGAAAGCTAAACAAACTTGTCAGAAATATAATAAAGACAAAAACCTTAATAAGCAGAACCGTTTACCTTTAGATTTAATTTTGGGAGCTCTTTCTGCACAAAAAGTCAGTTATTTATTTATTCTGTTACCTGTCTTTTTCAGGGTTTGGTTTTTTGGGTTTTTTTTGTAGAGCCACTGTGCTAATGACAGAAAACTCTGGTATTATTAGATATTTATAATCCCCTGGTAACACCTTCTAATCTCTCCCTTTCCCTAGATAACAACCTCGCAGCTCTGCAGACTTTATTCTTTTAATCACTTCCCACATAATAACACTGCAGTCCATGACTAAATACAACCTTTTAGAAATACCTGGATGTAAACATTCTTCTTGTCTCTCTTCCACATTATATTCCCTTCCAACATTTCCTTTCCAGTTCCTCTCTTGTTTTGAGCACACAGAACACTCCAGCCCAGTAGGAGTTTCTCTGTTCTTTAAATATTCCCCAAATTTTAACAATTATCAAAGAAACCAGCAAAGGTTACCTATTTCCAAAATTTCCAAACACTGCAACCTTTCCCATGAGTCGTGTCTCATTTACAACTTTTCTATGATTTGCTGGACTTGACCATGTACAAGGTCAAAGTCAGCTTTACGAAGCTGCAAAAAATTTTACAGTGTGATGATTAACTTTTTCCTCACTATTACAGTTGTTAATGGTTATTCTTTCTTCCACTGTCTTCTTGACACGTTCCATGATCTATCTTCAATTTATTTTTTTGTCAGTTTTAATGCCATAGGTATGATAAATCCAAGGAAAAGAATAGTGAAAAAAAATGAGCTATAGAACTACACTACCTTTAAAAATATCACTTGACCTTGAATTTAAAAAAAAAAATAGCCAACAAACCAGCAATCAGTCCTTTCTAATTTTGTATTCCCAGGAGAAAAAAGGGCCTGAGGAAAGTAGACTTTTACCACCACAGAAATCATTTTGCACACAATACCCTTCGCTGATTTTAATTGGGATTTCTTCATGGCCTTCAAAAGGAAATTGCTCTCCTCCAACAAGCTAATGACTTCCTCATTTCAGCTGCTAATGGATTTTGGATTTTTTGACCTTGGGGACATCCCCAGCTTTGCGGACGTCTCCATCTCCCAGCAGACCACTGCCCCTGTGTTTGTGGGATGTTTGCCACAACACAGTTCCAGTAACCTCATTTTATCTGTCTCATGTCCCCTGCTCCCTCCCAGCATCTCTTCTACTTTACAAACAATTTTTATGTTACCTTTAATCACTTTTTTAAAAATCATTTGTTCCTTATTTCACATTAACTACTGGGTATTCACATTTTCTGAGCTTTACCACTGTGTTCTCTTAGACAGACCTTTACATATTGCAAGTAAATAAAAATGTTAATATGCCACATATATTTACTGTTAATAAATAAAGGGGAATCACTTGCACTAAATAATGTGGTTTGTGTTATGTTTTGGGGTTTTTTGAGTTTTGTTTTATTTTTTTTTCAGAAAAATCTAACCATCATCACAAGTCATTCACTCTCTAAGCACGTCGTGTTGAAATCACAACTTAAACTCTTAGATAGTTAAGATGAAAGGACTAAATCTCAGCACTGAAATCCAAGAATTAATAGTAAAAAAAACTACAGTCAGTTCTTGAATATTCTTTGTCTTTCAACAGTGCTGTGAATGAAAACAGAAAGCATTTATATTTCAAGTTAACAGACAGATTTTAAAGTTACCAAGCATTTAACAACAAAGAATAATGACACCATAATGAGTATAAGGAAAATAATTCTGGGTACCAGAGGAATGTGAGCAGCAGACCCACAATAGTTGGTCAATGGGACTGAGAGAAGTTTTAGTGGAAGAATTTTGAGAAATGAGGAGTGTGGCCATGAGTCAGTCCTAGGAGGGAGGAAGATGTTTGCTGTAGCACTACAGGACAGGTAGGTGCAAAAATAATAATTTCTTTCCTTTCCTGAGTACCAGTGGCACTTTTGTTATCAAGACTTTGTAACTACTCCCTGTCTGTGACAAATTGTCTGCATTCATAAAACCGTGTCTGATTAACAATTAGATGCCACCTTTGAGCAGCAGACCACAGTACTTGGAGAAAAACTCTGCTCACTAAAATGAGGAAAAGGCTGGAAAAACCTGAATGAACTATTTATGGGGTATTTGAGTGGATGACAACCCTGTCTCCAAATGGATGACAACAGCCTGCTCAGGAGATGTAGGTACCTAATTCCAGTGTAAGACTCTGCTGAGCCAGAGGGATGTGGGCACCTGGACACAAATCAGATTTCTGCATCCCCAGAGACTTTTTGTCTCTGCTTCTGTGCTTCATATCACAAAACATCCAGAAACAGGTGCAAGCTGTTCAAATTATTATTACTTCAGTTTTTCTTTAGTTAGCAAAAATTAGCAAACTTATCCCTATGAAAAATTTGTCATTTGCTTATTTTGCTTGCTATAATAATAGGTTATACTAATTTTTATTTTCTGAATAAAGATTTAGGTCATGCAAAAATAAAAGCAAACAATAAATACTATGATCTCATACACAATTTAAGCAAATTTTCCTGTATTATTTATAAAAAAAAAAATAAAGTTGAACGTGTGCCTGGCCTGCCCAAAATTTTCAGTGTGTTTTTTGTTACATAGTGATTTAATATTGACTCTTTTTTGAGACTTGGTTATTTTGATACAAAAGTTTTGGCAAAATACTGCAAACTTGTAACTTGTCTTACCAACAGTTTGAATGTTTATACTTTTAAAGAAATTCTTTTCTGAACATTTCTGCTTAGTAAAAGATATATTGAATATGAAAAATCATGCCTAAATATGTGTAGTTAAACTCAATCAGAATTAATTTTCAAGAAATAACTTTACAATCTTTGGAAATTTCCTTTTTCATATGAACCTATAAGTAGTTAAAGATCATTTACTCTGCATGTAAGGGGAGTGGAATGGGATGAGGTGGGTGTGTTTGCACGTCTTTAGAGAAATCAGAAATCACCTTAGCAAGGTATTGTAAAACAAAGTACTCTAAACTAGACCAGTGAGAGTAAGAGGTAAATGCTTTTCTGAGAAACCAGATTGAATGCAAGCAAGAAGTGCTGTTTTTAACATGCAAAAATAAATATATATATATATATATATTAACCAAATCCATTTACTTCAACATACAGACATTCTATGAATCATAATGTAGGATTTACTGATAATATTCGTAAGTTAGTTGTGATTTTCTTGTTATCAAAATCCTTTGATTCCTAGGAACCCAATCAAAACCTCATAACACTTTGAAAATTAAGAAGTTTCTTTACTCTGGTATCAATTCCAAGGGCATAGGTTGACCATTTCAAAGGTAGACAGAATACAGTCAAGGTGGTCTGTGGTGTCTGGTTGTTTTGCTGTGCCCAGACAAATTAAAAATTTAATATATGCTCTTTCCTCCTCACATTTACATCATGTGGCTAGTCAGCTTCATAAACTATCATTTGATGTCATTTTCAGAAAAAAAAAAAGTACAGATGAATGCATGCAGATAAATCAAATGCTTATATTTCAGTTTATTTATATGGTCAGTACTTGGATTTTTTTCATGGCTGGACAAGACAAATACAGCTGATCGGATGCAATGCTGGCAGTGTGACACCTTCTCTTGTGACTGCTGAACTCAGTGAGGTAAATCTGTCTGAACGTGGATTGTTAAGCTGAATCAGGTACTTTAAGTTCTTCTTTTTACAGATAATGAACTTGTGTAATATAAATCCCCTGTATCTTACTTATCTGTTTGAAATGAAAGAGATTGTCATGCAGCAAGGTCTATTCAAATCTGTCTCACCAAGCATTAAACTGTATTACTAAATAAAATTGGAATCTGTAAAGTAGTTACCGTACAGCCAGGATATTCTACTAAAATCAGACTTTATATTATATATTTCCTTTATGCCAATAGCTGTACATGTAGATGAAAAACAGATTATCAGGAGTAACTAGAATAGTACCTCATATATTGACATATTAACCATTTATAATATTCTTTACAGATGCTTTAATGATCATTATGTGAGCCAGGTGTCTGAAGAAAGTCTTACTTGTGTAAAACTTATCATCTGATTTCATTTCAAGCCTCATAGTACCACTATAATATATATATTTGTACTGAGTCATTTTTTTTCCAGTGTTCAGAAGGAAACTTTGCATTTCCGACACTGTACTGTAGCTTTAAAAGCCTCCACATAAATGCAGATTTGAATAATAGTTGGTACCAAAAAGAACTTATTTGCATAAAGTCCTACTGTGCCTTTTTATTCAGCATTCATGTAAGTTCTGTAAAGTTTAGAGAGATCATATTTCTTGAATGAAATCTCTTTGAAACTGATCATAATTTACTCTATTACAAGAAATGAGGCACATATGCAGTCTGACAGAGACTGTGTCAGCAGGTAGAGATTACTTGGACACTCTTGTGCAAATTCTCAAAGATTCCTCTCTCTTCACATAGCCATGACCAAAAGAGGCTGCCACATGCAATTAAAGATAACAGAAAGAAATTAAATAGTTTTATCCACAATGAAAAATACCATCATTGCCAAAATTACAGAGAAGAGGTGTTCACATGAAATGATACAACCCTCAAGTACTTCTCTCAAAAAGTTTCTGCATTTCTTTATCGAATTAGAATGTCACACTGCAAAAATCAATGTTTCTCTAATGCTTTCCCTGCTGCAGTCATGACTTTAAAAGGATATTTATTGCATAGGCAGCTGCTACTGATGACTACCATTATTTCCCCATTCTGTAGTTCAATTGCATACTCTCATAAAACATTGTGACACAAGTCTTGAGCAGCCCTGTAATTTCCCCAGAATTACTGGGAATTTTGGGCAGGGCTGTTTGGAGTGAATTGGTATCATTCACACAAATATACTCGTATTATTGAAGTCTTTGCTCTCCTCTTAGACATATTAGTTCCAGTCACTTGTTTCTGCCAACTACAGCCCTTCACAATATCCTTCTCTAAACTGGAGAGAGATGGATTTAATGAGTGGGCTGTTAAAAGAATAAGAAAGTGGCTGGATGGTCACTTAAACAGGATAGGGGTCAACAGGTCAGAGCACTAATGGACATCAGTGACCAGTGGTGTCCCTGAGGGGTCTGTATTGGGACCAGTGTTAATAAATATCTGAATCAATGATACAGAGAGAGGGATTGAGGCACCCTCAGCAGGTTTGCAGGTGACACCAAGCTGAGGCTGCAGTGACTCCAGGACAGGATGGCATCCAAAGGCACCTGGACATCCCCAGGAGTGGCCCATGGGGATCTCAGGGGGTTTAACCAGGCCAGGGGCTGGTGCTGGCCCTGGGTCAGGGGAGCCCCGGGCTGGATCCAGGCTGGGGCTGAGCAGATGGAGCAGCCCTGGAGGAGCCCTGGGGCTGCTGTGGGGCAGAGCTGGGACCCCAAACCCCTGTGCTGGGCTGAGCCCCAGCGTGGGCAGCAGGGGAGGGGGATTCTGCCCCTCTGCCCCCTAAGCTCAGAGCCCACCTGCAGAGCTGCCCCAGCCCTGGGCCCAGCACAGCAAGGAGCTGGAGCTGCTGGAGCCAGGCCAGAGGAGGCTCCAGGATGAGCAGAGGGATGGAGCAGCTCTGCTGGGAGGAAAGGCTGGGAGAGCTGGGATGGTTCAGCCTGGACAGGAAAAGCTTTGGGGTGACCTCACTGTGGCCTTGCAGGGCCTGAAGGAGCTGCAGGAAAGATGGAGAGAGACAATTGACAAGGGCTGGAGGGACAGGACACAGGGAATGGCTTCCCAGTTCCAGAGGGCAGGGATGGATGGGATATTGGGAAGGAATTGTTCCCTGCAGGGAGGGTGAGGAGGCCCTGGCACAGGGTGCCCAGATTTGCTGTGGCTGCCCCTGGATCCCTGGCAGTGTCCAAGGGCAGGTTGGACATTGCGGCTTAGAGCAACCTGGGGTAGTGGAAGGTTTTCCCTGCCCATGGCATGGGTGTGACTGGATGTGCTTTGAGATCCCTTCCAACCCAAACCATCCTAGGATTCTGTGGTTCTACTGTAACTCCTGCTAACAATAGATCTGATCCATTAATGCTTGACACACCACGTTAAGGCCTTAAAGAAAATACATCTCTTATATTATCCCTCTAACTTCCAAAAGTCCTTTGTAAGAGAGGTGCAGATAACCATCTCTAAAAAGTAGCAGCAAAGAGACATTTTAAAGTCATATAAAATTGCTCTGACAACTTACAACTCTACTAGAGAGGTTACCTTCCCTTGTTATTTTCAGATTGATAAACCCCTGTGTCAGGAGTATGAGGCAGGATGCATATGTTAGAGGTAAACAGTGAAAAAGAACTTAAAATGCTCATTAATTAATGCACATATTCGCTTCAATTTCTGTAAATGATAGACAGGAATGTAGATCCACTGCAACACAGTGTAAAATTAATAAATAAACTACTGCCACCTGCTGCTTGTGAGTCTGAGCTGTCATGTGGCATCACTCAGGTTTGATTTACACTCGTTTTGTGTTTGCAAGAAGCAGACTCCTGTTGCAAATATCTTTCCTTGTCTGAAAAAAACCTGCATCTGAAAAAACCCTTCATAAAACTGTTCAGCACCAGAATTTAAAAAAAAATTACTTATCAAATATTAAATTATTATTAAAAATTGTTAATTTACTAATTTATTCCTGATTTATTACTTAAAATTTTTAGAAAAAAACTTCCCACAGAATATCAGCCATTGTCTAGAAAAAAAAATATGATTGCAATACAAATGCTCTTATTTTTTCTTCCAAGTTTTTGGAAAACGTGCTAAACTTTGTTAATCACTTATTTATAAGACAGAAATGCTGGAGTAACTCTGTATAAAAGAGACTATTTTTATTGTGAATTTTACCATCTTTTCTTTTATGCTTTGAAAATCACTTTATTTCATCTTTTTTTATCTCCTTAACTAAAAATTTGTTAGCTTAATTAGGTTTTTTGCCTTAGAAATATATATATGGATTTTCTGAGATGAATATTCGACATATTGTCTATTCATTTGCATGATTAAATGGAGCAATATGATCCAAAAAAAAATGTGCTTGGAAAAATGAAATTATCAATTATGTTACCATTATGGTGTAATTAATCCTGTTTATCTTTAAAAAAATCCTAGAACTCTATGCTCTACATGGTTCTTATCTGCTACATTTTTAATTAGGGAATCCTTGCATAGGAGCCCAGATAACTCTATTATTAAAACTTTTTTTTTGCCAAGTAATCTTATTAATTATATTCTTGAGTACAGTCCATAACTGTGGTGAAGGAAGCATTATTATTTTCTTCAGTGATTCTGAGCTGCTTCCTGACCACTTGACAACCTTGTGTAGCCACACTTTATCCCCATGTTCTTCTCCATGGTGTTAATTAACACAGTGTCACCTTTCTGAAGAGCTGTTATTAAGTGCAGGCTGCCTTTTGCTGTAAGATGATGTCAGCAAAGTAATTGTTCACATATCCAAGGCTATTATTCGCTCTTGTACAAAATAACTGTGCAAGCCATTAAATTATATGGGAAAAAAAAATTGAACAATCTAATAGAATAGTCTAGACTAACCCTACATACTTTGGTTGTGTATTTCAAATGGATTTTTGAGTGTTCAACGTTGACCAAGCTGCTGCCATTGGCCTCAGTACTTTAACTACAATGAGAAAAGCATTAGGTCAATGCCACGTGTTTCTTTATAATCCAGTGAGAGGTTTTCTTTCTGACAGTGTGTGAAAATACTGTCCCTAAAAAATACAGGAAGTCTACTCCAGAAAAAAGATGTCATTTGCATTTGTGCTGCTCTAGTTTTCAACAGAGGTATCTGCTGTCTGATAATAAAAGCCAATGAAAAGGATCTTTTTTGCCTAAATCCTTTGAACCAACTGGGAAAAAAAATAAAGCTTTGATTTCCTGAGTCAGAAATGCTCATGTTTTAAAATGGATTCTCTAATTATGATGAGGGAATTAGTGATGAAGTACATTATTTTAAGACTAATATTTTGATTAAAAAACTGAAAGTGACAGGCTAATAGCCTTGTCATACCTCCTTGTACCCAGCACTTCTCAAAGAATTCACAGAATTAAGGGATTTTATGTATAACATATCTTCATATTTTATGTATAATATTGTCTACAAATCTACTAAGTATTTACAGGCACTCCCTCATATAGAAATCAGAAAATAACAGATCATGAAAAGCACTTTGTTTTCTGAATCAAGATCAAATACTTCTAAACATATTGCTGTCCAATGACAGCAGAACATGAATGTGGAATCATTTTGTATAATTATTTTGTGTATAGTCCTCAACACTGCTTGAACCACCTA
This sequence comes from Sinosuthora webbiana, assembly GCA_013397395.1. Taxonomy (NCBI): domain Eukaryota; kingdom Metazoa; phylum Chordata; class Aves; order Passeriformes; family Sylviidae; genus Sinosuthora; species Sinosuthora webbiana. Next base: position 91,104 of record VXBN01002177.1, read on the forward strand.
CTCCAAAGCCTGCAATTACTGTGCCATTTGGAAACCAGGAAAAAAAAATCTTCATTACATAGCTTTGTAAATTTTTTTGTTTGTTTGGGGCTTTTTGGGGTTGTTTTTTTGTGGGTTTTGGGGGGTTTTGTTTGTTTGTCTGTTTGTTTGTTGTTTATGGTCCATAGTTTAATGTTGATAGAGCTCTTATCTGGAACATGAAAAATTGGCTCTTCAAGAGGTGCATCACAATCCAACATATCTTTCCTCCTATCCTCGCATGCAAAATCAGTAAAGAATGGCATATATTCTTCAATCCTTGTAGTGGTGTGGGTTAAGGACACAAAAAATTCCCTAAAGACACAGCTAAGCATGTATTTAGTCTTCAGAACTAATATTGGATTATTTGCAACTACAACTCTTTCTAAAATCTCTGGTGAACAATAATGGGTTAAAAAAGCCCATAATACTGAGTTAATGAATTTTCCTCTCACTTTACCAAAAGATATCACAGTCACTTCAAAATAACAGACAGACAACTTGTATTTCAGAACTTGATAAGTATTATTCTACTGGAGGAAGAGTTAAAGTAGGCAAAGTCTATCCAAAATAACCAAGAGGGCTATTATTATTTTACTGGAAGAAAAAATACCATGTGCTTTTTAAATCTACCTCAGATATTTGGAAATTCCTGGATGCTAGATTTTCCATTTTTCATGACCTAATTCTCTCACAAGTGTAAGGAAAATTTTCAACTTCTACAATATAAGAAGCTAGAATCTGTGAGATTATGAAGACTGCAGTGCGGGGAAAACATTGTCTGGATCACTCTTCTACAATTTACATTTTAACAACATTGTCATGAATTACTGTTGTTAAAAAATAAAAAATACAAATAAAATCTAAAAATAATTTAAAAATTTTAAAAAAAATTAAAAAAGAACACCANAAAGAACACCACCACCCAAAAAACAACGTAACAACAAAAAATCCCCAAACTAATCTCCTTAAATAAAACAAGTGAAATAGTTCTGGAAGGCATTTCAACTGGAGACAAATTTTAATGAACACTTATGTCCATTCAGGAAGAGTTTAATGATATGTTTAAGTACCTAAGATACCATTTCTTTGTAAGTGTATGGATAGAAAATTACTATCTAAATCAATGTCCAGGAGCACCGGAAACTCTCACTAAGGAAACATTTGCAAATAAACAAATCTTCTCAGAAGTTTTCTTTACCCTTTTTTTTTCTCCTGAACCACAGTCCCTATGATATAAATGAAGCTTGCAGAGGAAAAAAAAAAAAAAAATTGAAAGCAATTAAGTGCTTTATTCCAAATTCTAAGGTTGGGATTTCAAATTTCTTATGCCTGGCACTGGATTTATGCTCATTTTATTGATTTAATTAAGTTCTCTTATCATCAGAATCAATCATTTGAAACAGGATTTTGATTGGCTGTTGAAGCCTGTGGGAGACCCATCACATACTGAAACATGGGAAGTACTCAGTGCTTTTGAAAACTGAAATTGCTGACAGAATGAAACCTATCAATGAAAAGAAATTTATTGGGGGTGTAACAGGAAGAATATATGTTACAAAACTTGAAGCCAAAAAATAGTAGTGCAATACAAAGGCTTGTTCATCATCTACCCATGAAGAATTTGTATTTGATAAAAAAAAAAAAAAAAAAAAAAAAAAACCTGAACATTAATCTTGGTTGCAGGTTTAAGGAAAAAAAGATGAAACTCAAAGGAGTGCAAAAATGTTGCTAGGATGCCCAAAGGAATTAGAATCCAGGATATAGGAGATAGATGATAAACCATTCTCTTGTCCTAAAATATAGAATAAATATCAAATCAGACAAAAATCCTCTCCACAGGTGGCTCAGAACGCAAAAGGTAAGAGAAGTTCTAAATAAATCCCAGAGCAATATTTTACCCAATATTTGCACAGGGACAAAGGGAAATCCATCTATGATGATATTTAAGCTTGGAATTGGTTAACTGCTCCCAAAAAGCCAGCAATTTTTAAAGGAAGACTGGTGGAAAATTCCTTTGTATTCAATAACAGAAACAAACACTTTTACAGCAGATTATGCAGCATGGCAAGAGAACAAACTCTACACTTCAAGAGATTTTTCAAACTCTATGTTTTTATAGAGAGTATATTTTACAGTTCTGTTTACCAAAATATTTTAGCTTTTACTTACTGGCCTACTATCAAATTTGTTGCCATCCTCTTCAAACCAAAAATGAGAGAAACAGAGTCTGAATCCTGATGACCTAAGTGGGCTTTGCAAGACCTGGCCCTCAATTCATTCCGTGAATTAACCTTGAAAAAAATAATTGAATTTCTTTCCCTGGTATAGGGCAACGTTAATTTATTTCAAAGTGTCTCTCTGAGAGAAGTGCTAATGAAACGCTCTGGATATAAGTTTAACAGCTATTGTTATTGTTATAATGACTCAGCATTTCATCTGAAGGGCATATTTTTATTAAATAAGATAGGCAGACAGCAAATGTCAAAGTCATATAAATGTCCATGCAGGGGAAGTCAATCTTTATTCAAGGTTCTACCTTTCAAAATTAAGCAAGTAGATTAAGTCAATTAATTAGCCATCAATTCAACATGAACGTGATGAAGTCCTTTGCCAGAGCCATCTGCAGTGTCTAAATTTTAAACATGATGTATAATAAATTGAAACTAATGCAAAACAGCAGGGGTGGAATGTGGGAATTATTAAGTAGGCGTCAAAGGTTTGTCCTGCAGGAATACTTCCTCCTACTGCCAGTGAAAAAGAGAGCAACAAGTGGCTCTGAAACCCTGAAGGAGAAATGCCTAACATTATTTTGAAATGTACTTTTGGTAGAGTCCTGTCATTAAAACAAGCCTAAGAATCTCAGTTGGATCTTTGCATTATTTCTGGCCTCTACTTAATTATTGTACCCCAAAGCCTCTTGGATCAATTACTGAAGGATTTTTTCTTTGTTTTCATCTTTTGAAGGCTGCTAGGTTGTCCAAGACAGTAATCTCAATATTGATGACCCATCTTCTTGGAGAGTTTGCAACAATCTCACAGCACTGAAACACTGAGCTTTTTTCCTACCTCGTTAACGTCTGTTCACAGGCATAGCCCAATAAAGATTAGTACCAACATATCAGGTTTCACCTCTTTTTGTCACCTACGTCTTTCTTTTTTTGTCCCCAAGAAATGCCAAGTCAGCAATTCTTTATTTTCATTCTACATCAAAATATTTTTTGCCCAACACATTTTGTCTTTTGGTCCAGTATGAAGTACCTTCAACACATACCTGCTTCTCACTGCTCATTCACAAAAAAGGGAATTGCAATCCATGTCTTATTCAGATTGTCATGATTTGATAGAGCTAATGAATATTAATAATTTTGTTTTGCTATTGTGACATTATTCTCCTTACATATATCTCCTTACATAATGTACACATTTCATTATTTTGGGAATTTGAATCACCTGATTTCAGCAGGCATCTTGAAGACTTAAGAGATGTATTTACGCTGAGATTGATCCTAGCTGAGATATATAGTTAAACTTTGGAATGGGATTATGATAAACACTAAATGTGCCTCCATTTTTCCCTTGACTTCCTAAAGGAAAAGATGAAGAGCTTATCAAATGTTGTGGTGACCTTGGGATACATTTCTATTACAGTTCATGGAGTTGTTTAGGTACAGTTGTGAATTTATGAAGTGATTACACTGACTTCATGTTTGCCCTGAAGCTGAATTTCTCCAATTGCCTGCAATGACCCCATCCTGGCTGACCCCACAGCTTAGTTAAGGCAGGCATTTCCCTTGGTAAGGAATCTCAAGCACAAAAATGAGCTCTCATTTGCTCTGGGACTTAAAGTGGGATCCAAGCTGCTGTGGGAGCTTAGGAAGTTTTTAGCAGAGTGCTCAAGCATGTACATCACCCTTTACAAAAGGCATTTCTAAATGACTTAGGGAAAGAGAGAGTCTCTGGAATTTGGAAAATGTTGCACAACAGATCATCTATTTCACTACTTCTGTGGTAAAAATTGTACTTTTCCTTAAACTCTGAAGGCTAAGATCCTTTCTTTTCTTTTTTTTTTTTTTTTTTTTTTTTTTTTTTTTTTTTTTTTTTTTTTTTTTTTTTTTTTTTTTTTCCCCCACAAACATGGGTTCTGATAAAATGCAACAGACCACCTTCTGGAGAATTTAGCAGCACAGATTTTTCCATCTCACCATCTTTGCCTTGACAGTAATGACATGCATAATATCTGAAATAATATAAAATCTCTTCTTAATAATTACTGCAAAACAAAAAGTATCAAAAAAAAAGTCCAAAAAGTATTCCAGGTTTTTCTCAAATGCTCCTCCATACTAGTCTGTGAGACATTTCTGACTTCTTAAAACTGCAGCTTTCTTCCTTATTGATAAGAATAATTATCTGAGTGAGGACTGATTGAAAGGTTAATGTGCTAAGCACATGATGCAAAGTAAATTGGGATCACAAAAAGAAAATTATTTCCTGTGCAATATAGAGTGGAAAAACAGCTAAAATTCTAGCTTTTATTCATCTCTCAATTGTACAATTGTATAATTACTCTCTCGGAATTCAGGAGTATTAATCCTTCCCCTCCCTGAAGCTTAGAAAACAGGTGACTCTTGTCTACCCCACAGTGTGAAGGAGGAGGACCAGATCCTGGCACTGGTCACAAATATAAGTAAAATCATTGTGTTACAAAACACCAACACCATGAGACAGCTTCCTCTCAGTCACTGGTTATCATTGACAAGAGAAGGATTTTTTATCTGATTTAATTTTGTCTCAAGGGTGTTCTCAGTATGGCAGAGCTACACTAACTACAGAAACTACAGTCTTGTTTGGCTCTCCCTAAAGATGCAGTGATGAGACAATGAGCTCCTACAAAAGGTGATTTTGAATATTCTGCTCTAAGCAGCCCCCTGGAGCATTTCTGCTTACTCTCTGGTTATTATGCCAGGCACCAGATGCCATGTGTGCTGCTCTTTCCCAGCAGATGACAACATAATCAGTAAGACTTTGCTCGCTGTGACTCACCGAGATTAAGCATTTGACAAAACAACATATCTAGCACAGAATCACGTGTTATGAAACCATTCCTCATTGCTACCTGTTTTCATTAGAACCAGGCCTTTGCATAGGGGGAAATTGCTTTGGACAAGCAGAGGAAATAAAGCAGCTTCAGTTTTTCTTTGCAGTCTTTGGTTGTGTTATTATCACAACTGCACCAATCACCCTGCTTTGACCATCATGCAGCCCTTGTGCTCTGTTTTCTCCACTGGGGTTAAAGAAAAGGGGTTGCAATTTTATCCTTTTCTTCTCCAGCCTGGAAAGGAGAAGATTGTGTAGGGAGACCCCATTGCAAACTCCCAGCATCTGAAGGGGAGCTATAAGGAAGCCAGAGAGAGACTCTGCATTAGGAATTGTAGTGCTGGAAAAGGGACTAATGGGTAAATATCGAAAAAGGAGAAATTTGCATTTGATATTAGGAAGAAATTCTTTACTGTGAGGGTGGTGAGACACTGGCACAGGTTGTCCAGAGAGGTTATGGATGCCATGACCCTGACAGTGCTCAAAGCCAGGCTGGATAAGGTCTTGAGCAACTTGGTCTAGTGAGAGGTATCCCTGACCATAGCAGGGGGGTTGGGACTATATAATCTTTAAGGTCTATTCCAACCCCTTAACATTCTACAATTCTGTGATTCACTGTTGGGGAAATTATTATTCTATCTGGTACTCCACTTTGCCCTTTCTCTTAAGTAAAAAAAAAAAAAGATAAGGAAAAGAAAATACTTCAAAAAGCTCCTATTAGGCAATCTCTGTTGTTCTTGTCCTTTTAAAATGTGGTTTCTTGTCAGTTTGGATTTTTTGGCAGGGGGAAGGGAGGGGGATTTAATATGAAGAATATAGGAATATTGTTGAATATGACGCTATTCGTCATCTCTGAAGGCAACAGTATTTTCCTTTGATTTGAGATTCAGAGAAGGAAGGGGAGCAGCACTGACAGCAGCGATGACATTCCAGGGTACCTGTGTGCATACCCAGGGTCTGAGTTCAGAGCTGGCTCTGTCTCACACAGGTGTACAGGTCAGAATGAGCAATGCCTTGGCCATGCTTTAACAAGGGAAAGGGAAAGGAATTCTCTTGGGAATGAAGATGGAAAGTCTCTGCTTTCCCTGTTGAATTTCTTTTCTTATTTTCTTTCAGGATCACCATGACCTCGACTGTGAGTGGAGTTCATAATGATGGTTCAGGTTCACCAGGCTTTCCTGGAGGGAAATAAAATTTGCTGCCAGTTGCAGGTGATGCTCTGTTAATGCAGCTGGATTTCTTTTTTAAAATTTTATTGTCTATTTTTTGCTTCTTTGCACGTCCAGCAATCACTTCCCTATTCTGACACACATGGGGAAGACATATTTAAATCCTGAATTTTGTACCTTTGCTGAATTAATGGCTAGTGAGAAAGCAAAAGTGATCCTACCTTCTCTCTTTAAAGATTTTTCTGGGTCCTCTACCATATATGAAACACTATTGCATTTTTTGCTGCATTCTGTTAATGTTAAAACCAAGAGATAAACCAAACTAATATGGTCTCACTAAATAATATTGCAGCTTCTGAAAATGGCATTTCAGGCTCGATGAACCATGTATCTCACCAAGAAGAAGATTTCTTATATTCTTAAATCCTTTTGATTTTTATTGATTCCAAAGAAGTACTGAGAGCTAGAGTGAAAACACTGCATAAGGGAATTTTTTTATTAGGGTGTTAAGAGTTTTATGAATCCGACAAAATTTAGTGGCTGTAATATATATTCACCTACAAACCACTGACATGCTAATCAAATGTCTTTTTATATGCAGTATTCCTAAACCAAGATAAAACTATGAAGTTATCCGTCTTGGAAACAGAAATAAGTTTACCTCAAATTCCAAAAAGCAAAATGCTAAATTATCCAGGAAAGGGTTTTTCCCAAACACAACTATTTTTGTAGATGACAAACCTTACTGGGACTCAGGTGATTTCTTGCATCCCTGAATGTGTTCCCACATGGTTAAGTACTTTAGGAAGTACAGCTGCCACATGCTAGTCATCACTACCATGTTACTCCAGCAAATTATGTGCCCCAAGCGGGGTAAGTCTCACTGTGTAATGTCTCACTTGAAGTTTTTTCCTTGCTCCTTTGAACAAATTTTTGCAGAATTCATCTACCACACAGTACTCGTATTTATGCAATATCATGTGTATTACTATAATGACTATAATGAACCCTCCACTAAACCTAAATGAATAACTGCCTTTGAACCAACTTAATGGTCATTTTGCTTTATCACAATTTGGAGAGGATTCTGTTTGGTGCTGTTGATTGTGGCCATCAACAAGAGTCAAACACTAGGAACATTTGGAAATCTGTGTGTACAAACTGTGTGACCATCTGCTTGCTTAACTGATATCAGAAGACACTAATTATATGAGAAAAGAGCCAGCTTGCTGCCTGAGAAATCACAAAAATGTGTGCACATCACAGACACACAAATGCAGGCTCATGTTTCTGAACAGCATTTGAGGCAGAATGCTCCTGAAGTGGCAGGTATTCCCCAGGTCCACTGCAAGCATGAGAGGTCATTCACCACTCTCACTTCTTAAATTCTTTGGAGTTCAAAAACCCCTCAGCTATATTTCTTCAGTTATATTTTTCTTTACACAACACAAAAATAACTTTGGTTTTCTTAATGCTTGGTGCTTGACATTCATTTATTGTTTATGCTCCCCAAAACCATTGACAGAAAGACTTACTGGTCCATTGGCTTAGCAGACAATGTTTTATTCAGATCCCAGCAGAGGAAGAAGGTATCTCAGATATTCCTGAGTTGGACATGTTTACATGGATTTAATAACCTCTAACAAATGTTTTTTCTCCAATGTTCCCTACCTCCTCCTAAACTCGTGGAGTATTTATAAATGCACATGAATCTTTAAGTGTTTTCAGATTCAAAATCCATAAAATATTTCCAATGAGAAGGTGGTTTGCAGAGATGTGTTGCTGCATGCAACCATTAAGATATGGATTGCTTTGGTATAGGCAAAATCAACAGTGGATGTTCACTGTTACTGCTCCAAAAAGAACAACAACCTCTCTCCCTTTTCAGACAATGGACTGAAACACCCAAACAACTGCTGGGAGGATTTTGAGACTTCAACTTTTACTCCAGGAATAGTGATGGAGCTCATGAAGAATGTTAGATTTATAAGACAATTATCACTGTGTTAGGCAGCATGTGTGTTTTGGCTTTACAATTTCCAGATTTGATCACCATAAGAGTAGCATAAGTTTCTGAAGACAGAACTGTTTATAGCCACTTTTAGAGCTGGTTTCTAGCAATCAGCATTTTAATTGATCCATTATCAGTAATTTTTCAGCATCTGATGCATTTGATGATTTGTCTGCTCTGAAAGGGCTATTCTTCAGCCTCAAAGGACAGTATTGTAGAACAGATTAAAACCCAGAAATCCTTATTTCTGTTGAACATAGACTTTATATGTTCAAACTTTATATATACATTATGTTTGTGTTTATACAGCCATAGCAGCTTCATTAGAATTTTCAGCAAAAAAAGGAACCCAGAAGCTGTGCTTAAGCTAGAGTACAGGACTGAGCTAAGCAAAGTGGTCACCTCAGTTTGCAAAGTGTGCTGCACAAATTCTCTCCTGCAATCCAGTGTAGAAATGCACTTCTGCTTGGCAAATAATCATTGCACTCCTGAACAAGGGGTTGTTCCCATGTTGGGCAGATGTTGTAGCTTTTATAGCTCTGCTGGTGAGAAACCCACAGGCAGTGTGAGATCAGGAGCAAACTGATCATGTCCTGTCTGGTCCACCTGCTGTGTGCTTTTTTAAGAAATACAAGTCTGCTGCATGCAGACTGAGAGAAATGCAATTGCAGGCATATTCCAAAACAACCGTGGTGTTTTCTAATCTGTGGCTCAGGTGAAGACTAGAGAAGCAAAGGATGGTTGTGGATCACAGGAGTGGCTGCCTAAGGTGCCTCCCTGAAAATAAACCTCCCCCCATCCTTCATCTCACAGCCACACCCCTGACAGGGTGATGTTAGGAATCTAGCTCTGCCTGCTGTAGTTTGCAGAGTTTGCTGATCAGCCAGCAGTGCTCCTGCAGAGGAGTGTGTCAGGCAGCTCTGCATCAGACTGCACTCGGTGGGGAGGATGGAAGGAGGACCAAGAGCACCCCACGTGTGAGAAGGCTGCATGAATTATACAAGGCCTATCATGGCACATGTGTGTCCATGATTTCTTCTTCACTGGTAGGGAGGAAAATGTCAGTGAGAGCAAATATCTGCTGTAAGCAGGATGTGAGAATCCAGAGAGTTCCCAAAGCCTGGCTGTTCTGCCCATGCTCTGGCTGACAAAGAACAGCCGTGATGCTACAGCACCTGGCAGAAGGACCTTTAATTGCATGCTAAGCTGCAATTAATTGCAGGATGGTTGTAAAATGTGCATTTGGACAATTACAGGCAACCTGAGGCTGCTCACACAACTGACTGAGCACAGAGCGGGGGAAATGCCATGTGTTGCAGGGGAGTCCTTTGCACTGCATAGCATTTGCAGGGGAGAGGTGGTGAGCTTCTCCCAGGGGGAGGATGGTGCCAGTGATCATTTACACAGAAGGAGGAGGCAGCCAGAAAATGCATCTGTAACAGCATGGTCTGACTCCAAGAAGGCAAAAGAAATAACAGGTTGTGCCCACACGCTTCTTCAGCAGAGCAAATTATCATAACAGTGTAAAATGTTGGCTGGGGAAGAGCTGCCATAGTGGATAATCCAACTTCAGCCATTTATTTCTGACCTGACAGATTGCTTTGGGTTTTTGTATTGTTTTGTTTTCCTTTGTTTTCTTGTTGGTTTGTTATTGTTTGTTTTGGGGTTTTTTTACCCATATCCATTTCTTTCTCTCTCTCTCTCTCTCTTCCTTCCTTCCTTTTTTAAGACCCCTGAGGTGAGAATTTATTGAAGGCAGTCTTATATTTTAATTAATGCTTCCTTAGGACATCTGCGTTATAAAATCCAACAGTAAGTTTACATTCACATGGAGCATAAACAGCCACGTGGAAATAAAAGGGAGGGAAAAAGGCATTTGTCATTTGAATCTCTTCCCATCTCATTCTCAAAAACAAAATTAAATAAATGCATAAAATAAACAGGGCAGGAGGGCTCAGTTTTTCACCAGCTGAACAGCAAAGGGCAGCAGCAGACTGGGAGGAGGGAAAAACTGCTGTATTAAAAATTATTATGTCTTGAGTAAATATGAGCCCTACAAGAGCTCTCTCCATGGTTTTGTCACTTGCAGTGCATGTGGTTCTAGGTATCTTCTTCCTCCCTTTTTCCTGCTCTTTTCCATTACCTCATGCTCAATTGGCTATTTATATTGTACAGTAAAATATTGTGTAGTTTATTCTGTCTTGCTGCGTCATGGCAACATTTTGGCTGTAATAGCTCACCTTTTTCAAACACCTGATGCTCCCAAGAGATGTTTGTTTTGCTGGGAAATTCCCTCTAACATTGCAGCAGCAGGATTCTGATGATTTTTCTTGTATCCTGATGATTTCCACATCTCTTACTGGCAGGTGGTAGGGCTTCCGTGGCAGGATGTCCCTGAAAGCAAAGAAATTCTTTTTCTGTCTATGAAAATAAAAAAAAATTCACATACATAGAGCATTTTTTATCCTTCCCAGAGTATCTTCAGAGAATGTTTTCTTTTCAGCTTTGCTGCAAGAGAAGACATTGGGGGAGAGGGAGTGGGGAGATTTTCTTTAACCACCTTTGCAAATGTTTTTTTATGCTCATATATTTAGCAACAATTTTTGTTTTGTGGGTTTCCAGGGATAAATAAACTGTTTGGGTTTTTTTTTTCATTATAAGAAAGCCATGTGGGTTGCAAAACAACATGAGAAAATAAAAACATTTTGTCTGCGCGCTGTAGTACTTACACATTGGAAATAAATTTATAATGAAGATTTGACTTTCAGTCCTTCCTCCTAGCCAATAAGCCTGGGGTTTTTCCCAGTGAAAACAAGGTTACTGAGCAAGAGCACACAATTTGCTTTGCCCTTCCCAGCACTGCATCACAGAAGCAGCCCACAGGTCTTATTACTTAGAAAAAAAAAAAAAAAAAAAGCATATTNTTTTATAAAAAAAAAAAAAAAAAAAAAAGCATATTTTGCCCTGAGTACAAAAAGTCTTGTATCCCTTGTATCCTCTTTCATACTTTTAACACCTTTTACAAGTCATTGGGTTGGTCCAAAAACTCACTCAGAGACCTGATAATGAGCACTGGGAATAACCTGTAAATAGGGGACTTCACCTCTTGACCACAAAAGCAGCTGCATTCAAACAGTCAAAGAAAATTAACTTTCTCCTGAGTAAGGCTTACTTAGAAAAGCTTTGTAAAGAATAAGGCCCACTTCAAAAACCTTTGCACCTAGGGTAAATATTCATTCTTGCCCCAAGGATTATCCCAAGATGGCCCTTGTTGGACCTCTCAGAAAGTTCTTCTGCCTTTTGCAGAGCATCTTGTGATGAGAATCTTGGGTCATCACCAGCCTTTTTTTACCAGTTTTTCTGAGTTGAACTTTGCTGCATTTTCTCAACTGGTGACAGTAAGTGCCACAGGAATACCAGAGGGTAGACATCAATTTCCTCCAAGCTGGCAGGATTGCATAAGCTACTTTCTTGCTGAGAGAGAGGAAAGTTACAAGCCATAAAATCTGATTTATTTGTTTCTTCTGAATGAGGAACGTTGAGATAAAATCCCTAAATATGGTTTAAAAACATAAAGGACTTCATTAAATACATTATTTAGAGTTACCTAATTTTATTCTTTTTGTATCAAAAAATGACTTTAAGTATTCCATCTTGATTTAAAAGTTATGCATTCTTCACTGTCAGTAGTCTGATTATCAGATAATCAGACTGTCTGATTCAGGAATATCTAGAATATTTCTATTTAGTTCATGTCTGTGCTTTACCTTCCGGAGTTTATTCCAAGTCCATAAGTAAAATGAACATTTTATTCCATCAGAGTGTTTACTGAAGGATAACATGAATAACCACTATATCACTATAGCTTTCAATGAATGAATTTCATTTTTTCACCCTCTTTTCTGTATTATTTTTGACAAGAAATTCATTATCTGATCTTCAAGGTAGCCCCTGAATCTATTTTTGGTAGAATATCTGGGTTTTTTTAAGCAGAAAATAACTATCACAAACAACTTTGAGATGTCCTACTTTTTGTAGCTTATTTCCAGATATGAAAGCAATACAGGCTTAGGAGGGGAAAAATTAAAATTCACCAGTCAGTAAAGAAAAGATGCGATCTGATTTGCCTGAAGTAGTAAGGGCAAATTGGTTTCCTAGTTTAGCTATGTACTAGTAAAGCATTTTTCCACCTAAAAATATTACCTGATATTTGTTCTGAGCATTTCCCTGTTCTGACCAAATTGAATAATACTTTTTAGAACAAAGTTACTTTTAAAAATATACTGTGTGAAAGAAATAAAAGTCATGCCACAGGAGGCACCTTATAAGGACACTGGAAGGATTAAGGCCCAGCATAAATGAATAACAGCATTATCTCCTTGATTCAGAAGGCAAATTTTCCCATTTCAAATCACCCTACTGTACTGGCTATGAAAGTCAGCTTTTCCATGCATCTTTTTATGCTCCTACAACCCCTGTCTATTGCCTATTTCCATGGTATTGTTTGGAGTACAATTGGACAAGACTTGTCCAATTATCCACAAAGAACCCTGCACATTCAACAGTCCCCAAAGCCCCGTGGAGCCAGCTCTTTGATGAAAAGTCTAGAGCACAAAGGTTTTTCCATCACCAAGGGGAAGCAGTCCTAGTAGTGTATTTGGAAATCTTGCTTAAATTCACAAGTGGGGATTTGTGCATCAAAGGAGTATGTGTTGTCAAGACAAGATAAGACACCTTTTTGACCGAAGACACAAATTTCTAAAACAAAATTATCCAAACTAGGAACTGCAAGATTCCCAGCGGACCAGTGAATGAGGGAGGAATCTGCCACTTTACTTGTGAAAACTCCACAAAAAGGGATCTTTAAGCACCAGAGACACTTTCAGGGATTTGGATATAAATCTCATGAAGAGAGAAAAATCTTTGAGCTTTTTTTATAGATAGGCATCCAAATTCCTTCTTCAAGGACGGGGGGGGGAGTGCCCTTTCCTTCAAAAGGATGATGATGTGCAGCCCCTTTAGTACATAACATACCATTTTCACAAGCAGTAAGAAAAAGAGTTTTTCTGTTGAAGACAGAACTGTGTGACTTTTCTGACTGATATGTAATGGCTCTAAAATATGGCTGTTCCTTCACAAGGGAAAAGAGAGTTGTGCTTCCTTAGAAGCAGGATTTAAATCCAAAATATCTGTACTGGGGTACCCTAGCACCAGCCTGCTGCGTCAGTGGATGGCTCCTCTTCTTCCTTTTGTACAGGAGCATCTTTATCAGATTAATCTATTCAAGCAAAGCAAGAAAAGAAATGTTTATTCACAGCTGTTATCCAAGCATGAGTTAATTAAGTGTGCAATTAGCTCCAGGACACAATATCACTGTAGCAAGAGCAGAGCCAAGTCTAAAGCAATTAGTCTTTTTAAGAGTGCACTACCTCTAAAAGCAAAGTTAATGTTGGTGCTTGATATGCTTTTACCTCATGGAGATACACCAAGTCCCAGGGCTGGCTGAGGGATCATTACAACATTGCCCACCAAGCACAGGCACATCACAAATTCTGCTGTGAAATTAGCCCAATAAACCTGTCCACTTTATTTAATTAAAATTACCTTTTGTGGGAGAAACAGAGGGAAAAATATCTAACTCTGGGCAGTCTGCTATTTTAAAAAATCTTTAGAAGTCCGAGTGTGAGGCACATCCCACCCATACAAATGATAGATGTGGAACTTTCGCAGAGAAGAAGGGGAGTATATGTGGAAGTGGCAGAAAAGAAATCTTAAACCAGCACCAGTGGTCTCCATTTCACTAAGATAATTGAGCTAAAATCATATATAGGAAAGAAATCTCCATCCTTTTGTGTCATGCACCACAACAAGACTAATCCATTTCACCCTGCAGACTCACTGAGAACAACACTTTGGGATGAAATTAGGTTGTACACAGCAAATAAGGGGACATCTTTCTAATTTTTTTTTTTTTTTCTGAACACCAGAGAACCATTAGCATCTTACTATCTATGAAGTACCAAATATGCAAACCATTTTACTTCACAGATAAAAAGAGTCCCACTGTATAGAAACCTTAAAGCCACAGAGAATTCACTGAGGGGCTCACATAATTATGCAATATCTCAAGTGGGGAGGGACCCATAAGATCATCAAATCCATGCTCAGGATGAAGAACTTTGTCCTGAACTCCTACCTCTCCTACCTGAACTTCCCTTGGTGCCGTTTCATTCCATTTTCTGGTGTCCTCTTGCTGGTTACCAGAGAGATCAGCACCTGCCCCTCTACCTTCCCCCATGAGGAAGCTGTAGACCATGGTGGGGTCATCTCTCAGCTTTCTTTTCTCCAATCTGAAGAAGGCTTTGTTAAATTTCACATGGTTGGTGGTTGCCTAACTCTCTACCCTATATGATATTTGCACACATGCTCATTCTAAGCTTTTTAAGATTTTATTTCTAAATTTAACTTCTATAGCAGGAAGCATAGTGATTTTTCTTCCAGTAGCTCCAAGAAAAACATTTTTGGCTGCAGTCAGAACTTCTCTTGCTACACAACTAAGGACAGTTTCAGTGATTTTATTCCCTTCTGCTCCCCCCTGACTGAGGCTCTTAAAAAGTAATTTTCCCTTTCGTGTTTTGACAGAAAGGTACCCAAACCATGTGAAGCCAGTGCCATCAACTCACCACTGGCAGAGGTGAAGCATGGCTTGGGATTGGAAGAAAAGCAGCAGCCAGTTCAGCCATCAGCCAAAACCACCCAGGGCCAACCAGATGTGTCAATCTCAACACTGAACAAGCACAAACCTGCAGTACAGAGACAGAACCTCTGCAGGAACGTGCAGATGAACATATTAAATTTCAAATAAATTCTTATTTTAAATTTAATCTGCAGTAGATATATTTTACAATATATGCTGAATCTCTCAAACACTTTATTTACTTTCTGCAAATGGTGGAGAGTTTTCCTTGTGGTGGTTTGCATTGTTGAGGCTTTTAGAAATTATTCTGTCAGTGAGTTGCATCACAAGATGCAACCTAGGTGGCTATAAGTCATAGGATAAAGTTATTATAAGTTCAGAAACCAGTTTCTATGGTACTATATAGGTCAGATCTAATAGAATGTAAATACAGATATCCAATGTGTGTCCATATCCTAATATGCTCTCATTAAAAAAATGGATCTTTTATTTCTGGTCCATATGAAGCAGCCACACTGAGCAGGTAGGTCTGCTGTCAACCCAGAAGACCATGATAGATTTTACTCATCCATGTGTGGATGAATAAAATCTATTATGAAATATGGCCAGAGGCATTTTTTGTTAATGGTCTTGTAGACATTTTTCCCAGGGAGTAAATAAGGCAGAAAATCAGAAATATCCGTAATTTTTCACAACCACCTCCATTAAATACCCAATGAATACTGAATACTTCATTCAAAAACCAGTAAGTTGTCAGATTCATGGTCTTCCATTCTTACCCACTGCTGGAAATATTCAGTCTGAAGCTTGTTCTGCCGTGGAACAGCTTTCCATCTTCATCCTCATCATGGCAAAGCAGTGTCTGCACAACCCCCTGAGACAGAACTGCAAAAATGGAACAATTCTGAGGTAATTTCAGACTTTATCAGATTACATTTATGAACTTTCTGTGGCACATTAGGTACCTAGATAAAACCATGCATGATCTGAGTACCACGTGCTGCTAGGGCTACTTAAAAATAGTAAGCTCCTGCCCTGCTGAACTGAAAGGAAAGGTTTTGAAAAGACAGTAGGACAATATATACTGAAGAGAAACATTTGTGATCAGTCTGCAGAAATCTTCCAGAAAAGTACTTGTGCAAATATTCCAGAAAAAAATTTCATGTGCAAATTAAAAGGTAGGATAAAAGAAAAAAAAAATTAAAATGTTTTTAAATTATGGATTTTGAGAGAACCAGTCCAAAAATATAAATAACCTAAAGTCTAATCATTTCACCTATCATAAAACATTCCATATTGAGGTGGACTTTTATCTTTAGTCTCCTCCTCCATTTAAACAAACCAGTTTTTAAGGACCCAAGGTTAACACATGATTGGTGTCACCAGGATTGCCTCAATTTAGCAAAGAATTCAGTCAGTGTCAGTACAAGCAGGGAGTCAATTCTGTGTGCTACATCTAATGAAGAATTCCTGCACTCAGGGATGCTTAAAGCCACAATTATCAGAAGAATAAATCCTAATTTGTATCTATATTTGACTTTGCTGTTTGACCATGCCATAACTCTATCTATAAAAAAAGATGTAGCTACAGATTTTTTTTTTTAAATAAATTATGAGGCAGAGCAGAAAGCGATGTGCAGTCCCAAAATAGCAGAGCTCCTACTTGCAGAGGGATGTTCCTTTCGGATCAATATCCTTTTTGTCTTTAAAATTATAGAGTACAATTATTCATAATGACAGGATAATAACTGTGCAGCCAATCTAAAGAGAGCTATATATATACCAGATATAGGAAAAAGAAGCTAAGCACTTGGCAATATTAAAAAGCACCCTGGTGGCCAGATGTGCGACAAAAAGCATTATTGTAAAACACATACAGTAATTATAACTATAGGCAACAATTTATATTAAAGAATAGATGTGACTCTTATAGATAATGCGCTGCTAATTATCTTAAATCTTTGAGGAATGCTGTGATCTGCTGCTTCACAAAAAATAAACAGACTCTTATAAATAACCATTCTTTAAAGGATATTTTAACTTTATGGATGAAAAACTGAAAAACTTCAATTAGAGTTTATTTCAGGTATTTTAAGCAATATAATGATAGTGTTTAATATTACCTTGGACTTATCTGTTCTGGATTCATGAGACCCAGTCTGGATTTAGCTCTGGGATTCTCAGTCCAGGAGAGATGTGGATCTGCTGGAATGGTCTGGAGGAGGGTTACAAAATTATCAGGGGGGTATGACCCTTACCCTAAGAGATAGTTGGGATGGTTTAGTCTGGAGAACAGAAGGCTGCAGGGAGACTTTATTTCAGCCCTTCAGAGTTTATAAAAAATTTGGGGACAGACCTATTAGTACTGCCTTGAGCAACAGGACAAAGAGTGATGGTTTTTATCTAAAAAGGGGGAGATTCAGGCAAAATATAAGGAAAAAGAATTTTCTGAGGGTGTTGGAAGCCTTGCACAGGCTACTCAGAGAGGTGATGTCTGCCCCATCCCTGGGAACAATCAAGGCCAGGTGAGACAGGTCCCTGAGTAACCTGGTTTAGTTGAAGATGCTCCTGCTCACTGTAGTCAAGACCTCTAGAGGTCCCTTCCAGCCCAAACTCGATCACTGCTGTGATTAAGAGTAAAGTGAAAGCTCGGTTTATGACATTTCTGATCTTCCTTCAACCACCCCTTTCAAAAAGCAGTTGTGCCATGACACAGTAAAGGTATTTTGCTGGAATATATTAATAGAATTACAAAATTAACCTGTAGCTCTAACAGCTGGCTATGAAGTGCTGCATGACTGATTTCCTGGGGTATACTGCATTTACTAATCAGAGTGACCATATGCAGGCTACTCAAGTGAGATTCTAATCGAGGGTTAGAAAGAAATGGTTGTATATTTTTTGTATTGCAGAGGTCTACCAGCTCAAACTCTAACCCACAACACCATTATTCTACCAAAAAAAAAAAAAAAAAAAAAAAAAAAAAAAAAAAAAGTTGATTTGTTGATTTCCCTGAATTATATTATTTTTGTCATTTAGTGATGGCTTTCAGGACAGCTGGTTTGGACGTGGGCTCACTTAGAATAAGGTTAGCAGCCAGGAAGTTCTAGAGGTTATTCAAATATGTCTGCATAGGCCATTAAATTTCATTGCCAAAAAAAGAGTAAAGAGCATTGCAATTACTAGTCAAAGATGTAATTTATCATTCTATTAGTGGGACAAAAAGTTAGGTAAATTGTTCCTAAAAGAGTTAATTCAATTGTTCAGGTTTAACTACTGTAAGTTTTCACTTGAGGTAAAAATGAAAAGAAATCCACAGGTCTGTATTTTAAGATTTATTTTTGTTGTTGAAAACACTGAAGTTGGTCAATGACATTGTCTGAAGAGAAGGTTTAAACCCTGGTTTTGCTGGGTTTGTTTTATTTTTTGTTTTTGTTTTTTTTTAATAATATAATTTGATGCATAAACCACACAACTTTTCTTTATGTCTCTTTTCCTAACTTCATTATATCTCCTACGGTAAACTTTCCCAATCTCTCACAACCTCATAACAAGTTTCATACCAACTGCTAAATGAGTTCCTTTCCATGACAATGGCAATAATACTGTAATCCATTTTAACTCATTCTGTATTTTGGGTAACAATGAAATGCACTCTGTTTGCTCTTGTATATATATTTGCACTATCAACTACAATTGTCTTTATATTGAATCAATATATGACAAAATGGGATGTATTCTACAAATTATTTTTCTCTAGCAACAGCTCGCTGTAAGGTATCATCTTTCATTAGCTTTAGTTTTCACCAATTTACATATTGTCAACATTCAGATGTTTGTTGTTTTATAAAAGAATAGATGTTAGTCTTTCACTCTGGATGAAGTCAGTGGTTTTAGCTTGTTCTCCCCAGGAAATTTTGCAAATGGAAATACATCATAAAAGAAAAGCTTAATGGTGCAAAGTACACAAAGAATTTATGTCAGAAAACATCAGAATTTGCCAAATGAGCCTGAAAATATTTGTGAAATAGAGATGTAAACTGATGAACTGATTTGAATCTCTGATGGTGAATGCTTGATTCAAAATCACAATGGTTTTGCTTCACTAATGTAATGAAATACCACGTCCATTTTTATTTATTTGACAGGCCAGGGAAAATATTGGTTATTTGGAAAATATTGGTTGGTGTGTAGCAACAAAGAGTTTGTCAAATGATAAGGAGAATGTGTAAAACAGTATGTTCTATGTTCATGTAGAATAACTGCTTTCATAAAAAATTATATAAAATTATACTTGATAGTAGAGAAATGAAACATTGAAAGCAATTCTAAACAGGAAATTTTCATTACCTCCATGTGGTGGAGGACATCTCTTTGGACACAGTGGATGGAATGTCCAGTCCCAACTTCCAGCTGGCAGGACAGTGTGAGAAACAGAGAACTCCTTTACACTGTGCAGGCTTTATTCAGCAGTAGATAAGAATTCCTACATTATCAACACTGTTTTGATCACAAATCCAAAACATAGCACCATGGGAAATGCTACAAAAAATGATCCCAACAAAAGCCATTCACACCTTCATGGATGCAAAACGCTCTGTATCTGATGAGTTTAAAAATAAATTCAAGGTTCCCTAAAAGAACCTTGCCTTTTTCCAAACCAAGCTAACAAGGTGATAAAAAAATCATTTACTGTTTAAAATTTGAGACAGAAAAAGAAGGCCTCAATTATTGAAATTATATTCCTAACAGAAAAATATTTGTAAGACTGATGTCAAAGACATGGATACAAGATGTAAATGTTGGACACATTCTTTTTACTTAATGGAACAAACCCAGGGAATCAAGAGTAGTCAGTTCTTAATTTTCTTTGTTTTTCACATTAGGATGCCACAAGTTATTGATTTTTGGTTTGTTATTCATTGAACATGATAAATCAAGATTGGTTGATTGGCACTTTTGTCTACACAAAAAATAAAGATAATTCAATTCTTAAAACAATGAATATGATACTCACTCAATGTCATATTTTCACTCTTCTGAAATATGGAGGACACAAAACCAAATTATCAATTTGATACAACTGTACTCAATCCTCAAATGTAGAGTATTTTGTGCTGAATTTCAGTAAATATCTGTAGATAAAGTAGTTCCAGAGAAAAAATGTTATTGGCTAAGCTGCAACCTTAAGTCTATAAGATGAAATATATATACCAGTCACACAGCTTTAAACATGTTCCATTTCATTCAGTCACAAATTATGAGTCTTAGGACAGAAGTAACTGGATAAAATTCAATCATTTCTCAAATGCAGAATAAGAACAGATTACACAGACTCCAGCCCAGGATGTTAAAATGTACTTAACTAGATTTTTGTGTTGATACTGGAGAAAAATTATCACCACCACTTAGGCATTTAAAATACGTCATATACCACTTCTGTCTTACTCTGTTGACTGCAAAGAGAAAATTGGTGGCTAAGTTTGTGTCCAAATCTTCGTCACAGATGAAACAGGTGGGTGAAATAAGCTCCACCCTGGGGGGCCAGGATTGTACACAAAGAAATCTCTAGCTTCAGCCCTTCCAGAAAACAACCTCTCTTGAAAGCAGCTGAAAACAGGACCACATGTTGTTGCATGTAGCAAACACTAACAAATACTTTAGAGCTCCCACAGCCTAGGATTTGATTATCAGTTTATAAGCAAAGAAAGCCTCAGGTTATTTAAATAAATGGGCTGCCAAAACCATTCAGATCAGTCAAGTGAATCTATTGAGTATAAATCATACCATGGTCCTTCTTCAGAGAGACCTTTCTGTGAACTGTGCTGAAATTTTATTGGAAACAGGGATCTATTTAAAAGTTATTATTAATTTGAGGCTGATTTTTTTTTCAGAACATGAAAATGGTAAGTATTTAATATGTGTAAGTTTATATAGACAAAGCCCCAGATCCCAGCCAGAAGAAAATGAAGTCTTCTAAAATCTTTTGTCATCTACCTCTAAAAATGCCCTCCAAAACTACAATTCCAGCTGCCATCTAACTCAGATTCTGGTAAATCCAGACTTGATGGGAAAATGTTTAGCCTTCCATTTTTGTTACTTGTATTTTTTTTCTTCAGAGAGACACAGAAGTTCTTGGCCTGGACAAAAATTGTCTCTTCCTAAATCTTTCAAACTATTCCATTAGTGGGGTGAAATAACACAGAAGGGACACTGTTTGGAGATGGGATCTTTAAGTATGGATAGTGCCAGGATCCTTGACGATCATGTGACTGGTATATTGTGATCGTGAGACTGGGCCCATATTTTTATGGTGCCTCAGTCTCGCTCTAGAAATGAATGTTTCATTTTCCACTCAGGGTTCAGGCGCTCAAATCCATATTTCCACCCACCATCCTGTGGTTTTGGCCACCTGAATCCCCACCAGCCCTGGTGAAATTTGCTCACTCTGTGGAAAGAAACAAAAATCCAGTGGACACCCTCAGGATGGGTGAGAATTTATCTCTATAAACATGTTCTTTGAAAGTTCACTTCAGTGGGGAAAAAAAAAAAA
>VXBN01002177.1:126663-145394 GCA_013397395.1 Sinosuthora webbiana
GTTTGTTTCAAATTACTTCTCTATATATTTGGTGCACAATTTTTTCTTTATTTTTACCCTACATAGAATTGGCCATCTTCATGTAATCTGATTTGGTTTTTCCTTGATTCTAACCTGGTAGAAGATAAATTTTTACTTATCTGGTGCAGCTATGTTTTTAAAAGCAGACATGTCAGGTTACACAGCTCATTGGTATCATGTGATTCTGTATTTTTAAAACAGGCTTTTATAAATAACTCTGGATACAAAAATATATACAGATGGAGATATATAGATATATAGATATATAGATATATAGATATATAGATGATATATAGATATATAGATATATAGATATATAGATATATAGATGTATAGATATATGTTTACTCCAAGTTAATAGCAACCACACTTTTGGTGCACAAAGATTGTATGCAGCAGTATTTTACCTATTTTGGCCCCAAGGTGGAAAGAATAAGGCAACAATATTATTAATATCTTTGGTATTTATTATTACTCAGAGGAAAGTGAGAGAATAAAAGCTGTGCCAATTTTAGCCTGCCCAGCACAGAACATAAACAGTATAGAACATTTTCCATACAGCAAATCTGCCTCTGGAAGTTCAGGGCAATAACTCAGCCAGGGCCATGGAGGAGGAGTTTATGAGTTCATAAGTTCCAAAGTTTGTGTTATGTGAGGTATTGCCCCCAGCCTCTGCACTACCCTAAATGCAGCTATCTGCCTGCCAGTAACTGAGGAGACTGACCACTAATTAATCAAAGATGAAAGATTAAAGACCTCTGCAGACCCTTCATATGGTTTGTTTGGTAAAAAAGAACAAACATAACTTTGCTTAAGCAAAAAAGATTAGGTTGCCTACCGTGAAATTATCATACTTTCTGAGCAGAGGACTAAAAGGAATTTACTTTTATATTTGTGCTAAGTTCTTCAAGGATGGAAGTATCTTGAAGCCTCATTAAAGTAAGGCTCTTAAAATAAGCATCATCATCAGATTTATTGTGAAATAAAATTTTGCTATTATTTGCACAAGTACAACTTTTATTTACAATATTTATAGCATTTTGTATTCAGAACTTTCCCTGGAACTTTTATTAACATCTTCTGCCTAGGGATTTTTCACAAATACCTTGGTATTGTACCTTCTTTTAAATTCTGACTAGACGGCTATTAACTGAATGGAACCAAAGGAGTTATACATAACATTAATTCTCTGTATATAATATTTAATCGTAAGTCACTCAGTTAATTCAGGGGACTCAGAAAGGAGCCTCTGTATGAATACTTTTCCTGGCCCCTAATTTTGGTCACTCTTCTGCTTTCAAACTACCCAAACAGAGGACTACCACACCTAGGAGCTCTCAGGTCCTCAGGATAGATGTTCACACAAAGTTTTTAATTGATTGTTTTAGACAGGAAGGTTGTAATGTATTATCCTTATAAATGTTAAAAATCTGTCTGGCAAGGGTCCTGGGTAACTGGGTGTCCCTGCTTGAGCACAGAGCTTGGGGCATTGACCTCCAGAAGTCCCTTTTACCCTCAGCTGTTCTGTGATCCTGTGACATTCCTTGTGACATCAGGGAGAGCTTGGATCAGGGTCATACTGTGACATTTTTTGTCCTTAAAGAAAACCTTAACGTTTTCTCTGAAGGTTTTGAAATATAGAGTCTTGACAGAACAGCAGGTTTCTGTACAGAGGCAGGTTCTTTATTGCAATTTCATTTCAATAATTTTATCTCTGCCTATGTATTCTCCATGACTGAATTAAAAATTAGTATATTAAATTATATTCATAATTATTGGTGTCCAGAGGCTAAATAAGCCATATTATGGTGAATTTATGGGGAGAATAAGCAAAAAAGTATCCTTCCTGTCTCATTTTCTTCTTAAGGCCTAATCAAAATGCACCTCATTGAATTCAAAGTAGCTCTTCCTGAAAGAAAATAGTAAAACTTTTTCTGAAAATAACCTGGAAAAAAGGAATCTTCTATCTGACTACTAATATATGTTCTGAAGAGACACATCATCACATTAGATATTACCATTCCCTATATTATCCCTAAATGCATGGCTTTCTCCATGTTAATCTACTAGTAGCCTAGAAACATAAAAAGTTTTTAAAGAATTAACAAATTTATGAAATGTGTGAGAAGTAACCACCAAATTTACATAAGTTACTAACGATTACATTATTTAGTATCCTATCATGTTGTATTTTCCCTCCTGGTTTCCTCTCTATTTTAATTTAACTTGGTATGAACTACTCCCAGTGACTTTAAACTACCCAGTTCTGAGGGCCAGAAAAATCACAGGAATTGAAATAAAAACAAAAGATAACTCTATGATCAGAGACATAAGGAATTGTGAATCAAGGTGGGTTCTCAAGTGAAAAGGGAAAATCAGTAGCAAAGCAGAGACATTCACTACAATGTGACAGCACACTGAAGAAACCTAGCCTTATTTTTCTTGTTTCCTTGTTCCAGCTATAGCTTATAGTAATGATGATGTCAGCAGAAGGGTGAAGGTTGCACAGTTCAACCTGAAAACTTCCTTCATTGCTAGAGAGGTCAGCTCTACAGGAACTTCGAAATATGAATGAAGATACACAGAACTTGGTCAGCTTAAATTAGCAGGCAGAGTCAATCAAGGGAAAAATACAGAAAATATTCACATTTTAATTAAAAATACTAAATATCAGCTTTTAGTGGAAAAAGCACTTTTTAGATTGCTTCAGGTAATGGAGAAGGTGCAGAGTCCTCTCTGGGTCTTTAGTATTCTCTGTGGATCTGTGAAAAGTCTCTTCATCTCTTCTTAATGTCAGACATCTATAACAGAGACGTTTAGACCTGAACTAGTTATCTGGATGTCTTTTACAATTGTCTGAGAATAACAAGCACAATTTTTTTAACCTGTTTTAACGCACCTATTTAAGGATAAAATTAATTACACTCTTCAATTGCGCTCTCCATTGGCTGTAGCAGATACACGTGTTATCAGACATATTAATATAGTTTTCAAAGCTTGAACTGATAAATCCTGCCTCGCCACCCCTATTTTCTCTCAGCCTTTTTCCACAGTTATCCATCTAAGCTCTAAGATTTCTGTGGCAACTTCCAAATTAATATGATGGTGTCTTGAATTGATCAACAAACTACCACAACAGCACTTTTGAGCAAGCAAGCCTTACTCCCACTTTTGAAAGATCCGCATTGTGAATGTATTTGAAAATGCTTTCCTGACCTCAGAGTTGGGATAATTTTATAAATTCTATGCCGTAAATAAGATTTGCTTCTTGGATGGTTGGTGTCTGGTGGTGTTTGCACACACAAAAGGCTCACAGATTTCCCAGTCATCACTGGCACTATCCAGAATTAAACCTTCCTACAGCTCTTGCATCACAGTTTTTGTTTCTCAGATCACTCTTTTCTAAAAACCTAACAACCAGACTTCGTTATTTTTACATGGCATAATCTCATTTTTGTGTTAGGAAAACATAACAAGAAAAAGCCTTGCCTAAATTTTGCTCAGAAACCTGGCTTTGTCTAGAGAAAAACCATTCAGAAGATGCAGGAAACATGACTATGAAAACGATTTTGAAAACCTAAAACAAGAAAGAAAGAAAGAAAGAAAGAAAGAAAGAAAGAAAGAAAGAAAGAAAGAAAGAAAGAAAAGAAAAGAAAAGAAAAGAAAAGAAAAGAAAAGAAAAGAAAAGAAAAGAAAAGAAAAGAAAAGAAAAGAAAAGAAAAGAAAAGAAAAGAAAAGAAAAGAAAAGAAAAGAAAAGAAAAGAAAAGAAAAGAAAGAAAAGAAAGAAAGAAAGAAAGAAAGAAAGAAAGAAAGAAAGAAAGAAAGAAAGAAAGAAAGAAAGAAAGAAAGAAAGAAAGAAAGAAAGAAAGAAAGAAAAGAAAAGAAAGAAAGCTTATGAGGCTTGCTCAGATTGCAGTGACATGAAAGCCAGACCCTGTTTTCATTAGATCCAGGTTAAATCAGAAAAATAAAATTATTTCCATTTGCCTCAAGGGAGTGTTGACAATAATGACACTTTGTACTACTACAAGAATGTTGGGTTTGCACACTGTGCCAATGTAAATCACCTTGAGAGATAGATTTTTGGCCTTAAAACACATTTTATCATCTTCTCAGTAACTTGCTATCATCGAGACCTTTGTTACTACTTGAAAAATGTGACCACAATGTTTTCTTAATGTCTGCAGTTGTGAAAATCTCCTGTTATTTGCATTGTACGACACTCTGGAAGGACCATCTTGCCTTGCAGCTGTGTAGCTCATACTCAGAGCTCAGTCATATTTATAGTCTTCATGCTTTGCAGAAATTTTTACTGTACAATTGTACAATACCAAATACAGTACTTGTGCTGCCTTCTAAGGTGTTTTTTCCACTTTCCTCCCCTGTCTGTTTATGGAAAAACTTAACACTTATCTCCTTGAAATGACTTTATATTGGAAATAAATAGGTCCTAAATTCTGCCCTCAGATGAGCATGAAGTTTTTGTTGATAGAAATAATAAATTTGACTCACATACTCTTTATACATCTGTAGCTCTGCAGAGAGTGCTCAGGAAAAGCAGATGCTATCTGCTTTTCAGAAGTGGTTCTGCGAGGCATAGTGACATTTACTTGTCAAGATGAAAGTAATGAAAAATTAATCCTGTTGCCATTAGTGGAAAAGGATAAAACCTCTTAAACAAAAGCATCCTATTAAAAAAAAAAAAAAAAAATTGAACTTACATTTTGGCAGAGGGAACTCTTCAGGTACTTGGAAATATCCAGCAGTGTCAGCCCAGGTTAGGACATGGTGTGTTTTCCTCCCTGTTTGTTTCTTCTTTCTTACTGTGAGTTTTCTGTGAAAAGAGATCTTCACCTGGCCTTTTTAGATGCTAAAGAACAGATAAACATGAATAACCACTAGGTGGGAATGAGGAGTATCTGAGACATTAAGGACAAAGAGATTAAAGGTGGTTCAAATATGGAAAAAAAACTCCTCATGTGTTTAGAAAGGAATTTTTCAAGCATGATGGACAACCTAAAAAGAAAGGAATTAGAAAATTTCTAAAGGAATTTTTCAAGCATGATGGACAATCTTTCTTTTTAAATCTGTTTTTAAAAAAAATTAAAATAGATGCATTATAATCATATTTGAAAGGTAAAAGAATTACAATTAACAAAATGTCCTAAAATTTCCATCAAATGTTGACAAGTTCTCTTTCAGTAAAATGGTAAATGAAAGTGTTCAGTCAAAACAGAAAATCTGGGTTGACTTGTAATGATGACTATATCAATACTTTCTGCTGCTGATCAGTAATTTGGGAAACACAGAGGTTACATGTAGTGTTGTACAATTCATTTCCTAAACAGAAAAAAAGACAAAAACAAGTGTAAACAAACCTGAATTTCTGTCAAGATTGCCTTCCTGCAAGAGTTCTAGACCTGTCTAAAAGGATGGCATCTATTTCATTTATTCCTTCATTGTGTAAAGTGTCAGAGAGTAGAAATATGACCTTTTAAACTGCCTTATACAAGAGATGTGGAAAATATTGAAAGGGTGTCTAGGTTTCTTTATTATGTTTGATTTGAGGAGTTTCTTCTGCTTAAAACTTGATTTTTGCCTTAAGAGGCCCTTAGAAAATGAAGAATTTTTTTTACAGGCATAAATAAATGTTAGAAAATTAATTTTCATTTTCGTTATTACAAGAAAGGTCTTTACCAGAAAACAGAGAAAGACAAGCTAATACCATCAAAGAGTATTTGATCTCCATCTTACATATTTTTTTGAGTTTTCTTGAAAGTTAACAGCTGGAGCCACTTAGAGTGACTTGACACTTGTGCAATTATGTATATTTTTGTAAGAAATTCTGAAGCAGGCTATTCTGTTGTCAAATATAAATTTAATATAAATATACACTTCACAGCAGGACAACCCCAGCTAAGAAGGAGAAAGGGAATATGACAAACTTACAGACCTTTACACCTTCCAAAGCAGTCCCACCAAGACTATTACTGACAGCAGAAAATTATCATTGTAGTCACTATTAAAGCTATCTTAAATTTCACATTAGCCTCAATAAGACCAAGGACTTAATTTTTTACTTTTTGAACAAGGAATAGCTGAGAAAAGAGCAGAAGAGAGATGCAGTGAGGAAAGCGTTCAATACTGCAACATAAGTGCAAATGGTACCTAAACACAGCTTTACAGGCATGCTTTGTGACTATATGGAAAATACACCAACCTTATCTTATGTTTATTTTAATAAAGTGTCATACAGATAAAGCACACTGGGAAAAATATCAACATTTATTTAAGAACTTTCCCACCCACCTGTACCCCTCACAAAAAAGCCCATTGCAGTGCTGGCACGTAAATTTCAGAGTAACTGTCTGCACACAATAGCCTGCAAATGGTAATAACAAAATATTCAATCTGCTCTGAAGGCAGGGGGTTAGCACAAAGGCATCTGCTCTTATATCTATTCTTACTGTCAGCATGCAAAATGCAAAGAAACCAGGAGACTGGAAAAAAAAAAATCTGGTGTGTTTAGTACAAATGACAAATACTATAAGGGAACAATATCTCCTAATTTATTATCATGCTGGGATCTGCTCCCTTTGTGTTTATAAATGAATTTAGTTTATAAGTGAAAACAGATTGCCTGGCTGTTCTGAGATACAAATAAACAGACACTGAACTGTTATGAGTAATAGGAAGAAATTCGTAAGAAATAGCTTGTCTTAGATCAATGACTCATCTTAACATATTTATTTATAATGCCTACATCAGTGAACAAGGGAAGGGCTGCAGATGACATTTATCTGGATTTCTGTCCCCCATAGAATCCTTTTCTCTAAACTGTAGAGATATGGGTTTGATGGTTGGACATTTATATGGACAAGAAAGTAGTTGGACGGTCCCATCCAGAGGGCCATGGCCAACAGGTAAGAGCACTGATGGATAAGCTCTACAGTCTTAATAGATACTTTTTATAAAAGAGAAATAGGAAGATAAATAAAGATTTTTCTTCAGTAATAACAGGAGGGCACTACAAGAAGGAGCATTTCATTTAAAAACTGAGGGCCATTGCACTCTACTAGAAAGCAGATGTGCTGTTCAAAGAAAATTACTTGAATAGTTAGTTTTAGACCATGCTTGGAGGCAATATTTTTTTGTAAACTTAATCTTATGAAGAATCATAAAAACAGGCATGAGGAAAAATAAAAAAAAAAAAATAAAAATTTTAAAAAAGTAAAAAACAAAAGTTGCCTGCTACATATAGAAAAAAACAAAGATTAAATATATATATATATTTATATTTTCCAAGGTAATTTTTTTTCTAACCAGTACATAATTTCCATACATGATCATGCAGTTGGAATGCAGTACAATATTGGTTTTCTTTCAATAAACAAGCCCATTTCTTCAATAAGGAGACCAGAACTTGAAGAGGAATGATACAATTAGAACAGTTTCACATGAGCCATTATAAAGAGTTATATAAATTGTGCCATGAAGTGATGCTGCTGTGCAAAAGATAAATACCAGAAGAAATCTTATTCTCATTTAAGAGAGCTTGAAGCTAACTTCCACAGGAAAAAAAAAGAAAAAAAAACCAGCACATAAAACCCAAGAGTATATGATGGATCAGGAATGTGCAGGGAGCTTTTTCTCTGTATTTTTTGTCTCTAGGTATTTTTACCAGTAAGTTAAACTACAAAAATAAATCTCAGCCAGAGTAGAATGAACCTTACATTTCTCCCCAGTCAATCTTACATCTCCAGAGCAAATGCTAAATATTTTAAGCAGAAATTAATGAATTTTGCCACATTTCCAAACTCTTCTTTCCCTTGGAGTCAGCAGACCAGTTCAGTGTACTGTACTTTCTGCTTCACTGACCCTCTGTGCCCAGTATTTCAGGCCCTGCTTGAGGCATGGCTTAAATTTTTGATGAGGAGGGGTTGGTGTCTCAATCTCAACAGCTCTGATTTTGGGGTTAAGGTGGTAAGTAATAAAGAAAGGAAAATACCTGTATTAGACTCAAAAATTAGTCATCCTTGCATTGCTGAAACATGCTTGAATGATTCAGAAACATTAAGGATTCCAGGAACCTGAGTGGAAAGAAAATTATCTGTATTTTTATGTAGCCTTTAATGGTATCACAGGACTTGGCTAAAGTGTAAACCAGCTATTTTTAAAACTTGGGTATTATTTAAGCTTAGCCACAGAAATTTAGATATGGTAGAGAACTATTAATAAAGAATGAAAAGTTAATGCTGTTCCACATCAGATGAAAAAATTGTGTCATCTGGCAACCTGAATAGAAATGGTTCATCACAATGAAGCACCGGGAGGAGAGATTTCTTTAAGAGAAAAAGGAAACAACTGAACAGAAGGAAAGGAGGTAGCAGAACATCATCAAAAAAAAAAGAGCAATTCAGAAAAACAAGGTGGATTTATGGACAGTTTTGGAAAAATCACTGTGCTCTTCTTGCCATATGGATTGGAATTGTTCCATCTGCCAAGGGCAGGATCCCAAAAGGTTTTTTGCTGCTTCTTCATGGAGTAATAGTGCAAATGGAAAAAAGCAAACCAAACCAAACCAAACCAAAAAACAACAAACAAACAAACAAACAAAACAAACCACCAAAAAACAAGCAAACAAAAACCAAAAGCTACAGGAAATTAAAAAATACTCAGAGATTTTGTCCATGACGCCACCATCATGGAGGACCCAAAGGTGGTTTAGGAACATTTGTATATTCATTTGCCATACCTTCCAGCTATGTGGAAAAGCCATCTTTCCCATACTTGCTTCTTGCACCTATTTGAAGAACTCTGGAAAAACACTGGGAGTTTATTCATGTATTTCCTAAGCTGGCTTTTAATGATGGTGTTAGCACACACATTGGTGCATATGGAGGGCAAATAAAACAAAGCAAAAACACTCAAATAATTAAAAAATATTACATAAGTGAATTTTTTCTTTAATTCCCCATGCAACTGTAGTGAGGAGAACTTAATTAAGCTAAGTTTTGTCTCTATTAAAAATGAAGCTCAGATCAAGACATTACATTAAGTACAATTAACTCTGCTACAGCACAGCAAATTATAGAGGAAAAAGCATATTTTGATGAATTTACCTTCATGTTATCCCAAAAACATATTTTTCCTCACTAATTCATGATTACACTTTTCTATAACAAAGAGTACTAAGTAATATATTAGAATATACAGTAAAATATCCTATATATTTCTTTGTAATTGGAGTTGAATGGTGTTCCTAATTTTTGTGGCACTCTTTATATTAAGAATTAACCTATGCACAAAAATAAGTATGTGGTGAATATAGACAGGAAAAAAAAAGGGACTCATGTTGAACTTTTCTCAACCTTTCCTGTGTGTTAAAAGCTGCATTACATTTCTGAATGCTTTCATCTCAGTAAAGTGTGGAAGTGTTTCTTCCTTATTACATGTTTCTCACCAAAGACACTCTGTAAAAAAAATTAATTCTCACAGCAAAGATTCTGTCTTCACAGATACTTCGTGACTCTCAACTATTTTTATCCCATCATTTCTGGATGTAACAGGACAGAAAACAGGGCTTTCCCT
Source organism: Sinosuthora webbiana (assembly GCA_013397395.1). Taxonomy (NCBI): domain Eukaryota; kingdom Metazoa; phylum Chordata; class Aves; order Passeriformes; family Sylviidae; genus Sinosuthora; species Sinosuthora webbiana. The sequence goes on from VXBN01002177.1 coordinate 136,277, forward strand.
TTTTCTGTCACATTCTTCTACAAGAAAAGGAAGAATTTTGTCCCACACCCAAGTCTGAGATCTTCCCAAGCTCTGAGCTCAGCTCACTCCCCTTTGAGCAGGCAGAAAGGACTCCTCCAGAATGGGATTTGGCACAGGTATATAGGGGTAACCTTTTTAATAGATGCTCTTGAAGATATTTACATTTCACTGCTCTGAATTGTTTAAATCCACTTTACTTGGAACTGAAAGCCACTGCAGGACTTCACCAAAACAGCAAACCTCTACAGGCAAGGTTTCATGGACACATTTAAACAGAACACACACATGGAGGTATTACCCTCATTTTTATTTTGACGTGATTTATCATTAAGCAAAAATTCCGTCTCCCTCCAGCTTCCACAGAACTGATACCAATTTTTTCACCACTGCCTTGTGGTATGACAAGCAGGAGAATTAATGACAAAGAACAAAAGTCCTCTTGCTATTTAACTGATAACTCCATCACAGCAAACTGTGTGTAAATCAATAACTCTGCCCTGCAGTGCCAGGGAACAGCTTGTCTGTGGGGCTCTGACATGGTTAAAATTCTGGTATGGCACTAAAGGTGTATTGCTATACTTCCTCCCAGCTGGCATGAATACATTTATTCAGTGTGGGTCAGTGTGGACAAATACAATGACTATTGTGAGGAAACAGCTCCTCAGTAACAGTCAATACCTGCATATGATTTGCATCAATTTCTTTTTAGCATCCTATTGAAGCTAGATCGAAGACAAACAATTATTTTCAGGCTTTTTTGGAGTTTTGGGTTTTTTTAATTACTTTCTCAGCCTGCTACAGATTATACATTTCAAAATTCTTTCCGATTAAAATGGTAGGGTAATACCTGCACATCTTGTATTTGTAGAGTTATCAATGTTTAAATTAGCAATCTGATCAAAGCTAGGGATAAAAGCTGTGATAAAATATAGGTTTTCACACTTCCTTTGTACTGATTCTGTGCATACTTGTAATTATCTGAGCAGTCAATAAAATGAAACATTAGCTTTTTGTCAATCAATGGACTAAAATGTAATATCCATAGAATTTTTGTTTGTGTCAAAATTAATACACTTATTTCATTAATCCAAAATGTCGCTCCTTAGCTCTAAGAATACTGTCTATGTATGTTGCTTTGAAAATGAAGTAAAGATGCCTGAATGTCTTTGTCTCCCATATTTTTTCCCCTGCAATTTCTGCTATATGGTAAGACATTAACATAATGAAACCGCTATTTGTTTTAAATGCCTTGCTGCATGGGAACCGCAGGTAGGAATAATTTCTGCAGACATAGAAACATTAACATGGTGTTATTGGCCCCTGGCTCTCTTTAACAAGTGTAGTACCACTAAACACCAACTAAGCCTGTCCCCTTCAGAGATGAATTTGAGCAGAAATTTAAAACGTGTAGATGGGCACAGAAAGTTGCTTGGAGCATGGAGATGGTGAGAAATAATCTTGTCAATCACTCCTGTAGTTTCCCACTTAACTGACACACATCTGCTTAAATACATGGGGTTTTTTCCCAGGTCCCAGTAATCTATCCAAGGGGAATTAAAGACTGAAAGAAAAAAAATGCTAAAAGGTAGGCTGCTGTCACTGACTGGTTTACTGCCATATGAACATCAATCCTTTGCTCAGGGCAGTGTCTGGGATTACAAGTGCTACTGATATTTGTCAAAATGTGTTTTCTCTTCTCACTTGTAGCTTCAGTCTGTCTCTGTCTGAAATAATGATGCTGTTGATCCAAGTGTTTTGCTGCAATTGAAACAGTGCTGGGCAGGCACAAGGCTGCTGGGGAGAGTGCTGCTCACACAGCAGTGCTTTGATGAAGCCTGCTCCTAAATGGGCTGTTACTGCAACTAGAACCAGAGCCATGGCTAGGACCCCTTATTTTCAAAACATCTTTCTATGACAGAAAACAGAAAAGCACTTTCACAGTGTTAAGATGGCAATGTTCTTGGTGGCCCCTGCTGAAAGATGGGGTGTTTTAATGGGTGATCATTTCCTCTTGTTCATTTTCCTATTTTACTAACACTTTTTTTTTTCATCCCCTGTGAATATGAAGAAAAAATTATTAAACACAAAAAAACCCCACCCAAAACACCAAAATATGTCATTTTGGAGAATAAACTGCATTCATCCTGTTCATTAAAAAGCTGCATCAGTGCCAGGTGAGATGAAGAGAAGCCAGAAAAACAGCTCTGATCACAGATGCCATTTAACAAATTTTCCTTTCATCTGTTTGAGTATTTACCTAAGACTTCAGTGACCTAAATGTGGTTGAGCAGAATGGGCTAAAAGTAAGGAAAGACGACAAGAATACAAGATTAGGATACTTTGCAGTTCTTTCTTGCTCTTTTAAACACACTTCAGGGTTTTATTTCAGTTAAGTTTGCTTTCTGAGCAATAATTTTAAAAGATTTATAGTGTAATGATACATGTAAGCAGAAGACTAAACCACTGTTTTAGCAATATTGGTTCCTCAATGATTAAATGGTAAAACAACAACAACGACAACAGCAACAAAAGTTTGGGTATTAAATACCTACAGGTAGAAGCATCAAGTCAGCTGAATGGTAGATCTGGGTACATCAAGAACAAGAGCTTGGGGTTTTTTTTTATGGAAATCTTCTATTGCAGTTGGAATGATATTCATGACTTAGGACCCCTTTCTTTCCAAACAGATTTTTATGGCAGGAAATAGAAAAGACCTTTTGCAGCATTAATAAGATGGCAATATCCCTCTTGATGGCCCATAAAGGCACCATTTAATACAGTTACATTGATATTTAAGACCGCAAAAATATCAAATATTCCTCTTCCATTTTGAAAAGCAGGTATTTAAACATGTATTTAAAAAAAAAAAAAAAAAAAAAAANNAAAAAAAAAGTAATGTACTAACTCAGATTATTCTGAATCTAGGAGCTAAAATGTGAATGTGTTTATCAAAACTGTGGCTCGTTCCATAACGAATGCAGAAAAATTAACTGCCATTCTGGTTAAAAAGTGACTTTGGTTTTTCACCCAAAAGCACTGAATTGTCTTAATTGCATTACCAGTAGCAGCACGTAAAATGGAAAACCTTAAGGAGTGAGAGGAAGAACCAGCTGTATTCTGAGTGGTACAAAATGATAAGGTGTTATACACCTTTGTCTCAGCACCTGAAAACAGAGGGTGGCAATCAACGGCTGCTGAACACAAGATGTCATTTTCAAGGAGGGAAAATCTGACATGGCTATAAAATATAAAACCACACAGAAACCCCATTTTCTTCAAATTGTCAGCAGTCACCTATGTGTGTCTATGTTACTAATGAACTGCTGACCTTCTGCCAAGGCAGCTTGCCATGGTTGCAGCAAGAATCATGAGATAAAGATCCCAGGTTCATTGCAAATTTCAGTGGAGACACATAAGCCCCTCTAACAAGCTTAATTTTGTGAGAAGGGGAGCAATCTGAATGGATTTACATAAGAGAAAGCAGGGAGGGGGAATGAAATTAAGCATTTTAGTAGGATCAGGATGCTGGAAACAGCCTCAGTGATAAGGACTCTGCAAATAAAATCAGCAGGGACTTACAGCCTTCCAGCTAAAATTGCAATGTCTTACAAGGCATGCAGTGCATGGCTCCAGGAGCCAGTAGGCTTCCAGGTCAATCTCCTTCAGCCACCTGGTCTGCTCTGTTGTAAGAACAAATTTAAAAATAAAATACACACACAAAAAAAAACCCAAAACAAACCTGAACAATCAAAAATCACCACCCCAAACAACAACATGAAAAAACNNNNAAAAACAAAAACCCTCCCCAAAAACCAAAACAGACTGACAAACAAAAACCCCAAACAAGTTAAAAAAAAAAAAAAAAAACAAATAAAACTACCAAAAAACCCCAACCCACAAAGCAATCCAGGTATACCCATATTGGCTGAAATTCAAGAAAATAATCAGCTTGTAATACACAGAGAAAAGCCAGAAAATTCAAAAAGAATGGATGCACCTCAAAACTAGGGAAAGTAAAAATATCTGTCCGAGGACAGTCATCCTCTAAGCGATGAATTTTTAACACATGCTGACACATATCTGACTCATAGATATTTTATTTCATATGTATATATATATTACATTTAATGTATTTATTACATATGCATAATATATCTATTATACAATAATAGATATTATTCAGACTGTTAAATGTAATATATATCTTATAATCTTAGCTATATAATATATATTAACCATATACACTAAACCCTTCACTTCTATTTCAGTATTTTTAAACAAGCCAATTTTCTTATGATATTCAAAGTCTCAGTGCTGTGAGTTCTGATTGTTTCTATTGAAGCTCTTGGCACCTGCTGATTTCAGAATTGAAGGTACTATAAAAGGAATGAAAGTGTCAACCACATTAAAATTACGTTAAGCAAGAAGAAAATTTTTTCCCTTTTTTTTTTTTTTTAGGGAAAGCTTTGCTGTCATAAAATGAGACATATATAGTTTTAAAGGAACGTGTGCATCCTGGAAGATAACTGCTATTTCTGGATTAACTCTGTAACCAACTGATATTTCTGAAGTTTAGAAATTATTAGTTTTAGGTATCAATTGCGAGCCTGGATAAAAAGAAAATATGAAATACAGACATAAATAATTTATGTAGGCACTTCAGTTCAAGTTTCTGGAAATACCTTATTCTATTGGGATGCTCAAAGCTTACAGCAGGCATGAGCAGAATCAGTGCAAACCAGAATTTGGACTGATCAGAGCTTAGACAGAAGTGAAGAACTTATTTGAATTCCTGATAGCAATAGGCCAAATGTACTGAATATGTAAAAATATTAAATTCAATTAATGATCCAATAGTGGACACAATTCTTTACAATTTCATCTTTAAGGGGTTTGATGATATAAAAATAACAATTTATGAGTCCCTATGTAAAACAAATAAAAGAGCAATTATGCTGAAATGTCACCTATTACATGATATAAATACTATCAAATGCCCATAACTGTTCTATAGGGAGAAAAAATCACTCTCTTAGCTGCAGGGGGAATTTGTTGAACGTCCCACAAAGTGTGTTCAAATTGTTTGTTTGGACAATTTTTTTTCAATCCTAATATGACCATATACAAAAAAATCAATGAAGGTTTGTAACGAAAATGCCAGTATTTCTTATTAATATTTAACAGGATTCTAACAGTCAAGAATAATTATAAATCATGGATTAAATTAGCAACCTTCCAGGAATTCCCCCACCCAAATATGCCAGATCTGGAGCTGGTCAAAGAAACTTCAGGAGAACCTTGTCCCATCAAAGCTCCCCATTCTAAAAAAATTGAAGTGTACTTTAGGTTCTTAGGTGATTTCGGGATAATTTTAGTTTAGACTACATTTGGGAAGTGAAATTGAGGCAATATGAAATCCTTTCCACAGAAATATTTCAATATTGCCTCTCCTTCTTGAGACTCCCCTTTTGAAATAAGTTCCGCTTTGATATTTTTGCATGTAGATCAAAAAGGAAACTTAATTTAGAAATAAGATGATTTACACTGAATGCTTCTGAAGAAAAATATTTTCCTTAGGAAAATTAAGAGAGGGGTTGTATGAAAAATGGGTTTAGGCTAGAAAAAATCATTTGGCATGCACAAATTCTTCCGTGAATTTAATTCCTATGCCCATCCATGAAGTGAAGGTTCCCCATCCCAAGGGAAAGTTCAGGCAACAACTGCGCAGCAACTCGCCTCCTATCATTGCAGAGATTATTGAGTTTCTCTGGAAGCTCTCTGCTCAATTTTAATAAATCCAGTGAAGTATTAAGCAGCCAAAACCACTTTAGTGCTACATTAAATTAGCTCTGCATTACAATGGAACTCTTATAGCTGCTCCCGTGACGCTGAAATTAACTTTAAATGAGTTCATTGGTATTGGTGCAGCCAGACTGGAGTGAATTGAGGAGACACTCAAAAAAATAAATAATTTCCTTTGAATGTTGAGCACACTTAGTGCATTGTGTTTTCAAGTTATTTTTCCATTTCTGTAGATTTCTGTAAACCTACATCACTCAGATACATGAATATTTGAAGAATATTCAAGGCTCTCTGAACAAGAGCCTTGTTTTTCAGAAATCCTTAACAATGGTTTGACTTGCCCTTTTTCTTTTATTTATCTTCCAAGGGTTGTTTCAAATCATCTTTTCAGTGGTTTGTGGTTTACAACAGCTATCCTGTTTAAATTTATGAAGTGCAGACGCTACCTCAGAAAACAAAATCCGGTTTCTCTGATGTGTCATGCAGGGAAACATTTCCACATTAAGATGCCACTCTGGAGCAGCTGCTGAAGAGAAAAGCAATAAGATGAGTATTTTAGAAGGGTTATTCTACCTCTGTTGTACATAATTCCTTAAATGCTACATTTCACACCTCAATAACACATGCAATTGTGTTTCTTTTGTCCCCTCAGTGTGCATTTATATCAAATTTTATTTCAAAGTAGGGATATCCTTGAGATTCATACATGCAAGTACCGAGTCCCTATGAATCTCATGAGAAATTTCTCCTTTGCAATGTCAACATGGTTTTCAAACACTGCAGGAACTGTTTTCTGGATATTCCCTGGAAGAGCTGGAGTGCACATTAAATGAGAAAGCTGAGCCACATGTCTAAAATTGATATTGTCCTGTCCCAGGTGTAGCCTCGCTCCACTCACAATTCAGAGTTAAATCTGAATTGTTCAGATGATAAGGACCTAACACAATGATGCTGTTTCTTCCTTTTCTGTGTATCCTTCAAAGGCAAAACAAATAAAATAATATCTTTCAATTCTTTGCTCTAAGTATCCCCAATCTCGGCAATTCAGAGCATGAAAAGTTTCATAAAGTAAAAGTTTAGGGTAGTTTTAATCTATTCAAATATGTTTGTGTGAATGGTATGAATGCTGCATATCTATAACGTAAATAACCTTTATTTTTAAATGCTTACATGAAAAAAATATTAACCTTTTTTTCAAATTTGAAGAGGATTACTTTAACAACACTGAAAATTTCTCAGTTTTTGAATAACAAATTATTTTAAAATTACCCTTTTTTATTGACATTTCTTAATTTAGTTAAAACATAAAGTGAAAAGATTTTGCTAGAAACTCATAAGTATCATATTCCATAGTTTCATATTCAAATTAAGTAAGTAGAAGCCTGCATAGATTGTTGAGATAAAGGGAATAACTCATTTTCCACCTCATTTTCTAGATACAGCACTTACAAAGAGATGTCTGTTCTCACAGCTGTGATTCAAAAGTCTGATTTGTGGTAAGTTACCCAATCTTTTTTCTTTTTACATGTGGCTTCATGCAGGTGTAATTGCCAGACTGGAGAATTTTGGACTTTGATGCCTCAAAATAGAAAATGTAATAATTTATTGAATTACTACTGTACATAATAAGAAACAAATATTTTTTCCAGATTTCAATAAATAATCCAGCACCAGGCCCACCAACTTTTCCCTATTTTCTTGTCATCTACTCTTTGACACCTTTTAAAATAAACCTGAAAACATATTTTTGCAAAACACCTGCTGTACAAATGCCTCAACAAACACAGCATAATTCTCAATATTCCAACCTGTTTCTTTTACAGATTTATCCTTAATTGGGCTATAAACATTAAAAGTGAGCAACACTTCAAAGCCAAAATATAATCCCTTTACCAGCCTGCAATAATTTGATATTCAGGAATTTTTTTTTTTTTTTTTAATCTTGACCTTTTAAAAGTATTATTATTATCGTTATCATTATCATTATAATGATTATTTTTGGGGGGTGTTGTTTTTATTGTTAATATTGTTATTATTCCACTATTCAAAGATATGCCTCCCTTTAAGGAGAACTTAATTATTCTGGATCTACATTTTGATGGGTTTCTTGATTCTAGACTCACACGGCTTTTTCATTTCTCTCTGTGGCCTTATTCTCAATCACAAAAGGCTAAATATTACCTGGTTTGCTTTTAATGGATAGAAAAAACTCTTAGATGTTCCATGCAGCATAACTGGGAAATGTATTTAAGATGTCTCCTGGCGGCTACAGTCAGGATTCAACACTAATAGTGAAAAAAAAGCACTTCAGACAGTTCCACTTCTAAGACTTGAAAGCTGGAGGTCTCACAACACATATTTACTTTCAAAAGACTTACTCTGAAGCTTTAAGCTGCATCCTCCTGTGGTGAAGAGATTAAACATTGCCTTCAAAGGGAAACAGGAGTCTTCATTTAAATAAGAAAAAGTGTAAATGAAAAGCATTTTGCAAGGCTAAAAAATATTTTAAAAAATTAAAAATATTTTAAAACAAATACTTTTGATGTCATTTGTTGTCTTCCTCAGCTAAGAAAGGTTTGCTTGTGTCTGCTATAAACCTGTTTCTTTGGTTCGGTGTAGCACAACACATTACATTTTGGGATTAAAATATGGCCTTTTTATCTTTATTTTAGAAGTGGGTGGGACAGCAATAAAATAAAACAAATAATTTTCTGATTTTTAGTGCAGGGCAGTACCACTTCTGTAAATGTTCCCTCAAGAATTCTTTCACAGTTTCTCTTTATAAAAATTAAAGTACTTTAATCAGCCTTTTCTACATATTTGCCATTCTTTCTTCAAGACAGAGATGGAGAAATCTTTGCACTAGAATTTCTAAAATGCTTGGGGACCAAAAGCACTGAACAGCACAAATATATCACTTTTATGCTGCCTATTGCTATTTTCACACTGTGTTTCAGTATCCACTTATCTTCAACCAGACCTTTAGAGAAGAGGGCTTCTTAATTTTGCTTTAAGTACCCACTATGCACATCAGTTACTCAGCAGCAGAAGCTATTACTGTGATTATCCTATTTTTTTCCATCCTTTACAACAAGAGTCCACACACAGTAGTTAACATGGAGCCATAAAAAAAAAAAGGTTTCTAAGGAAGTTGTCAGTGGTTGGAACCTCTGAGTGGTTTACAGACTGTGGTCTAACATTGCAGACATAATTCTACTTCACAAGATCACTGTTAAAAACAAAATGAGCACGACTGATGGATCAAAGCAAGAGATCAAATATCTCTGATTATCTC
>VXBN01002177.1:145430-176171 GCA_013397395.1 Sinosuthora webbiana
TTTTTGGCAAACTTCATCGAGTATGAAGTGGGCAAAATCCTGGGATCAAATTCCCAAATGATACCACAAAAGACAGAATTTTATTTGGTATTTGGACTCATTATGTGGAATTCATGCTATTTCTGATCTCCTTGAGGTGCCAATATAATCAAATATTTTATTCACTTTATTCACTTACTTTTAAAATTCTTTTCCTATGTCTTAAAAAAAAACAAAACGTCCTCAATCAACCAAAGAAAACCCAGTAAAAAACAGAATTAAGCAATCCTAACCAATAAACCGAAACAATTAAGCAAACTAGAAAACCTACAGTAAAAAAAATGCTTTAGCTATGAAACTGATATTCTGGATTTACTGAACCAAAACTATATAATAATATTTGTAAGATATACATTCCCAATATTCTCCATTACAAGAATTAGGAAATAAAACTTTTCTTGTTTAACTCTGGTTGCTAAATTCCACATTAGTCTGCATTCTTTCAAGTTTTGTTTCACCATTTAATATACCAAACTTAAGTAATTAGATTTTTAGCCATATTTGACTCAGAATCTCTCACTTCTCAAAAAAAAAAAAAAAAAAAAAAAAATTGGAGTTATTTGGTATCTTTAAATAAGCGTTTATGAATAGAAACCCATTTTGGGGGGAAAATGCTCACTTCATTTCTGTAGGAGGGTTGTGATATTCCTTATCACAACTCAGATTTTTTTATCACATCTTAGACATTTACTATTTAGCTATAAAAATGTTTTTCATATCAGGTCACAGGTGGAACTACATCATCTGATGGCAGCACTCAGCCAACAATACAGGTAATGCTTTCAGAGCAAACACAAAATAAATACAACTCTGCGCTCTTTAATCATCTTCCTCATGTATTGAGCCATTATTGAATTGATAGAAGTGAATGGGATGAATACATTTTAGACAAGAATAAACACATTCATGGAAAGCACGTTCATCATTTTTAGAAATGGTCCAGATGAAATATTCTTCCCGGGAAGCCCTTAAACAATGTGTGATGGAAAAAGAGCAGATTTTTTTTCTCCCATTTCGTTCTTTTTTATCTCTGAGATGGAAATAGCCTATGATGAAAATATGTCCTGAAGGCAAATCTTGCATTTCATCTACCAGATATTTCCTCTTATTCTTAAGTTTTTTGAATTTTTTTTTTCTCATATTTTATTCACAAGACTAGTAGAGGAAGACGAGAGGGGCAATAAAGGTTGAGCACTACAACCCACCACTCTAAGTTCAGAAAAACATAAATATGGAGAAAATTGCTTTTTATATGTGTGTCATTTAATTACACCTTTACTAAAAGCTGTCTGTATATATAATTATAGAGACAATAATAAGAGTAAGCAGAATGTAGAATTTCAGTCCTCTCAATAAATTTTTGTGTTTACTTTAAAAAAAAATTTCCTCTAGATATAGGCTTTTATTTAGGATGTCATTTCAGTGGATTGCCATGTCCTATGTCCCCCTTCCTAATTCCCCCCTTAAAGCAGGAGCAAGAGACATATTTTCACAAAGTCTTGACAGCAGCATTCATAAGCCACTTAGCATAAGGAGGAAAATGAATGATGTGGCACACTCCTCAGTAAAATTATTTTCAGTATTTAATACATAGGATCTTTATTTCTGCCAAATCTGGAATTATGTTACACTAAAGAAAATAAATTGAAATCACAGGCATTTCCAAAGAAATATATAAACTTCATTACTACATCTTGAAAATATTGAAGTATTGGGTATGGTTGAGTCCGGAATTACCAACCCAAATAGAAAGTTATATCCTTGGTTTGAGGGTCTGAACCTCAGGCTGAAGCGTAGCTCGGCGTGGAAGAAGAAAGAGTGACTCTCACGTGGGTAGAAGATAGATGTTTATTGCTCGAAGGGAGCACCGGAGAGAGTCTCCCTGGGTTTCAGGTTTCAGCTTTTATATTAGGAGCATGGGGAGGGACAAGGGTAAACCATAACCAATACCAAGTAAGGAGGGAGTGACCAAGACAGAAGGACAATACCTAGGAATCTGATACCTGATACAGGGTTGAGATGAAATTCGACTGCAACATGCACCGCAACATTGGGGGAAAAAAAAAAAAAAGAAAGAAAGAAAATTTACACCAATTGAAATAATATGCCAGTCATCATTCTTTTGGATATATTCTTTTTATTTTAGTTGAGTTGGAAGAATTTCATTAGCTAAAATATATGAAAAAAATAACAATTTTACCCAAGTCGTTGATCTTCTACAAATTAGAATATTTTTTCATTGGTTGGCTTTGGATTTAGGGGTAGAATTTTTCCAGTGCAGGGTGAACTGGAAATATAATTGTAAATCTAATATTTAATTACCCTAACCTTATTATGTCATGTCATTCCATACCATTATAACCTAGTAGTCTTAAAATTGCTTCTCAAATCTTTGTATTGATTTCCTACTCAGGTGGTAGACTTTTTACTTCTTGTTCAGGTTTTCTCAAATTCAAACTGGTCTGCGTCAAACAAAATATTAGCACACATTATATAACTTTATTATTTTTAACTTCTGTATTTAGAACTTTTAACACATAGTAATATGGGAGATTTCCAATCTTCATTTTTTTTGTTGATTTATATTTAATTTAAAGTACTACAGGAGTAACATTTACATTCTATGACTTTTAGTATGTTCTGCAACACATAGGCCATTCCTTGACAGAATAATTAAATGGATCCATTTTGTAAAGTCCATTCTCACTCTAACAATTTTTTTATTGCATTCTCTTCAATTTCCTCAAAACAAACAGTACATGTTTACAGAGGTTGAATATAAACAATTATTTTACTTTAAACATGCTGGTATTCATAAGTTTACACAGAAATTATGATTATTTCTTTATCTTATTTTACGGTTTCTATTTAATTTATTAAAGATCTGTGCCCTGCTTTCAACACAAAGCTGTAACAAACATTCTCATTATTTAGAGACCTTTACCTGAAGCAAGCTGCATAACCGAACAACACACTTTGTAACTATTGAACTTTTTCTACAGGTCAATATGTATTTATTTTGTAATTTTGTGGTAATGGATTTAGAATCCTGAAACATGATTGGCTTGCATGCTATATTGACAATTATTATTATTATTATCATAATTTATAAGCCAAATAAATTGCTAATATCTTGGGTAATCTTATGGGTATATTTCAACATGTGCAACTGGTTTTTACTTATGTTGTTGCATTGGTTTAGAGTTTCACAGTTGTTTTTGTTTTCTTTTTTAAACAATATATTGTGAACAGTGTCCTTTTCTTCACTTGACTTTTAAAGAAAATTTGAAAAATATTTCCAGACTTGTCTTTATTAGGACTTACATGTATCATGAGGTGATTCTATCTTTTGAGAGACAACCTCACTGGAAAAAATTTAATGTTCTATTGTATTTTCATACATAAGGACAAGATTTTTGTATATCCGTTCTTTCACATATAATGTCAAAATCATATGCCAATCTAGTTTCTCTTGCCTACCAGAAATGTATTTATGTGCTTGAAAAAGATAAAATATAGAACTAATGTCCTAGTATTCTAATCAAGTTAATGGCTGTTTATAAAAGACAACGACAGATTAATGTACTAGAAGGACACTGTAAATAACCTGAGAAAGTTATTTTACAAATTAAAACATCCATCTCTCAAAACAGGATGAAAAAATATCATTCACAGGAGATGTCCCTTTAGGAGTCGAGGACTAGACATCAGTAAATTTTGAGACTAGCAATCATTCAAAAACATGAGAATGGTATTTTTAGACTTCCAGTATATACCATAAAGAGTTGTGTGTAAAATTTCATGTTAGTACCTTCAAGTTCTGTGGATAAAAATACTCAGATCTTGAACTACATCTGAAAGTTTCTTCTAATTACCTGATATTTGGCATACACAAATAAAAGTTGGGCAGTAAGAAAGTACTCAATATGTGCCTTAAATACACATGAGAATTTCACAAAACATTAGAGAAGATCTGCCCATCTTTCTTTCTCTTTCTCTTTCTCTTTCTCTTTCTCTTTCTCTTTCTCTTTCTCTTTCTCTTTCTCTTTCTCTTTCTCTTTCTCTTTCTCTTTCTCTTTCTCTTTCTCTTTCTCTTTCTCTTTCTCTTTCTCTTTCTCTTTCTCTTTCTCTTTCTTTCTTTCTTTCTTTGCCTGCCTGCCTGCCTGCCTCTTTCTTCCTTTCTCTCTTTCTCTCTTCCTTTCTCCCTTTAACTTAACTCCTAATACAATAACAATAAATACAGTTCTGTGAGCAGCAAAGAAATGTCATGTCATAAATTGAAAGCTGCAAGATTCTTGGTATGTTGAGTTATTTTATGAATTATTCTATTTTTATTTCTTACAATTTCAGGGCAGTGGTGGCTTAGGACCTCTTCTTCATGGTTACTCTGGTTACTCTCCCAAATGAAAGGAATATGAGATATGGTGGATGTGGAGCCAATGTTGAACAGGCCAGCTCTTTCTCACAGCAACCATGTTGCATCTCAAATCTTGTCCAGCTCACAAACTCATGTGATCAAATCCATGGGAATTTGAAAACAGAGGCACCATTTGTCTCTGCTTTTGGTATGTCATATTTAGACAATTTTGTATTTTACCTTTCTTCAGGAAGAAGTCTGTCAAATCTCCAGTTAGAGTTTAAGGAGTTGAGTAGGAAGAGACTACGTGGGTTAAACTTGGATATAGACAAAGTTAAAATGTGGAATTTTTTGTTTGACATTTAACCAGGCTGAGTGGTTTCATCTACTTATTTCAGTTATCTGGTTTGGAATAGGTTTGTAGAAGAAAATAAAATTGAATTCCCCAAAGCTAGTGTCTCCTTTGTTCCATCATTGTCCCTAAAGTGTTCAGAGTTTATTTGCCAGATTTATGTCTAAAATCAGCAAAACATGAAAGCTGGATGTATTATTCTAATATTTTTGTGTTCTGGGCCAATTGGTTTAGTATTACTTTGCAAGATTTGGTTCTGATTCTTACTCTGCCCTGACAATTCACACACCTGTGATGTTTAGTTGATGCCTGGCTGTACCAGTGTTGTCCTGCAACAGAGGACAAACGCTTCTTACTGTATATTCCTGCTCATTCCCCTCTGTGAATATTTTACATAGCCAGGATTTGAATAGTGAGACACAAATCCATCCAGGCCTTGCCAAGAGCTATTTTTAGCTTTTCCTCCACTCTCAATTTTCTGCTAGGTGTATGTGACTGGAATACAGTAAAAGAATGATTTATGTTGCACATAGCAGGTATGATTTAGGAATGAAGACCCCATTGTTCCATTATCAGTGATGGGCTCTACAGTCATATAAATCTCCCTGCAAGAGCAGCAGAAGACATAATGGGAATATGGCTGCCCTAACTATTATGTCATTAAAATATAGAAGGAGAGGATGTCTAGAGAAGAGGTGTTTTCTTTTGTGGAGATATCATGAATCAAATCCATCTTTTACAGGTAAAAACAAACAAATTGACTCCAGACAAATCATTTCCCTAGTTCAGTAGGACTAGAATTCTAATAATCAAATCATCTTGGAGTTCTCTCCTGGCAGTTGTACCATGGAAGTAAGTTACACAAATTTTAGTAAAATCTCTCTGGGTGGGACTTTTGATGGGGAAGTCCAAGAGAACTGGCACTTTCAAAAGGTGAAGCAAACGTTTCAGTTTGAGGAATGGAATAATTTTATTATCTACCACAAAATTTGACCAAAAAGATATTTGGCACTTCTTTCATGTATCAAGAGTTGTAACAGTGACTTTTTATTAATAGAATGTCGAAATTGTTTGCTAGTATGTGCCTGTACATTTTCTCAAAGTTCACCCTTCCCTTCTTCTGCCATAGGATAAAAAAAACTGTGTAGGTCTCTTTCATCCTTTTCCCTTTTGTCTTTTCTTTACAATAGAAAAAAATTAATTCAGCAACATAAGTTACCTGCCTCTCCTTTCAGTGCTCCTCTAATACATCAACAGCAGAAATTTCATATGCACAGCCCAGTAATTTTCAGCTTTTGGCACTGTGAAAATAAGACAGCTCTATAGCCTGCTGCTGATTTATACAGCAAACACTACACATTCCCTCAACACAGATTAAAGTGTGTGCAAGCTTCTTTGATGGGCAAGTTCAAAAGAAAAATAGGCTTAGTGTATCTTCTTCACCTGATAGACTAGTATACTTACTCAGGCTAAATGGTTTAAATATGCTGATTTGTCAGAAGCTTTAAAGTTGAAAAGAAGCCATGTTCAGCCATATTATAGGAGTATAAACAGGGCTTATATATAGCATATTCCAGCATGTTAGGCAGTTGTGAACTCATGAATCATCCCTGGTGCTCTACAACTAATTAGCAGCCAGCAGGAGTGAGGTTTTTGCAAATCAGGAAGGTCCTTGTGTCATTTCTCAAGCAAATACACAAGTAGAACTTACAAATCTTTTAGAGCTATTTAGATAACATTGAACTGTGCATAAACTAGAGGTTTGCCTGTTTCTTGGCTTCTTCTGCTTTCAGCATTCCTTGAGGTGAATGCCCTAAGAAAACATTTTAAAACCTTATTTGATTTATTTTGTTGCTATTAAATGTGATGTTACACAATCAGTTTAAGCAGCAGTTAAATGAATATGGAAGATATCTGCAAGTTTTCACAAGACAGTTAAAAGTCTGTCACTACCTCTACTAGTTTATAAATTAATGTCATTTTCAGTACTCTCAGATTATGGTCATTTTGACATTTCTTATCCAGTTGATCATAAATCCTATTTCCAAAGTGCAGTCCTTATGACTCCATTAAAATTCCAACATGTCAAATGGATAGTTACTGATAATAAAGAACAGAGAATCAGAGAATTATTTAAGTTGGAAGGAACCTTAAAGATCCCCTAAATGCTTCCTATTGGACAAGACAACACCTTTCCCAGGTGAACAGGCCACATATTGCTGCACATGATCAAATAACAGAGGATGCCATATGTTCTATTTTAAACATTTGAATTAATCTTGTGCCTCTGATGTATTTCAAAGAAACATAAAAGAATTAATAGTGGGACAGGTGAGATCAAGAAGAAGAAACCACTGAGATTTTAAAAGCACACGATCTGTTATTAAAAAATTTTCAGCTGGATTTTTTCAAAATATTGCTCCTTTGTGGCTCTCTAGTTTCAATTTTAAGCCTTTGTGAGAAAAGCAGTCAGAAACACAATAGAATAGGTAAAATCTTGCAATTCTGATGTATTTTAGCAAAACACAAAGCCCTTTAGCACTTCAAATAAATTACTAAGCCACTTTCCTATTTTCCAATTAATATATTTGGTCAAGTGGTGGACAGAGAGAAGAATGAGCTGAGTATTTCAGTGGAAGTCCTTCTGATGACCAATAAAACCTGGACAAATATTTAATTTCATGCAGCTTGGCTTTGGGAATGGAGTTTGCCAGTCTCATGTGCATGGGAACTTCTGTCATCTGTAGTTCTTTCTGTCATCCATAGTTCTTTCATCCCACCTAAACTCTGACTGAAACTAAAACACCTGAGAGACATAAAAAGAGGCTAGTCCAGCCAAGAGAGTGGTGCAGGAATTTCTAAGATTCTTTGGGCTCTTCAGGGTGTTCTTCTTGTTTCCCTTAAAAAATTTCAGCTCCTGGGTCATTTCCCAGTTGAACTTGGGAGAGCAGCTGACATTCATGCTTGGAAACACAGTTAGAAAAAATATTTTTAGATCATGATTGTACACCCTGTCAGAAAAAATTGACCCAAAGGCCACAGGATTATGGAGGATGTCAGAAAACAATTTGTGTAAGACTTTAATGGAAGGATAAATTTTGTTTTCAGAAGGAAATTGTTGAAAACACCCCACATAACTGGTATAACACTTTGTATAAGACAAGGTCCTAATTAATGAGGACTTTGCTGTGGAACTTCAGCTCAGCTGGAATGAGATGCTTTTTTCACAGAAATCAAATGCAAGCATAATGATTCAACCTTGAAAAATAAAGTGTGGGGTTTGCCAGAAAGACAGCAGGATATGTAATGATATAGTGCTCTGAAAAAACAAACCTGCTGTAACCTCGTTCTCAGTAAGAATCAATAACTTAATATTTGTTTTATATAGGGTATAGAAATCCTTCTTGCACCAAGCATTGGACTTCTTGACGCCATTCTATTAGTAACCATTTATTCATTATGAAGCAATTCAATGTGCTACAGAAATAAGTAATCAAAAAAGCCTAAGATTTTAGAATTTAAATTTTTTCATCTTTTTATTTTCCACAGCTTTGGAAATGGAATAGTCTGCACCTGTTGTATGTTTGATACTGATCTTGTGAGACTTCTGTACATTATGCAGATAAATATCAATATTCAGTGAAATCAGGGAAGAAATATGCAAAAAATAATTTTTTTAAAAATCCTTTAAAAAGTATCAGTTTAATTGGGGGATGAGGAGTATGTGTACACACAAAGGTAAATGAAGGTCAGTCTATGGAACTCTTAGGGCAGAAAAAAACTTTTAGGGCACTCTAAGCCTTTTGAAAGTCGACAGCTGTGAAATACAAGACATAAATCTATATAATCCACATATCAACACATTACAGCAAAATTACTGTGAAAAGAAAAAAAACAAGACTTAGAAGCCTGTTAAGAATTACAAAGCATCAACTTGAACATAAGAGTGGTCTACCTATGCTCTCCCTTCCTCCACCACACAGTACAGAGAGTGAAGTAATGAAATGAGATATATGGTACTGAACATAAAAACTGAGACATGACTTCCTTCCAGATGCAATTTATCACACAACCACAGTAAGTACAAATCTATGTATCATGAGAAATAAATAAAAGAACAGCAACAATAAAATGAGTCTTAAATCCCAATTTATTTCTGGCTTGCAGTTAAAGTTTATGAAATAGAGTTACAGGCTTTCTTGGGTAAATTGTGGAGAAATGTTATTAAGCCACTGAAATTGTTCAAGGGTTGGGGAATAGACTGACACACAGGATCACATTTGCATTCAAAGTTTGAACATTCCGACACCCAGGTACCTCATCTTCCCAGAAATATTACCCTGTTTTCCTCCTTTGAAATTATCTCAAGATATTTGCTACAACCACTGCAGCTTCCAAACCTATTTGATTATTTACTTGGTCCTACACAATGTCTCATGTGAGGGAAGGCTAGGACACCAAGACTTTTGCTTAATGAAATTCTCCCAAGAGACTTTGTTGCAGAGCAAAGAAAAATTAAAATAAGCACTTCACGAGAGAGAAAACAAAGAGAATTTGGATGCAAAAAGTCCCTTTTGTATGGGAAAATCTCCTTGCCTTTTAGAAGTATTAACAGATGCTGGGTGAAGACCTAAATCTGCTCCCATTCAGAGGAAACTTCAGTAAAGAAATTTTTCCAGAATGGCATCCTGGAAATGCCTGACTGCAACTTGAAGGCCTCCAGTCCGGTCTGAGCACCTGGAAACAACTCAGCAGTGGGAAATTGTCTACACTGATCTTCCCTCCAGTGCCATCCACTCATGCCAATGACAAGAGCATCTCCATTAGCCCCATCTCTCAGGCAAGCAGGAAAAATGCAAAGCTGGAAATAAATTTCTCCTTTTTTTCTTTTTTCTTCTTCGTCATATATTCCTTTTTCTATCTGTTTTTGTCATTCCTGTATCATCTAATTATTTTTATCACATCATTTTCATATCCAAATTGAAAAGCAAATATGCACAAAGGTATGCCTTAACTCAAACACAATTTGAAATATTAAGGGGTATTTTTGGTAGTAAAACCTTATGGAAATCTTATAATAAAACATTAAGGAAATTGTACAGGGAAGCTGTTTGTTCTAGTGATTCTCAGACCACTCTAATTCTCCTACATTAAGATAAATATCCATCTAAATGTCACTTCTGAATAGTTTGAAATTATTCCCATCCATCATTTTTTGTATACTTACAGCCATTTCAAGTGAGTATTTTCATAGCAAACACTTTCTTGTATCAAAAAAACCCCCCATATTTCTATGTGTTATATGATACTTTAAAATAAAACTTGCTGCTAAGTTATGGACTGCTTAAAAAATTCTTCTTGCCATCTCCAATGAAATACTTTCCTTAAAACACCATTTTTGAATACTATTTGCCTCTTCGCATATTAATTTTTCCACTGATTGTTACCAGGTCATGAATATAAATTCCAGTGAACCAACAATAGTGAAATCACTAGTGAATAGATTCATGTGCTTCATGATTTTTTCATGCAAAAGGTACTTTTAAGGTTAAATTTGATTGTTAAACAATATTGGGTTTTTATTGGACGCAAAGCACAAGGGAAGAGAGAGAACAGAGGGTCTTCTGAGAATGCTGGGTTTTGGTTCAGGAACAGATTTAGCTGTGATTGGTGAAACACAGAATACGTAAGAGGTTTTTTCTTTCTTTAGCACAAGAATCAGGCATATGTTCACCACTATTATCATACACAAGTACCTCAAACCAGATGTACTTTACAGAGCAAAAATTAGCAGAGTGGAAATGACCCTGTGTAAAAGAGTGCACAATTTCTTAAAAACTCATTTTTCAGGAAAATTTGAAAAAAATTGTAGATTGTAACACAATCTGTAGATCCTAAGATAAAACCCCTTGCATTTTATATCAAATTTATCAAAACTAGCTTATTTACCTTTGATTTTTTTTGATCACTTTGCCCCAAACTTTTACCAAGGTGCATACACTCATCCTTTGAGAACAAACACTGCACATTCACTTTTGAAAAATCATGAGAATTATTTAAATATATATATATATTAGCAATATTTAATTTTCCACGTGTAGTTAGTAATAGATCACTCTCACCTCAGTCCAGACATCTTGGTGAAGGCACCTCTGCTTCATCTAGAGTCAAGATAAAACTACAGCTTTACTCACTTGAGGGCTGACTCAGCATATATTTACCTGTACTGCCTGGTCACAAAGGATAATGAGATAACTGTAGTTAATTTCATAGGTAGAGTAAAAAAGAAAGAAGTATGACAATGATAGATTCCACCACTTAAGTCTATAACGGCTCTGCAGTAAAAACAATTTATTTTCTATTAAGAGACATCCATGCTATATATTCTGAAAAGCAAATTAGGAGGGAAATTTGAAGGGTCACCCAGAAAATTCTGATGTGAAAATATGGATTATATGAAACAATTTGTTAAAATTTCAATATTTATATAATACACTACCCTTAAATATAAAAAGAAACCTTTCCATGACAGGTGACGATACCCAAACAGGCTCAGAAATATTTAGGCACCCTTACATCTCTTTACTAGCTTTCCAAACAGCAAAAATTTGCAAAAAATGTGCAAACTAAGCATAGATCTCACACCTCTTTGTCTTCCATCTGTTTTCGCACTTTTGGCAAAAATCCCAACTTTTTCTGTGAAGAATATTAGAAGAACTTTTTTAATGGGATCAGTATACATCAACGGGTAACCAGCAGTGGTAGAAGGATGAAAAGCCTTTAGGGGTGTCCTGTAATGAAGTCAGAAGAAGCTGCTTATTGAATCATAGGACCATAGAATGGTTTGGGCTGGAAAGGACCATAAAGACCACCCAGTACCACTCCTGCCATTATCAGGGACACCTTCCACTATCCCAGGCTGCTCCAACCCCCAGTGTCCAACCTGCCCTTGGACACTGCCAGGGATCCAGGGGCAGCCACAGCAAATCTGGGCACCCTGAGCCAGGGCCTCCCCACCCTCCCTGCAGGGAACAATTCCTTCCAAATATCCCATCCATCCCTGCCCTCTGGCACTGGGAAGCCATTCCCTGTGTCCTGTCCCTCCAGCCCTTGTCAATTGTCTCTCTCCATCCTTCCTGCAGCTCCTTCAGGCCCTGCAAGGCCACAGTGAGGTCACCCCAAAGCTTCTCCTGTCCAGGCTGAACAATCCCAGCTCTCCCAGCCTTTCCTCCCAGCAGAGCTGCTCCATCCCTCTGCTCATCCTGGAGCCTCCTCTGGCCTGGCTCCAGCAGCTCCAGCTCCTTGCTGTGCTGGGCCCAGGGCTGGGGCAGCTCTGCAGGTGGGCTCTGAGCTGAGGGGGCAGAGGGGCAGAATCCCCCTCCCCTGCTGCCCACGCTGGGGCTCAGCCCAGCACAGGGGGGTTCTGGTTTAGGGTCCCAGCTCTTGCCTGCCAAATTCTGTCCTTTCTGATGGGCTCTCACTGTACTTTTGGGTCCTCAACTGATAATCACAGAATCTGGATGGAAAGTTCTGGCAAACAGACAAAATTAACGGATCTGCCTTGAGGCAACATGGTTTTGACCCAAATCTGGAATATAGGGTGGCTCTGTACCACCCCTACACACTGTTTGCTGTGATGAACTGAGAGGACCTATTGGATGAGCCCAGTGTACTACTACTGGTGATTCCATTAGTTAGCATATATGTTCTGTTACCTCAGTGGGTGCTCTACACTGATAATTGTAAGCAATTACACAGTAATAAGCAATTAAGTAAGCAATCTATAATAGTGTATGTTAATTTGTGTTAATTGACACGCTTGCCTCAGGTATCCACAAAGTTTTATTATTAAATGTAACATTAACTTATATATTACTTACTACCACTACATTAATTTGAAAAGATGAAAACTGGGGAAAAAATTTGAAACTGACGCTTTATAAATGTTTTCAAATACTTATATAGGAATAAAACAATTTGAATAGGAAAATATTCTCTTTAAAGTTGGGAATATTCAAGTTTGTAAATCAAGCATTACAATTTCAGGAATACTCCTCCTCTTCTTACAACTACTGAAATAAATAATCCTAACCTTTTTTAACCTGATAATTATGAAGATTTAGTGGTTTATATTTTACTAAATCCTTATTACTTACCTCCCATATAATCATTTTATTTCCCAGAACTGCTCTTCACCAGAAGTTATTATCTTTATGATTCTCACATTATTTTAAGCAGTACCACTACTGTCATTAACTCTTTCACTAACCTTCAGTAAATATATATATTTTTTAAACTTTTGCAGATATTTCATAACCTTTTCATGTGTTATTGAAAATGTCTCAAGACTTTTTTTATTTAAATCTTAATTTTTAGGTATTAAAAACATGTCTACCTTCGCTTGTTTTATGCTGAAAAGTTGTGAAACATTGACCTGTGTTTTCCACTGTTTAAATCTGTCAGCCTTTTTTTTAAGGGTGTTAAATAGCTGCCAGTCCTATCTAAACTGTTTGATGGGATTACCTAAATGAATGTAATTGCTTGAATGTCTTCCCAAGGTATTTTCAACATCTGTATTTTTGTTGGGTTGAAGGTTACAGAAGGGGAAACTGGTTTATATTTTTCTTTACAGGTATCCATTGTCCCCCTTTTTGATCCCCGTGAACCTTTCCACTTTAATTTTGCTGAAGTTTAGGGTTCAGAAGACAAAATTATGAATTTATTGTCCTTTCCTGAACATTACAGTCCAGGTTATAAATGCAGCAGGTTATCATGGCAGCAATGGTGAATTAAAAAATACAAGCAAAGGCTAAAAGAACTTGGAGATTAATAGCAGATTACTTGAACAGACAAAGAAACAAAGAAAAAGGAACAATTTGAAGTATCTTGTTAACTTTTGATTTTTGTCCCTTTAAGAAAATTTAGGATTCAGTTAACACCTCTTAGTTAAGATGGCTTCCAATCCATTCTGTTTCAATAAGTAAAATAATCTTTTCTCACAAGGGACAATTAAGAGATTTTTCAAGTTTCCTTTTTTTTTAAGAAATATTTTCTTGTCACCACTTGAAGACTAAGAAAGGAAACTTCATATTCTCTCTCATTAAAGCAGCTTTGTTATTGCATGGTGCAGAAGAGTAATGGCTACATCAAATAGGCAAACAGGTTCTTGGCTAGTGAAAAATAGACAAACAAGCACTGAAAACAGCTTTTCTTTTCAAGTTACAGCTATTTTAATGTTTTGAAATTTCTCCACATAAAGCAAAAAAAAGGCTTGCATTGATTTTGAATGCTCAAAGCTGGGGTTAAAACCAAGCCACTAGAAAAGTGTGGACCTGGGAGTCTCAGCAGCCTCTATTCCAATGAATAATGTCCCTAGTGATAGCAAATAACAATATTTTAAGCAGAAAGCTACAATATTTGACATTGCCTATCTACGCAGACATATTAATCTGAAATAACTCTGCAGGCAATCTGGGAAATGCCACCACATTAAAGGTTAATGAAGCAGTAAGACATGACAAATCATGACACAGTGCAAATCTGTACATACCTCAGGAAGACAATGAGGCAGAAGGTAAAGCAAAATGCCTCTGGTGCACCAGAGCTATTTGTTTATAAGAATGAATGCCTATATACATTTTCTTTTTTTAGTTTTGAAAAAAGGCTTTCAATTATCCATTTGCATTATATACACACAAGTAAAAGGTTGGAAAGGAGGAAAATTTGAGCAAGCATGTCAATAGGGTTAAGAGCACAATTCTGAAATGATACCACCATGGGCTCTAGAAACAACAGGACCTTGGGCAAAAGGACAACATGTCACAGTGCAGAAATGCTGGTGGAAAATCTGCTTCAAATTAATGACAAGTTTCACTGATTTTCCTTTCTCTTAAAGCACAGGAAGCTATCCTGATATCTTACATCTAAAATCAACTCCAGAGGCATTCATTAGAGTGGGGAAATGATACCTTAAGTTTTAGCTTTCATGCTTTCAGATTCTGTGCTGCCTAGGTGTGTAGTTCTGACTCTCATATTAAGTGTTAGTAAGCTCTCTTCACAGAGTAGGCAGAAAAAAAAAAAATTTCCAGCTTGAGACCAAGGACAACCATTACAAGTTTCAGGCCCAAAAGCATAAACGATGGTGGACTGAAGAGAGAAAACAAGGAGGATGGGACTTCAAAATCTGAAGCTGTAATTGGACAATTAAACCCAGTATGCAAAGAGACCAACACTTATAAAAGTGTGAGACGTCGTGACCGGTTGTCCATTTTGTGATCATTTTGGGTCTATCTTGTGTGTAGCCCTGGCCAGGTTCTTGTACTGCCCAAGGTGTACCCTTAAAGGACTTTTAATAAATACCTACTTTCTTCTCCTAGCTCCCTCCAGTCTCTGTTTCAGGTCAGCTTTCCCAAGGCATCAGTTCAACACCCAAGTTCTGGACCAGTGATGAGATGGCACAGAAATGTTGTCAGATGTAACTACAGGAGAAAGGAGAAAGTAAAACCCGTTTCCTTGTTTCAGACTGCAAAAAAAATTTCCAGCACTCAATCATTTTGTGACATAATAATTTGATATTTTTTAATATAGATTTTAATTGAAACACTCTATTCTCCACTCTAAACAATGTCATGTGATGTTTTAATTTTAATTAAAATGTACTCAATTACAATCATAATCCATAAGGTTTCATGCTAAGAAAAAAGAATATGTCAGTCAGAAAGAGCAGGCTAAATAAGAAATCCTGTCGTGGAGCTGCTACAGCAAAACTTTGCCAGATGCAGTTAATTTAAATGATTCCAAATTATTTCAGTTTGTTTATAACTAATTTAAAACTCATTCTCAATGGTAATTGTATTTTATATGATTATATCACAGCAAATGAGTACATATTAAATCTCTCTCAATTTCAAAACAGCTGAGCTGTTGTTTGATCACTACTGTAAGAATGTGTAGAAAGGAATTTGCTACTCTAAATTGTGAAAAAAACAGAGAACCAAAGTGTCTTTGGAACAATGGGCAAGTGATGAAAACAAAATGCAGGGAACCTCTGCCACCAGCTCTTTTGTGGACCCTGACCAAATCATATAGACACTTAATCTCCCACCTGTGCATCATGAAAAAGTGGTTTTTTCACACCCTTTTATTTTCCGTGTATTTGGAAACTATTCAGTGTTTCAACTTCTTTCTACTCTCAATCTGAGAAAACATAATAAAATGGGGTTTTTTTTGCCAGAATAAAATTATTTTTACACTTACTGAATAATTGTGTTTCTGTAAAAGCAACAGGTTTTGGTTCAGTTCACTGCCTTTGTTTTTTTTTAATACCAATGTATGTTTTGATTATGAAAATTATTTAAAACCAACCATAGATCTTCATACTAAAAATGTCACCGGGGATGATATATCATAAACTATTCAGTTAAAGGCATGGATATTATATTCAAACAAAATTTAATCAAACAAGATACTTTCTGAATTATATACCTTTATAGGAAGTTTAGTATCTCTAAACACAGTGTAATATGCTTGTTTTAAGTGCATATTCCAATAAAATTCCTTCTCTTTCTCTCACCTAAAATAACAATGAGTTTTTGAGAAATGTGAAGGTAAACTAATCTGTCCTCAGAGACTGTGTCATGTTTTATGCTGTACTCTTGTCTGAAGAATATTTGAACTACTTCTGTTGGACAGGAGCCTTGTTTGCAGCCTCTGTCACGTCAGGAGAGAAAAATAAGTTGACTGGGGATAAAATTTGGACTTTGCAAGAAAAAGATTATGAAAGCATGTTGATGTTGCAAAACAGAGATTTTCAAAATCCATTTGCACAGGGTGCCCAGAGAAGCTGTGGCTGCCCCTGGATCCCCTGGCTTCCCCTGGAAGGCCAGGTTGGACACTGGGGCTTGGAGCAGCCTGGGACAGTGGAAAGTGTCCCTGACCATGGCAGGGGTGGCACTGGAATGGGATGAACTTTAAGGGTCCCTCCCAGGCCAAACCATTCTGTGATTCTATAGTTTAACAATAAATGAGTTATTGAGTCTTCTGTAAATATACCACATGTAAATTCCTAAAATCTAAACGTCTGTGTTAAACCTGTGTCTCATTAGACAGTCACCATTTTGAAAGGCCTGGCAATTTCCTACCACACCTTATATCAGTTCTTTAAAGGTATGAATTTTCAGAAGGCTTCTTTATGCCTGCCTGTAGGGCTGTGTCTTCCTACCTTTTACTAGTTCGTCTCACAAAGCTTATTTGCTTTTCTGGTGGTGTTATGCGTTAAGGGATTCTCATGAGCCACCCTTGCCCTTTGCCAACAAGGATATTTCTGCTGATTTCAGCATAACCTCGGTAGCTGCTGAAGACTGCCACAGACTTATTGGAATGCCTTTTCCACCATCTGTCATTTGTAATTTCCAGGTTTTAGTGTTTCCTTCCTTGAAGAAAAATATCTTCTACTGAGTCCTGCAGTTTGAAACCATTTTTAATCATGTAGATCACCCTTGATTCCCTCTAAGCTTTAAAAAAATCTGCATGCATTCCAACAGATAACTGCACTTTTCAACACTGCTGCCATTTCTCAGCAAAAGCCTTGGAGAATTTTATGAAGCACAGAGCAAGAACCATCTTCCTCCCCAGCCCATCCTTAACACCATATTTATATCCAAAGAGTAGTGATGTGTTCAGTAGCAAAGGCCATCCCACCAGGATGATTTAGAACAAGAGAAAGATAATTCTTTTTCTGTTTTTTATCAGAATAAACAACTACATGCAGCACAGGAAACACTTCCCCTAATCCAATTTCTTTTAAAAAGTAAGCACTCATGTTTAAACATCCTGCCTCACATTCACTGATGTTTTTGCACAAAGGTGTGAGAAATTGTTTGCTAAAGGTTTAATAGACTTTTCAGGAATGTCAGGCAGGAGATGCCTGAAAATAAAAGAATCACTGTTTTCAAAGTAAACAGGTAAGAAAAAAAGAAGATCACTGAATCTGACACTGCACAGATACATGCAATAATTGAGCTGTCACCATTTATTTAAAAATATATTAAATCTCTGCATTTTTTCTATGTATTACATATTCTGGTACCAAACTTTAGGAACACAGCTTTATTTTTCTGTTAGAAGGGAGCTGCTTCCTTACTGACAGGTAAATTTGAAAACAGGACCAGTCCATATGACAGGTGGGTGCCATTGCATTCTTGCCCATCAGAGCAGAAATTGGCTCACACAAAACTGAGAAATGAAAGGTTAGCACAGAAGGACCTGTTCTTTGTGTCAAATTTGAGAAAAACAGACTGTTTTTTTCCACTATTTGTTGCTTTGCCTGATTGAGCAAAAAAAAATTGAAATCCTGTGTGAATCTCCTCCCTTGTACCTTTTGTGCTCTGATCATTCCAACTGTCTCCAATTATTCTGCTCTGAGTTTTTATTTCTTGGCTACGTCATAAGAAGTTTCTAACCTGTTGCTTCGCAACACAAATTTAAAGTCAAATTTAGCTGTTAAGCCTCACACAGTGCCAACACACTTAAGGCAAATGATACATTTCTCTAACCAGAAAATCATTCAAAAATAACAAGGAAAGAATGAAAAAAAAATTAAGCAGAAGAAGGCAGATCCCAAGCAAAACTTTAAGTGTTAGGGAATTTAGGGCAATTAAATCAATAAAATAAATCTTCTGAAAATTGAACTTAAGCGTTCTCTGGAAACTTCTCCTCAAAAATGATTTGCAGAAGAAATTTTTAGTTGCTACCATCAGCAAAATAAAAGCTGACTACAAAGTAATTACAGAGGCATTTTAAGATTCTGATTTAATTAAATCTGACTAAATTCTGTGTTGATAATGTAAAATTATTTACATAGAGAAAACCCAAACTTCTAGGTAGTTAAGAGATCCGAGTGACCTGCTGCTCCTAATGAATTATAAAATGGAGTTTAAGTAGATAATCCCATGAAAATATCACCTGAATGTAGATATATATAAAACTCTTTAAGAATTTAAGGAGAGAGAGCACTACATGAGGTAATTTATCTGCATCTTGGGCCTCAACATGAACTTTTCTGCATGAAATGAATAAATACCCCCTAAACTTGGTTTGTTTCCAAACACGACTTTGCATAATTACCTGTTTAGTGGCAGTATCCATCTCCTCCTCCCAAGTTATTTATGGAAAATGAAAACTAACCAACAAGAAAACTTCTCCCTCCATCATTAAGAAATATATACTTACTTTTCAATGGGAAAAAAACCCCAACATTCTTTTGCAGTTAAAAAGAGTAATTCCTCTTTTTGAGTCTCTATTTCATCCTCAGATCAATTTTTTCAACTCAGACATTTTGTTTGTTTGTGACACAAATATGAAAAACAAGGCCTTTGGGCCAAATCTTGCCTTTTAATTACATCTTAACTCTAATATGAAGATAATTTTCTGCTCTGACCAACATTAACTAGGAGAACAAACAAATTTTGAGTTTTTAAGTGTTACTTAGTAATAATCTCATTAGGGGCAAGATATTACAAAGCTAACATAAAGAACAAATATTAACTGTCTCCTTGAGATCATAAAGAACTTGCCCAGGTTTTCCTCCATAGCAAGCTGTCCTGAAGTTTCCATTAAAATAAATGAAAAAATGAAGGGGAAAAAAAAAAATCTGTCCAGGTTCCAGACTTAATGCTACAAAAAGCATAGGCCAGCAAAATATCAAAATGCATAATTTACAAAGAAAAATACAGACTGTGTCCTATATTGTTGTTCATTACAAATTAACAGGATTTTGATCTGTAGCCAAAATGAGTTTACAAGCAGGACAACTTATCCCCTTCACATAAGCTGTGATCTTCTTATGGGAACTTGTCTTCTACTCTAGAACTGAAGGTGCAAATAAACCGCCTTTATATTTAAAATAAAAAAATAATTGCTACTGCACTTCCTTCACTGTGCACTGAGTACCGGAGAAATTATCAGTGTTGTGCAAATCTCATTTTTCAAAATGTTCTCATCATAACAAGGTACTCCTTTGCTTGTGGAGTTTAATGCTACTTAAGTTCTGGAGTGGTTGGGTCTGGAGAGTTAATCAAAACATAAACACAGTGGAGAAAGCATTGCCTTCTCTTGGCAATTTTGGGATTATAGGCAATTTCACTTTCTGGAGTCAAGATGTTTCTGATATTCCAACTGAATGAAAGCATGCAAGTTTGACACTGACTTTTCTCCTCCTAAGCAAAAGTAAATGTTATGTTTCCTGCTGCTTGATCTGCCAAGAACAGCAAATACTTGTTCAAGACTACATTTTAAGCTTTGCTGCCTTAATACCCCATGGTTTTCCCCTCATGATCCAGGTCAAATACAGCCAAAGATTCCTCAAGGTTTTTTCAGCAAAATCTCTCACAGAGCATAGTGAAGGATTAGAGACCTGATTTTTTGTTGTTGTTGTTTTTTTTTGTTTGTTTGTTTTTGTTTGTTTTTGGTTTTTTTGTTTTGTAAGCATGGGGTTATATCCCATAAAAGAGGAGAAAGTTGTGTTTTATCTTTCACCTTGAAATAAAGTCATGCTGCAAGTCCAGAAAAAAATAAAATCTGTGCATAGTTAAAATTAATTTTCTTTTCAAAATTTAGCTCTTTTGTACCTACATTAAAAGAGCAATTCTTCATTTCCACCCAACGCATTTATATAGGGACTTTGATTAATTAAAAAAAAACAAAAAAAAAACAAAAAAAAAAAAAACTCCCCATTCAGATCCTTTTTTTGACGTGAATTTTATGTCTCCAACATTTACTTTCTGCAAAATGTGCTTTTGACAGACATCTGGCAGGAATACTAATGCAGCATTTAAACCTATTATTCTGTCCCCAAAACACTGTGACAGTGTGTTGAATCACTGCAGGGAAAGCAAGGAAAAACTGTTATATTACATAATTAGTGATTAATCCATTAAGACTGCAAAAAGTAGACAAAATTACATTGGGCAACCAGCAGCAGTGAAAGGTGTCCAAGAAAAATAAACTCTACATATTTTTGTGTCACAGATATTTTCAGAAACTTAGGAAAGGTCTTCCTGCAACCTCCCAGAGATTATGGGTCATCTTCCTCCATCTGCTCCCCACAAGTCTTCCCATGGACACTATGATGCTTTTAAAAACTTCAGTGACTGACTCTTAAAATTTACTCTGATTACTTTGATCTGCCTTTTACTCTTCATTAAGGAGGCACAAGCCCAGCCATGGTTAAATCAATAATATCTACACCATGAAAAAGAAGATTTCAGTTCCCATCTGAGCTTTTTTTGTGAATCCTCATGGTCCTGCAGGGCTACATTTTCTTTAGGATGTTTGGTTCATTATATTTCATAACTCTCATTAGAACTCAATTTTTCTGACATCAGGTTGTATCTCTGGGAAGATTTATGTGTGTAAGCTTTTAAATTAGTCATTTAATTTAGGAAAAAAAGGTTTGAAATTATCATTTATAAAAATAATATTATTTCTTTTTAGAAAACCTGACCAATTTTGTAGTGTGTAAGAAACAAACAAACAAATAAAAAAGGTACAATTAAGAGCCAAGTCTAGTGAAAACTGAGAGATAGAAGAAATAAAAATTGCAAATCTAATACATTATGGTTTTCTGGCCAGATTTTCAACCCAACTTTCTGCACAAAACCTATATTTTTTGTGTTGTCAAAATGACTTCCCCAGGTGTCATGGTAATATTATTGCAATCCTTAAACATGGCATGAATTTTTCAGAAGAGTATGGTCATTTATTGATCCTGCTGTCCTTTTATGTCCTAACAGCTGATAGAAGTGACAGTGATAGTATAAATTAGATCAATAATCCCAGAGGCGATGACTACCTAGAACCCACAGTTCATTCCAGCCTTTCTTCTGCTTCACTGCTACCTTAGAATTTTCTGTGGCAATTGAACCAGCAGTTTTTGTGTTAAAAAAAAAAGGGCTGAATTATAAATAAGTGTTTTCACGGTTGTTTCGGGTTTTAATATCATTATTTACTTTGCAATCATGTTACTGAAAAGCAAAAATTTTCATAATAACCCAGATATTAGTTTGGAAGACAAATACAGGGAGTATAGAGAAGGAGCATTCTGTTCAAAAAAAGAGAAATATGGCCCTCCATTTTAGCAGTCCAAGTCCAATAGTCTTGCTACCTCTAAAAAGTCAGATCAGTAGAATGATTTATTTAGATTACATTTTCATTTCCTCCAAATTTCTGTGCTTGTTCCTGGTTCTCTGAAGGCTCCATGGGTCAAAACCCGGAGAACAGACCAAAAAAGAAAAAATTAACTCACAAAACATAAGCATGGTATAAAACTCTGTTTTAATCTCAGTAATATCATATTACACAATGTTAGACATCAATAATGAAGGCATTATATGAAGAAAGCTATTACATATGAAAATACCATGGGCTGTATCTCAGAATCACTTACCTAGCTGCAAATGAGCAATTTCTTCAATTTCCTCTTGCTGGTGAGCAAAGTAGAAATGCTCACATGATATCAAACATAATCCAAAACCCTAACTTTCATTTAGTCCTAGTCTACTTTCCTTTCTTTCTGTTGAGGATAAGCCCCCTTCCCAGAGCCCAAATACTCCTGTTAACCCGACAATATTGTCATGTGGTAGGTGCAACCACTCAGTTCCTCATTTTCTCAGCTCTGGAAGGGAAATTCACTCATATGAGATGAGGAAAGCATGTAAAAAGAACTTCACCACCCAAACTAGATTTTTTTTAAGGTGGGTTTGGATACTTAGGATCAGAGTCACCATTTTCTGAGGCCTGTTCAATTTACCTCCAGCTATCTTTACTACTGACATGTAATTCCTCATGTAAAGTGCACTTAGAAACATCCCACCTCAAAAGTGTACCCAACTTCTATCCAGAAAGCAGCCACCACCTTGCTGACAGAAGGTTTAACCCACAAAGCTTAATATGCATAGCAGCAAGGGATGTAGTTCAAAATGCAATTATATATGACCTGTGTTGTCAAAAAACTAGTGTAGTGATGTCTGCATGATAGTTTCAAGAGTAGAAATCTTCCTCGCCTGATAAACCCTGATTCTAACCCTGACAGAGCCTGCTAGTACCTATTTCCTACCACTCAGAAAAGATTTTTAGCACTCAAGGCCATCTGAAATGTTAGAAATAACATTTAACAACAGATACAACAGCACTGTGTTGGACTGCACAAGACTGAGTCAGCTCAGTGCTGCTTTGAGAAACACAGACATGTCCTGAGGTTTCAGTAGTATTTCTTTAATAGGTATATAAGTCCTAAAGTCAGGTATTTACTAATAATAGGGCTTTAACATGAAAAATCTATTTTCACAGTAGCAGAATATAGCCAATATCAAATAATTTATACCTTATCCACAAATATTTCATTACTTTTCCTTTTCTGATAAACTGTAATTATTTCCTGCTCAGAGCCAAGTGACACCAATTGAACAAACAACTTTGGAGGGCTGATTTTCTGAGCTGAGCTTCCAGAATTCCTGTATTAGAGCAGAACAGACTGAGATTAGAAAGTAATTGTTCTATACTCCATTAACAGGAAAGGTCAAACCCTTTTGCAAAGAGAAAAGTTTACATTCTTCCACACACTCAGCACACCCTCTATACCAGCATAGCCTCCCTACAAATTGCACATCATTCATAATTTTATCAAATTAACATTCTTCCCACTGCATTATTTATGCCACCACTGGCACTGTTACTCATGGGTACCTTCAGCCACCAACCAGGGAAGACTATCACCTCATACAGCCATGGAATATTATCTCAATTTTAGGAAAGAAAGATGGAATAGCAGAGAAATTAATTACTTGTCTAAACCGGACAGAAAATCTGTAATGGCAGAGAACTGAAGCTGTATTTCTGGGGTTATAATAATAAAAACATCTTTTATATTTATCTACTGAACTCACAGAGAGGTTTTATATGGGACTCTAAGAAGCTGTCACACACATCTTTGGATGTTGAGTCTGAATCTTCTCTGGAGACCACGAATCTCAAAACCTCATTAGCTATGTCCTGCATTTAGAAATACAAAAAAAAATTACAAATTTAAAAATAATAATTAACAGACTTGTAAAAGTCAGCTGAAAGAAGCACACTGTACAGTAATTAAAATTGACTTTATTTCTGCCTTGTCAGGTTTCAAAATTAATTGCCTGTCCAAAGGTGTCTACAAGACAGCTATTGTGTTATGGAGATCGATTTAAGAATAGCCACCATCTGAAATGGGAGACAGCTTAACATACAGCACTTCAATACATGCCAAAACTAAAAACAGAGAGATTTATCGTTTTGTTTTTAAAACATTACAAAGTTTTCAGTTTTGGGTCTCCTAAGAACAATTTTCTGCACTAAAGAGACTTCATAATCTGGTTATCTGCACCATGGAATTTATGACAGTGGTTCCCACTCTTCCTTTCAGGAAAACTTTGAAAATCCCAATGTCATCTGATTGATTGCAAGAGATGCTTCTCATCTCTTTCAGTAGTAATTTACATTAATATAAATTATATGTGCAGCATTTCCACAATAATCCTAAGAAAAGAGTCATATACAACTGTTCTGAACAACAGTTCTAGAGATTTCAGTTTTGCTGGACCATTGTCTCTTTTCCACTTCCTCAGAGTCCTGAAATGTAACAAAACCAGGGGAAAAAAAGGACATCTTGGTAGAAAGAGCCTAATACATTGTGAAAACAGCAAATAAAGCTGAAATTCAAGGATGTAAACGTTGCTCTTGTAGCTCAGATCTCTGTGACTGGGAAGGTGAACAAAACACATGCAATATAGAAAACTATTGAATGTGAATTTATAACGCCAAACCTTGTTTTACAAGCTTGATGAAAATCACTGAAGAGTAATGAGACCTGACAGCAGTCACACTGACAAGTTTACTTAAATTTCAGGAAGGCTCCTCTGAAAGCATGTTACACATTATTAACAAGTGCTGTGTTGCTTGTGACTTGCTAAAGGGAAAAAAATGCATTAAAATGAGAATAATTCTGGTTTTCAGTGACAGAAGTGACCACTTCTAAGACACACTAAATGAGAGGACACTGAGGGACTCCGGTTTGCATCTTTTTTCAAGAGGTGAGACTTTGCAAGAGAATGTAACAGGTTTCTTCTAAAGCACAAGTCCCCAGACAGCCCTAAAATATTTCAGTCAAGGTAAAAATACTTCCACAAAAATCAGTTGTCCTCTTTAGCATAATTATACAGTTGATCCAATGTTTCCTCTTTCATAGAAGTGGTGTTTAATATTTACAATTATACATTTCTCAAGTGCAGCACTGTTTCTGAAGAGTTCAGGTTTTAGCTTAATTCTTCTGGTCAAGTCACTCCTCCCTGAATTTTTTGAAGTGATCACAATAATCTGTCCAAAATACAGTATAATGTTGCAATGTAGTATTACAATAAAATATTTTGGAGACACAGACTCCCCATTTTGGTTGCACTGGACTCTGCATTCAGTTTATAAAATTCTGAAGGCTCTTTCTCAATGTAAAAGTGATATATATATATATATGTGTGTCAATCATTTTAATAATTTTTGCTAAAACATGAGCATCTCACTATGCTCATAAAACATGTTTCAGAATTATTTGGATGTTACTTCCAACTTTCTTCAGCAAAAGACTTTCCTACTATAACTTCAGGGTCAGACCTTATCAAGCAAACATGATGCAAGTACCTGATAAATTTCACCATATCATTTGCAAGACACTTTTCATCCATATTCAAGTCAGAAATTGTTTTCATTTTCCCAGAATTTATTAATCTCATAACACCACACATAGATTCATTGTCTTCTTTCCATTTCCTGGAAGAAGCTCATATTTTAACTGCATTAATTCTAGAAAACTTCATTTGTAAAAACCATACACTCATGTTAAGACAAATGGCCTACAGCTTGAATCTCCATTTCAAATGCAAATACAAATGTTTTTTTGAAGAGCAGCAGTTTCCACCAGATACTTTATGTTTCTTTATCTACAAAGCCCATTAAAGAAAAGAAATAATAAATTTAAAAACCAGATCTTTGGTGCTGAAGGAAGTCATCAGCCTCATTAAGAAATGCAGAGACATGTCCTGAACTCTGCTTTGCTGTTTTTCTGTATAACTTAACATCTGAGAGAGTAACACAAATTTAAATTGCTTGTGTATCAAAGTTAGAATTACTTACAAGACTTGCATACTGGAATAGGTTGCCTCATAAATGTAGCACTGAATTCAAGTATGGCATGCATACATGATTACCAATTTGTAGGGTTTCAGCTGGGCACATCCTTGGGTTTAATGAATTGTTCCTTAGAAATCTACAACAAAATGGCTCTGAGATACAATATAGGAAATTTGAACTACCAGCAGCCTAGAAAGTCCTTCTTGGTGGGCAGGAGTTACAGAGTCACAGACTGGTTAGGGCTGGAAGGGACCTTAAACACCATCCTCCTTCTCCCTCCACCACCCTGCCAAGGATTGATTCTGTTTCTGAGAAATATTCAAATATGTCATAGAAAAGAGAGGAAGCTGTTACTAACATAAACACTGCAGGGCAAGTATTATTTACAGCTGTTTACTGAATCTTTCTGATTAATGCCAAAAAAGAATCTGCAACCCTGAAGACTAAACATGTATGAAATATAATATTTAACAGCAAATTCAATGAACTATTGGCAATTTGATTAAGGAAGTAACATTGCTGTAAGTCAAAAAGGAAATCCATTACTGTAAGAAAGCATCTGACTCATATACAACAGTGAATTTTGATACAGTGGGTTTTTTTAAGATCCTGCAGGTCTGTAATCAAATTACACAAAAAAAATTACCAATATAACTGCATTGAGTTTGTGTGACTACGTTTTGTTATTGAGGGGGCAACAGGCTTCTGAGAGAAGGTGCTGGAAGCTTCCCCCACGTCCAGCAGAGCCAACCCACCACAGCAACAGATCAGAAATTGTGGCTGATTGATCAGAATAATTTATCAGTGTCATGTGTATGATGTAGTCGTGATGTGAATCTTCACCTGAGATAAGCAAGGACAGGCAGCACTCTTCCCTTATATGGGAATTTTCCAGGAGCCATACACATGGTAATTAATCACCAGAGTTACCCAGTTTGTGTTTATGTTATCCCATTGATTGAGCAGACAAGGATAAATTGGAAATCAGGAAACTGGAAGAACACTGTTGGTATCAGAACCACAGTATCCATTGTGTGATTATTAGCACTCAGTAAAAAAAATACCACTTGTCTGATAAGATGTACAGGATCTGAAACACTGCTCAGCTCTGGATGAAGTGCCTTGCCTGCAGTACAAATTTTTTCACACATTTTCCATGTTTATGACCTCCTTTGGAAGGCTTTATATGCCATTCCACCAAGTTTTTCTCGTGTGAAACCAAAATTTTCCAAATCACACAGTAGACTTCAATATCAGCCCACAGAAAATAATTCAGATTCATTATTTTTACCAGAAATGCACAATACCTAAAAAGCACAAAAATTAATTGAAACAATAAGCAATACTGTTCTGCAGTAGCTGTCAGCTCAGACCTATGGACATTTTGCTACTTATACTCAATTAATGAAAAAATGAGGACTTAGTCTCTGTACATTAATTCTCTAATTAAAGATGGGCTGCTAACAGCCCTGTCATACTTATTTTAGACAGGTTTTTACCCCCACATTTTGCTAATCCTCTTTTAGTTTTTAAAAAGTGCTGTAAGAAGGTTGTAAGTGAAGGAAATTGGACCCTGGATAGAGTAATTTCAGAATAATTGAAATGTTGAGCTCATTTAGAAAAAGCTCAATACTATTTCCTCCATTCCCTTTACATTCATAGCTATTTTACTAATTAGCATTCATTCTATAATTAGTACAGTATTCAATATTCATTTCAGTTACATTTGTTATTTCCCAAATCCATTTTTAAATATTCTTTATAGTTTTTTAAAACAGTATTTGATGGACACTTGATTCTTATCATTACACTGGTGGGGCAGTAGCTGGACCAAACCAATATGCTCATTTTTAATTGCTTAATAATATTGATTTACAATCATTATTGTCATCCATTCATTTTAGGAGCATATCACAATACAAAGCAGCATCAAAAAAAAAAATGTCTTTGGGGTTTTTTTCAAAATATTATGGGAATCACTTTATCAAGCATAGGCTGCATATTTTTCCCAAGGTTACCAAAAGAAGGGATGGATTTTCTGATGAGGTAAACTGTCATAGCAACAATGAAGTCATGGTCTGTGACCATTTAAACATCTGACCCCAGCTGTCTAAGATGAGGTACTTAAATCTGGGTTTGTGTCACAGGAATCAAAGGATCTGGTCCATAACCTTGCATAATAAATCAATAGGAAATTTGTGGCCATGAAGAACTTTAGGAAAGTGCAGTCATCAATATAGCTAGCTGCTAAACATTTTCACACTCTTAGAAAAACCCAATATTGAAATAAAATGTATATAAATGTAAATAAAATGTCTGATTTGCACACAATTTTCTCTGGCCTTTGGGTCAACAAGCTGTCCTACTGAATATATTTCTCTGTTGCTAACGTCAACAATCACTCCAAAATAGTAATAACATATTTCACAAATTAAGATAGAAAGTAAACATTTGACAAAAAGTAACAGTGGGAAAGAAAAAAAACTATTTTCATTTTCTGATCTCTCCTTTTGGAATTATTTTGTTTTAGAGCACACTGTAAGGCAAGATAAAATTTTTAAACTTTTTTTTTTTTTTCCCCCTCAGGAATGCCACAGGTAAAGCCTCCAGGGTCCCTGTAGTAGAGCCAATACAAATGTTTTGGTGGTAATGAATACTGCTATTGTACATTCCAATTCTGCAATCAGAAAGCATTGTTCCATAAATAACGACTGACATGCTTTCCAGAAAAAAAAACCATGCTGCTGTTATTTCTGCTTTATCCCATTAGGGCAAGGAAAAACCCTTGGAAAGTGACAGTGACAGTTTCAAGGGCATTCACTTCAGCTGCATGTTCATAGTCAATGTCTTGGGGGTGCTTTTTTGTCACATTTCTGCAGACCTGCTTCTAGGAAAGAAGGAAGTTAAAAGTTTCTCTTCAAAGTATAATTCCATTGAATTTTAAGTATTTTGCTCAAGATAGATTAAGTTTAAGAAGCATTTAGTATATAAAACACAGAATTCCCATGGTACTTTGTGTGAATTCACGATTAACTCTCTCCTGCTCCACAGCACAGGCCAGTCCTAAGTTTATAACACTGAAACTATCCTAATCTAAGTTTTCCCAGTGCTGGTATAGCATGTAGTGAGATATTAAAAAAAAAAATAAAGCTTAATACCTTCTAATTCTAATCCTAATATGCTCATAATAAAGGTTCCTAGTACAAAAAAAAAAAAAAATCAACACCCTCAAAAAAACCTAAAAGCTGGTAGATACTTAAGAAGGAGAAGATAATTAGGCAGTTAAGGAGTCATAAATATTGACATTACACATCAGCCACAGTCTGTTAATTATCAAATGCTTTGTAGGCACATCGTAAACTTAAAAATATCTTTGAGTAGCTGCAAAAGTGTAAGAATCCAGAGAGATGTGGGAGAGAATGAAAAAGTGTCACTTGAGAGTTTAATAAATGGACCATGAAGATTTGGATGCTTTAAGGAAAGAAGTGGAATCTCTGCAGCATGAAGTGATACAGGTCAGTCTCTCACTTGCGCTTAGCAAAATGCTCCATGATAATTTTAACAAATGAGGCCCAATGTTCATATATTATACAGTGTGATTCTTTGATCAGTTGATTTTATAGATGATTATAGCACAAACCTGAAATGCCATTTTACCTCACACTAGATGAACATAATACAATTGAATCTTAAATTAGTGGGGGGAAGAAGGTATTCCAAAAGGAGGAATTCCACTCTGGAAGTACTTGTGGTATATAAATTGCAAGTGGTTCTTTGATTTTGGCCTTCAGTGTATCTCTTTCTGTTTGTTTACCTATTTAAGCCTTTATAACAAGTTTCTGTCTGCATTAATAGACAAAGAATCACACTTTTCATGTGGTCAGCAAAGCTGCTCGTATTTACAACATGATGGATATTCACATTTGTCAGTAAAAATGCACACTCTCCCTTGTATAAATTTCAGTTATTCATAAGATTTATGGAAATAACTCTATGATTATATAAACAGCAGGCTTCTACAACTAAAGACAGAGCAGCAAATTTTCTCAGAGACTGAGAAAATGTCATGTGTTTAATATTCTTTCATAGATTTTTTATCTGTAAATTCTCCTATTCTAACCTTGAACACTACTAGGCCACTGCTGTTTGTAATGTTCTGCAACAAGTATTGCTGATTAAACTAGATTAAAATTATGTGTTTGAAGCTGCCTGCTGATAGCTCTGATGCCCTTTAGGTCTTCTATCAGAAGAAAGAGTGAACAAACAATGCCCTCTCCATGCTGCTCATGATTTCATATATGTCTACCAGAACTCTTATTCATTTTTTTTTAAACTAAAGAGCTGTAGTCTGCTTAATCATTCCAAGTAAAGAGGCCCCTTTATAATTTTTATCATGCATGTCTCTGTTGTTAAATCAGTGATTTCAGGGTGCATATTCCTTCAAAGCCTTGAGAAAATATTTTACTTCATGTGCTGTGAGTAATCACATTGTTCCAATAAGAACTCTCACTAGGGTTCTGAAGATAAAGAGAAAACAATGATGATGAGCCATACTTTCATAACTGAAGCAAATCAATTGTTTTTCTGCAGGATGAATGGGAAAGCATGCAAGGGATGAATAGAAACGCCATTCATTATGAAGAAATTAACTCTCTTACCCTTAACTGTAGCAGTTATCATACAAAAAAGCATTATGACACTGCTGGTGGCTGCTGGCTTGAAAAGTTCATTGTTGTACAAATAAATAACCCTATGAGAGCTTTTTTTTTTTTTTTTTTTTTTT
>VXBN01002177.1:176196-203028 GCA_013397395.1 Sinosuthora webbiana
TTTTTTTTTTTTTTTTTTTTTTTTTTCCACCTGTACTTCTCCTGAGTATTTGGCTTTGGGGTTTTCTGGAAGAAGAGAAGTTTCTGTTTCATCAACATTGTCTCATCCTCTGCCTTCATTTCCAGGCT
Organism: Sinosuthora webbiana; assembly: GCA_013397395.1. Lineage (NCBI taxonomy): Eukaryota > Metazoa > Chordata > Aves > Passeriformes > Sylviidae > Sinosuthora > Sinosuthora webbiana. Next base: position 176,325 of record VXBN01002177.1, read on the forward strand.
GGGGCCAATCTGATCCCCTGACTACAGGAAATGAAGAGTTGTGGGTCAAATTACTGACTATTAATAATGATCATCATAATCATCATCAAAAACCTGATTTGTTCTTACTTAACTTGCCTTGGTACCTGACTCACCTCACTTCACTGTTTTCTTTGAGAATTCATTTGCTGCTTCTCCATGAACATGTCAGATTTCTTATTTCAAGGCATTTTTCCTTGGCCTTTTAATGTTATGCTCTGAATTTTTTTTTTTTTTTTTTTTTTTNTATGGTTTTGTTGTTGTTTTATACAAAAGCTGTATATTCATATTCTGACAGTGTGTCTGCATAGTGCCAAATGGTCATTTTGAAAAGTTAGAAATATGTCTTTTGGAGTAGGATCATAAATCTTGGAGTCTCCAAAAGACAAAATCACATTATCAAGTCCCCATTGATGGAAGTTTAAAGATGAGATTGGAAAGAGTGCTAGAAATTCCACCTGGGGTGCCTTTCCTGTGAAATGTTGGATCAGGTGATTTTCAAGATTCTTTCCAAGCTGGGCTGTTCTGTGGTGTTATTTTCTCTGTCTGGGTTCTTTTGGCCCAGGACAACTTGCAGTCAGGTTCCACTGACTTTTGCTTATCTCACAGCATAAGACTGAGACAAAATCAGAAATGGAAAAGAACTTGAAGCCTATGTTGGATCAGTAGTGTCCATTTGTGTTTCTAATCTTTGCAGATTTACTTTTTAGACTTTTCCAAAAATCATCATAAATTTTGGAGGCAAGGGTAAATTAATTTGGTTTTATTTAGAAACCTTTAAAAAGTTTAAAAAGGCCAACAAAATTTTTGAATGTTTTTGAAATATGCATAGGCATAGAAAATACTGGGGAGAACATCCTTCAGGAAGACAGAAAGGTAGAGAAAAAAAAAACAGGAAATAACCCTGATTTTCTGTGGATTCCAGGAAAACTCTGTCTCAGTGAGAATGCACCGCTTATAGCAGGAAAAGGATTCAGAGGAGATCTATTTGCTGAAAAAATTCACCATGTACAAAGCCCAGGAAGTTCACCACGCATTTACAACAATATTGAGTGAGAGAGTTAATTGAAACTCCCAGCAGCTTGTGTAAAAGAGACAGCACTACAGAAAAGAAAACTAATTCTTTTCATTTGATTCTGAGTCCAAACAGATTATAACCAAAGCCAAGAGCAACGGGTTTTTATGATTAATTAATGATGGGATAATTTGCTTTAGGCCACAATGTTTTCCAGCCACTCATTAATCTCAGAAAATGCCCCAGGCTACAATTGTTACTGTTTAATTAAAAAGTATGTCACAGTTGCAAAGCTTTAGAAAGCTGTAAATATTTTCTTTTGCCAAGCATTTACATATCCAGGATAATCTGTAGTCAAAGGGAGAAGTGCAAGAGGAAGGCAAAGCCCAGCACCAGATGCTTTAGGCTGAGGTAACCTATTTTTTGTTACTGTGATTAGACAACTCTGAATTTATACATTTTTGCAGCCTGCTTCAGCAACGGTTTTTCATGTCTGTGGCTGATTCTTTATGATTCTATGAGCCTCAAGTAAAGCCAAAAGAAAGACTTCTGTTACCTTTCATGAGAGATTGGCTCTGTCCAGACAGCCATGAAGTTAAGGCACAATTTACCCTCTAAACTTCAAGAGAGGAAGATGTCAGAATATAAACAAAGTATTTTGAAAATATTTCTGCAACATTTAGGACTCTTAAAAGCATCTTTCTGAATACAAGATAATGCAGTCCTGGAACTATAAAGCAGCATATCTATGATCTTTATAAGAAAAAGAGACAGAACCATGCTCTTAAGATATAGAGATTGTTTACCTTATAAATCTGCAATAAAATCCATTACTTTTTTTATTTTCTCTTTTGTTTTTTATTTTATTGAAGTGACTAAATTTTATTATCAGAATGGAAGGTTTCTTACCTGTTCTTAACTGTTACAAAGTGAAGAAATATGACAGTTCTAAATGCTAGTTGTTAAAAAATTAACTTAGAAATAACATTTAAATCTAAAGAAAGATCTATGGTTTCATTGGCATCTATTTCTTTGATGAATAAGAATTCCAAGACAACTGAAATGAATCCTCTGTTTCATTTTAATTTTGTGGATCTCCATTCTAATTATGGTATTAAGATATAAAGTGTTAAAAAACAATTATTTTGTATAAAACTGCAAAAACAATAATGCAAAATGTGTATAAAATTTTACAAGCTGTGTTTTCTAAAACAGCAAGCACACACAGCCTGGCACTTCACAATGAAAGCCACCACCACCACCTTCGGGACCATGTGTCCTGAACCTTCCTTTGAGCCAGCAGAATTGAAGATCTTTTCAGAGATGATATCCTTCTCATGGAATTATTTTGAGAGATGAAAAGTCAGGGTAAGGTTGACCCCAGTGGCCCCAGGCTGCTGCATGTGAGAGTTCTTGTCTGGGAACAGAGGGGAAAAGGGTTTTGCCAGAACTGTGTGGATGGAGGCATTGAAGGCAGGTTTCTGTTTTAGTAGAGAATTTTTTCCCTTGAAAAGAGACCAACACCCTTGGCTAAGGGCCCCTCAGTCTGCCCTTGGATGGACCATGACTCAGTAAGGGTTTTCCTGCTGCAAATTCTAAAGTTGCTACCACAAAAAAGGCGATTTGGAAAGGTAACTTTGGAAAAATTGGGTAGCAAAATTTCACACTTACGTTCTTTTAAATGAGTTTTATATAGAATTAGCCGGATAATAGACTCTCACAATATTTTTTAGACTCTGTCTCTTCCTTCTGGTGTCATCCTCATTGAGGTATAGAGCAAATAGGTATCACAGGCATCTAAAGCTCCTTGTGGATAAATTACAATGAGGTGCTTCTTAACTAACACAGGCGCATCTTTAAATCTAACTCTTGAAGCTTTTCCTGAAGCATAGGCAGACAGTTTGGACAGACTATTTTGTCTTTTTGTTCACTGCAATTTCTTTGGTTGTTTTTTTTTGTGTGTGTTTTTGTTTTGTTTTTTTTTTCCTTAAAACCTCCTTTCACTCTGATTACTTGTTTGTGTAGTGATCACCAGCACTACATTTCCTATGTTTTTTTTCTGAGTTAACTTTTCCTTATCTCTGGGGGTTTTTTTGCCATTTTTTACTTTGGTCAGGTTGCTGCATCCTTATCTTCAGCAAACCATTTTTTCTTTTAATCTCTCTTGATCTTTCCTTCTGTATATTGGGCTGTCATTTTCTGTGCTTTCCCCCTTCTTTCTGTGTTTATGTCTGTTGTGTTTGTGACTAGCTTACGATATTTTCTGATCCCTATGAAGAGATTTCCTTTATGTTCTTCCCTTTTAGTGTTTCTGTGATGACTTTTGTTCTAATGTTTTTTCTCAGTCTGTGCCATTTTATTTATTTTTTCCCAGATCTTAGTACTTTTTTCCCTCCTTCTGAGTAATCTCATTGTGTTTTCTATTTAATTTTTCTTTATGTATTTTTTTGTGCTGACTTCTTGAGCGTCCTTAGAGACCAACTTCACTTCTGATTCTGTTCCTAAAGTAACCATACATATATATATACCTTCTCTTTACACCTTCTTGTGCCTTCGCTTTTCTTTTTCGCCTTTATTTTGGAAGAAAACTTCACAAGCAAGTGTACCAGAGACAACAGCAACACATCTTTATTTTTCTGGCCGCTTACCTGACACTAAAGCCCCTTTCTGCTGCTGTGGCAGCAAACAAGGTGCTCATGGAACACCAGTTCAAGGTTCCTGTGCATTGAGGGCATACCAGAAGTGGTCACTGGATGAATGAAAACCAAGTTTAGCCTGTCTCAGCCTTGACCTAAACATCTCACCAACAAATAGTGATGAAGTAGATGTCACTGATTGATTTTCACTTTTCTGATGAAACTGCTAATAAGCAGGAGAACACTGCTTTGAGGAAATAAGGAATGTCAGTGTTTGAAATGGACTTTAGGTCATTGCACACTCAGTGTGCAAGTCTTGGATGTTTTGGAAAAATACTGATGGTGACATGTTAATATGGCTGATGCCTCAGTCATGTGCAGAAAAAGATTTTATTTTCTGCATTAGGGATTTTTAAGCTCTTTTTAAAAACAACTGCTTTTCAGGCTTGCATCCCAGAATTCTTTTTAAGGAGGAGGAGGAGGATGGCTGCATACCTAAAGAACCAAGTGTATTCATTTCCTCTTCTCAAGAGCTATCTCTGCATTACATGTCTGACATTAAACACCAAGTCAAGTACATAATCACTCCTTGAAATTAAAACTTGAAGTGCCCTTTCCCAGGAGAAGGTGTTAAAATCCATCATGCAAGCTCCTACTCCCTCTGGTCCCTTTTTGCCCTTTGCTACTGAATTAGAAACTTTACCAAGCTTTGGGGGTTCTTTGTTTGTTTGTTTGATTTTATTATTATTATTCCATCCCCAGTCTCAGACTGTTATAGCAGAGACTCACAGCCTGGTGCTCTGCAGAATCTTGGGAGCAAGAGTTATGGTTTCAATAACCTAATGACAGCAAGATAATTGTGTCTGATCCCTTGGTTCCTTGAGTCAGGGCTCAAAAGTTCGGCTAAGGTGGCAGCATTTTCCTACTGCACTTGGGAAGGGAATTGAAAAATTGTTATCTACTCTCTTCCTTTGCAGTGAATACTCTCCCAAAACAGTTCCAAATCATGTTCCACTGGACCTGATGAAGGCAGAGGGAATAAATTCTTCCTCCTCCCCATAGTTCACCATTTTTCTACAAATAATGCAGACAGATCCAATTAAGGCCTTTCAAGTGAGACAGAAACAGGGGCCTCCACACCACAGATTTTGATAGCAAGTAGAAATACAGGAGGTACTAAACCAACCAAAGGTGAAAAGGCTATCTCTGGGCATGCACAGAGATGCCAAAACACTGAAAAGCACATGCATTTGAGGGAGTGGGGTAGGAAGTTTCCTTTACATTACGTTTTCTCTCTTTTTCCATAGCTTATTCCATTCCTCACTTTTCCTGCTACCAGCCTTTACTACTCTTTGATTTTGTCTGTCACTTACTAGTCCTTCATATTTTAGTTTTTTGTATCTATTATAAACACAGCTGTGCTGTCAGTTTCAAAATTAGGAGTTTAGTCGTCCTATGGAAATTATACTAATTGGAGAGCATTGAACTTGATGCATTGACGTCAAAATATGCTACAAAAAAATCTATTCACAAGAAAAGAATAAAGAAAACCTATTCACAAAACAGTCTAAAGCAGTGTGATTTTTACCACCCCCCACCTTCCACTGCCCAGCAATTATTTAAAAATCAGATTGACTAGGATCTATCCAAGGTTTTCTCAGATTTTCTGGGGGTATCAGGGTGATACCCCTGTAGGTATAAACTTAATGATATTGTTACTACAAAGCCCCACTCCTGTTTGGGAAAGTTTGAGATATGTCAATTTTTGTGAAGAGTTTATTGACCTGTAATTAATAATTATTACTATTATTATCATCATCATTATTACCATTATTATTATTATTACTACAATAAGAATCATTTTTCTACTTGCCAGGATGCTTTGAAACAATCATAATTTTTCATACTGTCCCATATCTCCATGATGGTTAGTAGAAAATCTACTTTTAATAGCTTACTGCAAATCTGGTAGTAAAGTCTACAGAACTAACCAAAATTAAACACTGGCTTAGGAACTGTGCTGGTTTTGCCTGGGATGGAGTTAATTTTCTTCCTAGTGGCTGTTATGGAGTTCTGTTTAGGATTTGTGATGAACACAGAGTTTGTAATTCAGAAATGTTTTTGCTGTTGCTGAGCAGGGATTGCACAGAGCCAAGGCCTTTTCTGCTCCTTGTTCTGCTGTTACCAAATTTTCCAAAATCATGGGGTTAAACAAATCCATTTGACACTGCCTTTTTAGTCAGCAAGTTAGGAATTACTTAGTTCCTGGTCAGGGTCTGCGTGTGTGGCTGACAAAATTCTGGCCTCCACACAGATGCAGACACATAACTCTGTCACTTATTTATACGTTTTTCTCAAACAAATCAACTAATGTTTGGTGGCTCTAAATTACCTAATACCCTCTCATTAATCAGTATTCTCTCCTCTATCAGTTCTTAATTTCTCACTTCTCATGCTAATTAGTCCATTTTTTTTAGTCTTTTTAGCATCTTTTTCCTCTGGTTGGGGTTTTCCAATGCATAAAACAAGTATTTTTTGGTGTCTTCTTATCTTCTATTTTCTGCAAAATGCCCTTGTGGCCCACAAATTCTGCATTCCAGATGTCCAACCTCAACAATACATCTCTCTCTCTCCCGCAGGCTTTGTTCATTGAAGCATATCAGAGTTAGTTTATCAAAACTTAAAGTTTCAGTAATTTTCCCAAGCTGTGTTCCTACAAAAGTAGCTCATGACAACTTTGATAAATGCCGGCTAAAAGTAATTTAAGAATAACACTCAACTCATAATTAGTATAAATATATATATGATATTATATATGTGATTCATTAAAACAATTAATTTAGGCAGTAATTAAAGCCATTAACTGAAATTATTTAAAAGTTTTATTGTTTCCAACACTTCCAGGCTGGGGAAGGGGCTTGGGAGTGCCTGGGAGGTTTGGAGGGGACACAGCCAGAGCAGGTGACCCAAACTGACCCAAGTCATGTTCCAGGCCATGTGACTGTATGCTCAGTATGGAAACTGGGGGCAGAAAGAGGAAGGGGACATTTGGAATAATGGTGTTTGTTTTCCAAGTCACTGTTCTGCAGGATGTGACTCTGCTCTGCTGCAGGTGCTGAACACCTGCTTATCCTGAGAAACAGGGAATTGATTCCTTGGGGTTTTATTGCTAAAAAGCACAGGCTTTTGCTTTCCCTATTAGAGTGTCCTTGTCTCAATCCATGAATTCTCCAGCTTTTACCCTCCAAATTCTCTCCCCGACCCACCCTGGTGGGGATGTGAATGAGCACCTCTCTGGGGCTGGGGGCTGGCCAGGGTTTGTACCTAGACAGATACCAGATTTGGGAATTTAGCACTGAATTCTGTTTGTGGAATGCTGAGTGGTACAGATTAGAAAAACCTTGAAAGCAGAAACCTAAATATGTAAGAATAAAGACAGATGTTATTTGCACAAATGCATTTTGTAACCAGGAGTGATCATAGAGGTGCAGGGGAAAAATTTTAAGGGCCAGACTACCAGTTGATATAAAACTGCACTTGCCCAAACAAGTTTTCCAATGTTGAAAAACATTCCTAGGTTTTTCATTCTTTAAACCACCATCAGATGGGAAGATTAGACAATAACAATATTTGTGACCAAATATCAGGAAAGCATTATCAGTTTCAGATTCATAGTGAAAGAAAAACATAAGGAGAAACACTGTGAAGGGATATTTCTGTTCAAGTTAATACAGGGAGGAGATGTCACTTTAAAATACACATTTTGAATACGTTAATTCTTAGGAACATCATTACTGAACAACACTACATCAGCATTTAAATTTAAGTTCTAGGTCCTGAGAAAAGAGTAACAATAAAAGGAGGATCCAGTGCAATTTCACATTTCCTTTGAGGTTGGTTGTTGCAGCAATTGCAGAGGAAAAACTTTCATATTCCCAGTGGATCTCAAAAATTTGAAATTAATGTTACTTTACATTAATTCCATCACCACATGTTCTTCAGGGGAAATCTCAGTAACAGTCCTTTCCTACCAATTCCTTCATACTTACGTATGAAGGATGAAAGTGGCAGAGCTATGAAGGAGACTTAAATGGCAGGAAAATTACAGAACTAGAGACACACAGGACAAAACAGCAAAAAATAATTGCCTTTTGAAAGACTTATATGCCAGCATCAGAGAGAGGAAAATGTGAGGACAAAAAATAAACCCACAACCTTTTAGCAAACCAGATCTTTTGAAGTATTTTAGGGGCCTCTCTGAGATGTGATGTAAAAGTAATGGAGAATTGAACCCAGCCTATGCTGAACAAAGCTCCTGGAAAATATTGTAACAAGGGCTATTTATGCAATCAGAGGATGGGGAGAGGAAGGATGTTGCTGCATTAGGAGAACTCCATAAAGTTCAGGAAGGTCTGCAACTGCCATCAAACTCTGCAGTCGGGAGGCATATTTATTTACATAAAAGTCAGACGATACATTAGACTGTGCCTGCCTAGACTCAGATAGATGAAAGGAGTCACAGCTCCAAATGAATATTAATCCACTGCTATGGCTAATTTTAACAGCTTGAAAGTCAACAAACACATTTGTCTTGGGTCCAAAAGGAATAGATGTGCTTTTGAAGTGCAGTGATGAAATTATTGCAGGAAATAAAAAGCTAACTATTGTAGCAAGTCTTAGGAAAATGAAACAGTGTCTTGTCAGGTATCTAAATAGAAATGAATGCAAATAAATTTTAATTAAATGTGAGAATTACAACAATTTTTTATGCTTCAAAGTTATGCATTACACCTCATTTATCTTCACTTCTTCACTGTTATTAATGGGTGAAATTGGCTTTTACTAGCTCTGACTCTCTTATGTTATGAAGATGTTCTTTTTTCCTCTGTGTGTCAAAACACATCTCAGAAAAATGTTGTCACTGACCTGATGTTGTTAGTGCCTGAATGGCTGATGGAACCCATCAGGAAGCAGTAAACAGGGACTGAGTTTCTTCTTCCACTCCTACTAAAATCAATGGATACTGAAATTGGCTCTTAAACCAGTTTTCTAATGGCATTTTTGGACTTACTACTTTCCTCCTGCTTTTTGGACAGTGAAGGAGAGATTGGTGAAACTTTTAAAATTTATTTTAATTAATTTTAATTTTTTCTTGTCCCAAGCAGCTTTTCAAACAGAATTTAAAGGTGCATGAGAACAACCTGATAAACCAGCAAAAAAAACATTCCATACTGGGAAAAGAAAGTACAGTAAAATACATAGAATTATGAAAGACAAACTTCAAAGGAACAACCAGGAGAGAAGTTGGCAGGGCAGAGCTAAGGTTTGAAGTCAGGTTCAGATCACCACTTACAGGGGACATAAAACCAAGGACATCAGATTGGAGCACTGTGTTATGATGGCATGAGATGGTGTAAAATGTAACCTTAAACACCTTGAATTTCCTTTAGAACAGTAATACACTCTAGAATTCATTATAAGATGCCAAATATCTATGGATTTTTAGATATCATACACTTCCACAAGAAAATACGGTTTCTGTGAGCCAAAAAATCACCCTGGTGGGTCCTGTGTATGAGCTCCTTATGACCAGAGTGATGACATCTTCCATAAACCATCTGAAATGTAAAAGTTATCGAAGAAAATAATATAAAATATTTCAAATGTGTAATAAAAAACCTGTAACTGTGATATTTTTCAAATAATGGACAAGAATTCTTCAGCCTAGTCACTTGTAGATATTTAACACCCACATTTTATGTTTTAATGTTATCATCATTCTGTTGCAAGAGTGTGTACCTCTGTTTCATTAAAAATATATGTGCGCATTCTACATAACTGATCATACCTTCAGATCAACTTTTACAAAGGTCTGAAGGTCATCTACATTCATGTGATGGATTTTTTTTCTTTTTTCTTTTAGACTCCCCAAGCTAAGGTTTGAAACACTTCAGTATCTCCTGCCCGGTTGACATAATTTAAGGTAACTGAACACAATTCACCAACACCTGCCATTATTTGGTTCAAAAGATGTTGCATTTTTAATGAGCTCTCGTGTCTTTTTCTGATTCAGAGGAGCCCATTCTACAAAGCCTTATCTGATCCCTTAGGACTCTATCCAGACAAACTACATGCTTTAAGAGATCATTTTTATGTTAAATATGGGAACAAGTTAAAAATCATCTTTCTTTTTAGTCCTTGGTCTTATTAGTTTCTGCCTCCTCCACTTCCAGAACTGAATTTTCCAAGGACATTGTTCACACACCACCTTTACTCCTTTACCTTTGGGCTCCCCACAGAGTGAAAATCTTTCCATAAGACATTTTGGACTCTCTTTTCTGACCGTGGACTCTTCACACTCATGTTAAACGTCCACTGTGCTCACATCCTGACTCCCAACCCCTGGAACAAACTGCCAGACACTGAAGAAAATGTTTTCATTACCCCTCTGTAACCCCCATCTTCCCAGTATTGCAACATCAAAGTGGCATATAAATTTTTCAAAACTGGGTATCACCTTTCAGGATGTAGCCATCAAAGTGAGCTAACACTATTTCTCAACTTTGCTTGAACTTAAATTTCCCCTGCAGGTTACAGGGAGTTAAATCAGCTTTGTTCATTTTTAAGAGTTACTCAGGGTCAGCAGCAGCTCAGAAACACATTTCACCTGTCAAAAAAAAAAAAAAACCACTAAATTTTTTCTAATGACATTTCTCTTTTCAGAACAACTTTTTAATGCTGTGAATGAAAAGCCCGGTGAAAAACAGACTTTGATTTAAAAAAGAGCAAGATTTATCAGGCAAACAAAGTGCTGAAACTGCACAGAATCAGTTAAGGAATGAAGGAATCAGAGAATTTTGGAATCATAGACTCATGGAATCATAAGAGTCACAAAAACATGAAACCATAAAATCAAGCAATCACAGAATCATGGTATCAAAGGACTGTGGAATCACTTAGGCAAATAATCATAAAATCATGGAGTCACTGTGCCACATACACATGTAATCATAGAAGCATGGAATATTTGCATCATTAAGTCAGGGAATCAAAGAATCATTGTATCACAGAGTAATGGAATTAAAGAATTGTGGGATCATTACAATTTTATCACAGAGTCAGGGAATCACAAAACCTTAAAATCAGAAAACAATCCAATATAGATTCAGGGAACTGTAGAGTCATAAAAACATGGAATCAGTGCATCATAGAGATACAGAATTATGGAATCATGAATGCAAGGAATCAAAGACTCAGGGAATTATAGGGTCAGACAATCACAAAACCACGAAATCATAAAGTCATAGGATCATGGAATTGTGGATTCATGGAGCCATTACATCAAAGAGTAATGGTATCAAAGAATGAGGAAACCATAGAAAAACTGCATCATAAAACCTACGCTCAGATAAACAGAATAATTCAATAATAAATCATAGAATCAGGGAGTCGTAGAGTCATGGAATCAGTGCACCACAGACCCAAAAAAAACATACAATTACAGAATCATAGAATGACTGAATAATTAAATAATAGAATGAGGGAGTCATAGAAATACAGTATCTCAGAATCATGGAATCGTGGACTCAGAATCATTGAATCACAGGACCAAGGAATAAGAGAAAGGAAAAATAATTGAATAATGAACCACAGAATCAGGGAGTTATATTGTCACAGACTAACAGAGGCATAAAATAAGAGAATTATGAAATAATAGAATCATTAAATCATAGAGTAATAGCATCATAGAATCCTAAAATCAAAGAATCACGGAGGCATAGAATTGGAGAATTTTGGAATCCTTTCAACCTGCATTGTATTCCCAGTGTCCCCAAGCACAAGACTGACCACTGGTACTACATGCAGTTAAAGCTGCAATAACTAAGGACAAATGAGTCACTTATTTTTTTTTTTAAAAACCTGTAGTGAAGTGATTTTGTGAACCCCAAAACACTCAATTTTTTAGCTATGCAACTTCTTTTCCCACAAAGGTGCTTGCTTTTTTCTAAGAGTTCATGTGTTTAGAACTATCTTCCAAAAATGAAAAAAAATCTAAAAACTCACATATTTTTATAGAATTCTCACTGAGGCTTTTGAAGGAAATGCAGATATTTGTTCTAGTAACTACATTTATCAGAATAAATATTTTATCTGTTTAACCAGAATATCATTATTTCTTATTGTATCTTCAAACGTACCTTTTCACTCTGCTCAAAAGTAACACATTTGAGGGATTTTTTTCCCATTCCATTTTATTAATATCTTCTAGTGCCATCACAACTGAAACAGCTAGATTCCTTTTTTTTTTTTTTTTTTTTTGTAATTTTGAAATTCCCTGGAACAATAGGAATAAAGGGAAGGACTTGAGAGTGAAAGTGGAACTAGGAAAGGTAATGAGAATGACGCCACACTGCCAGCATTCTGGTGCAAGTTGGTGACAAAGCAGCTTGAGGAAGATGTAAGAGGAAAAAATATGACAAGGGAGGAAAATATAAAAAGTCAGTATCTCAGGTATTTTCTCAATGTCATTTAACATTGTTTCTCTTCACTAATTCCTGTTGACTAATTTTTACTGACTTTAGGATGGTTTTGCTTTTTTGGTGGGGGAATTTTGGNTTGTTTGTTTGTGGGGTTTTTTGTTGTTTTTTTGTTGTTGTTTTGGTTGTTTTGGTTTTGGTTGTTTTTTTGTTATTCCTTATCAAAGTATCAGAAACTTTGTTTGCAGAAATTGCTAAATAAAATGACAACACATCAAGTAATTATCTCACACCCACATATATATTGTAGACTTAACACTTTCAGTATGGTTAGCCCCAAGTCATACTCTTCTCTGCTCCTTTTAGTCAGGGAAATTTGAACTGGGATTCAATTAATCAGATTCATCTTTGATTTGTCCCCACATAAGCCTGAACCTAAAGCTCTTTTTCAGGCCTTGCGTTTACAGTCAATGTTGTATTGACAGCTGTCTCACTTTCTGACCACTCTTTTAGAGCCCCTTCCCATTTTTAACAGCCTCAACAGGCAAAGACCTCAGTCCATCAGAACATGTGGAGTTCCCCAGCTCCTCAGGAATCCCTGCCTATTTATGGTGGCCAAGGCTCAAATGATTCTACCTTGTAATAGTCCATTTCTGGATGGTCAAGGAGCTTCCAATCCCTACTTTAGACAGAAAACATTGCTTTACTGTTATGCCCCCTAAACCATAATTCAGAGTTCCAAGTGGAATTATATTCTTTGCTTCCCATAAACTTCAGCCTGGGTATTTCTTGCTTTCAATCTGTGCAAATCCTGAAAGGTTACAAGAAGTTTTGTTTCCACATGCTCAGGCTAAGTGGCATGGGACTGAAAAATTTGTGTACCTGCATGATTTAATGACAAAAATACACAGAGGACAGATTAGGATTACAGCATTTTAAATTACAGCACTTTTAGGGAGTTTTGGATTTGCCAGGATGTTATCATTAGCAGAAGGCAGCATTTCTGGATTCAGGACAGTAACTATGAAGCTACGAAGATGAGGACAAGCCTCACGTGAGAATCAGCACTGCCACGGAGGTGGCAATCCAGCTCTCAAATCCCAGTCCTAGATTTCAAAGGCAAAAATTTTCACTTATCACCTGTTCCCAATGTGTACTAAACAAACAGAGCACTACTCAGATGAAAATTTCAAGGAGGGAACAGAAGAAATAAAGTTGACAAATAAATTGCAGGCTGAATCAAAGAATATTTTTTTAAAAAGTATCTTAAGAGATTGCAATTAATTATAGTAAAAAACAGATCCTTATTTTGCAATATCCATTAATAATTCTGATGCTTGTAGATCACCAAATGTTTACACAAATAACAGCAACAAACAAGGTCATGAACATATCACCTTCTGCAGAGTATGGAAATGTATAATCAAAGCAAAAAGAAAAAAATTATTAAAAATACACAACAGAGCAACATTTTTGGGAGATAAGAGCTTGAAGTATATGCTAATCTTCAAAACCACAGTATTAGTCACATGTCTGTAAACCACCTTTAATTAGTACAGTTATTTGATTTTAGAAGCATTCTGTACTTGGAAAAGTACATGGTCATGTACATGATACCAGTTCTCCTCTGAAAACTTTAATTTCATGTAAGGGTTTAAAAGAGATAGATAGATAGAGCCAGAGCCAGAGCCAGAGCCAGAGCCAGAGCCAGAGCCAGAGCCAGAGCCAGAGCCAGAGCCAGAGATAGAGATAGAGATAGAGATAGAGATGATAGAGACAGAGATAGAGATAGAGATGATAGAGACAGAGAGAGAGAGAGACAGAGATAGAGATATAGGTTTGGTTTGGGGTTTTTTTTGTTGTTGTTTGGTTTGGTTTTTTGGGTTTTTTTGGAGGGGGATAGTGGTGGCAAGTGACAGGAATGAAAATAAAACTCAGATTCAAGATACCCTCTGGTTACCTAGAACTGTAGTACAGGAGAAAAAAAGAAAAGGAAAAAGTTACAGTTTCACATATTGATGTTTTTCCACTTTTTTTCTTCTTTCTATTTTGGAAATGAGAAAGGGATTGAGCAAAGAGGTTCCTTTTTTCCTGCTGAAAAGCTGTAAGCAGTCAATCTCTGACTTGGTATTCATCTTTACCCATTAGCAGATGGCAAAGGGGTGCAAGAATCTCAGGTGCAATCTGAATCGAGAAAACACACAGCCCTTCAAATTATTGCAATATTTTCCTTAATAGTATGGTAAATCTGAAGTACATTAATATTGTCTACTAACTGCTGCTACTACATTCACTAAAAATTTTTTGAAAAATGACTTCTGAAAAAAATTCTTCACCAAGTCAAGTATCCTTACATCATCACATGAACATTACAGGATTCTGATTTCTTTACTTAAAACAGAGTGCAAAATTATTTCCCTAGGCATAGGAAACAAAATAAATACATAACACCGGTTCAAATAAAAGGGAAAAAAAGAACTCAAAGACATCAGAAAAGGGCCCGTGTCCAAAAATTCAATTTGCATTGAATAACAATGCAAAATGTTTTAAAATAAAGGTTGCCTAACATACAAGCTTGTACTTACAGATTCTAGTTTACAGGTCTTTTTCTTTTCACTCCAGTTTATGTCAAGACTTTTAACATGACATTTCAAGACTGTGCTTTACTAGAGAAAACTAATCAAAATAATTCAGTCACTTCTGAAATAAGGGCTGGGAAATAATATGCTGCTTTGCCTAGTACATTGTAATAGCTGACCTCCAACATTTCCCTGGAAGATCTCATTTATCTTGGATTATAGCACAAAGAGCTTTCCCTTGATTTTCAGTGCTCCTCTTTAGTAAAAGTGATTACCTTACGTGTGTGAAAATCACAGGGGTTTAAGAAGATAGAATTAAAATGAAAGCAGGTTCATCACATAAACAGCCAGGATCTCGATGAAATACTGGAAACAGAGCTGGTAAAAAGAGAAAACTTAAAAAGTGTAAAATAAGAAAATGGCCATTATAAAGGGACCTGAAAATCCTTCCCCAGACTGTTTTTCAGAGTGCTGTTCACGTGTTGGCTGCTGGGTAACTGAGAGGGCTGAGAACTGACACACACATGGGAAATTTTCCAAGATTTACTTCAGTTTTCTGCTAAGACTAATCTCACCCTCCTCCCAATTTCAGCACCCATTATTTAGCCCCAAATGGAAATAAAAGCTTATGCCAGACATGAAAAAAAGACACAAAACCCTTTGTCACCCTTTTCATTCTAACTGAGGTAGGAATTAAAAAAAAAGAAATGCAGGAAACGGGACAGGAACTTGAAAATCGTTGTCTCATGTTTCTTATTTGCTCGTTTATGAATGAAAAAGTAGTCAGCAGGTGCATGACTGACGACAGTGAAAATCTGACAAAAACTATGTTTCAAGGACAACAGTGCCCTCTGGATACAGGGATGAAATTTTATTTTATATTATGTAGCATGTCTTGCTTGAACTTCACCTTCTGCTCCTGAGCAGCATGGTTTGCCTGAGGCTTTCCCTCTGTTCTTCCTGTGCAAGGTACCTGATATTCCAGAGCAATTAAAAAAGCTTAGGCACTTGGATCTCTCCACTGAATTCCTTCTTAAGAATAAAATAAATTAAAATAAAAAATTAAAAATTGTAGTTCACGCAGGTACAGAGAAAAGAAAAAATCCATTTTACAAGAGGTGAAGAGTCAAATAAGGTCTTCCTCTCAAACGAAGCTGGAAGCTTTTGTGGAACATGCAGTCTGTAGGCAAAGGCAGTGGGGATAAGAAGTGAAGAGCTGCTCTCTGCATGCCTGAGGAAGCTGGATGATCTGAATGCAAAGATAACAAACATTTATCTTGGTAAGTGGCAAGAGACAGAATTAAGCACTGTTGGATAACTACCTTTGAGAATAAAGAGCATGTAGAGATGCTCCTTCATTTTTTTTCCTTTTAATTATATGCTGTAGGTCACTAAATATTCTTATCATACTCCTACACATTCAATTCTTAATGTAACTTAAATGTAATTGCCTGTTTTACCAAACCAGATTGGAAGTTAGTCTTTCTTAGCAAATTTTTTTTGCAGGAGCAGAGGAACCAGACAATATGGTTTGGGGAAATACTTTGCATGCATTATATCAGATGCCACATTCTGTTTCCTGAGGGGGAAAAAGAAGAAAAAAAAAAAAAAAAAAAAAAAAAAAAAAAAAAAAAAAAAAAAAAAAAAAAANAAAAAAAAAAAAGACAGAAACTGGACCCAGACACTGCTACTGCTCTGTGTCACTGTCACATTTCTTCTCTGTATTCTGCCATGAGCATACATAAGGCAAAATTCATCATACACTGTACACAAAAACTTATAAATGCTCTTCTTGTAAAGCACTTCAACTACTGACATATTCCTGAATCCTAGGCCCAGAATGGATTTAATTTCCTGCATCAGATGAATGTTGGCATCAGCTTTTGAAAAAAAACAAATTAACAAAACCCCAAAAAAACTCCAAACAAACAAAAAATAATTTAAAAGTTCTGAAGTCTCATCTTTGAGAGCAATGATCATTAAGTGATAAGGCATGTCATTTGGACATTTGGAAATTTGGGAAATTTGAAAATTTCAGTCCACATAGCTCAGAATCTTCTGAATATGTCTTATTTCCAGTTGTCCTAAAGCTGTAAAAGGGCAGTAACTCCAGAATTAAGTCTGCTGTTTGAAATTCCCCTTCCCACACCTAGCTTGGCTAACATGCAGTTCGATTTAAATGAAGGAAAAGGCATCTCTCAGCTACCATCTCATTAAAAATAAAATTGCAACAAAGATGCTTCAGATAAAAGAAGAAAAAATAGGTGTACCATATGGTTATGTGTGTTTGTTTATATATATATACATATATACACACTCAGGTAGTCTACTACAGGGTTCATAGTCATTGGTTCACAAATGATACCAAGCAAGATGTAATTAGAAATTAATCTGGTAAGAATTTTTAGAAGGAAATACAGTGTTTTGGAATTTCAGCTGGTTTTTGGGGAATGAATGTGAAGGTTTCTGATGCATGCAGATAGGAAAGTATTACAGTTTTCCTGGCCAGGGAACAGTGGCTACTCTAAGTGAACCTCCAGCTCACCCATACAGGCTGTAGTTAACCAGTTTGGAGAGTGCCTCAGGACACAAAACTGGAAAGGGAAAAACAGGAAGGAAGAAGTAATATTCAGAAGGGTTTGTCTGACCTCAAAAGCACTGAGAGAACAAAAGCAGATACATTTGAAGAAAAAAATCAACTGTCAAAAAAAAAAAATCCTTCTGTAATGGTCCATGCAAGGAAAGTTGGATGGTTCTAAATCAGGAATACAGTCCAGAAGTAGGATAATACCACTGAAGATAGATGAGAAAAAAATATAGTAAGGAAAAAAATGGCCTGTACAATGAAAATTTTACATTTTTGTTCCTCCAAAATCTAAAATGGATCTGTAAAAGACAAAGAATGAAAAATAAGATTACAGCACAGTCACATTGGGTTTAATCTGAAAGACTATGATGTAATGTAGAGAAGACACAAAAAATCAAGGACAAATACTAAGAAACAACAGAGGCAAGAAACAAAGGAAAACACAGGTGAACTGCTTGGGAAAAGGAGAAAAAAAGAGGACACTGAAAAAAGCCAAGTGGATTCACGACCCTCTTAGTAGCTTAGGTATTTTTTAAATTAGATTAAGGAAAACACAGATCAAAGGATATGTGGTTAGATTAAACTCATTCAGGTCAGAGAATCTGGTGATATTTATTTTGATACAATTTCTGCATTATTGATGATCATATGTGAGAAGTAATGGAAAACAAATGAGCCTTGAGAATTGAAAAAGGGCACAGACACTATTTGTCTTCAAAAATGGTTAAAAAGAGGACAAACTGTCCTTTAATACCCAGGGAGATATCTCAGCAAATGACTAAAAAATTGGTATGTAAGTACTTTGTGATCAGAGCATGGATCTAGCTGTGCCACATGATATCAAACTAATTTCATCTCTTTCTTTGAAAAGATCATTTAATCTACCATAAAAGTAACTCAACAACTGTAATGTAATTTGGATTTTGTGGGACTCCCACATGAGATTTAAACAAAGTGGTTGTAAATAAACCCACTCTGAATGCATAGCTAATGTGGTTGAAAAATCTTTTTGGGAAAAAAAGAAACAACCAAATAAGCCCTGCTGTAAATATTAACAGTTAAACTTTGAAGAATTCTTCACAATTTAGGCAAGTCCAAAGTGTTTGGGAAGTAATAAAAGAATGTCAATATTGTTCTTCTCTTAACAGATTTATAAACATGTTTATTCTTGAATGTTCTCTTTACTTAAAATTTGGGTGGCATCTTAGCTGTTTTTGTTTTCTCCCTACACACTGACGGTACGTGTGTATATACATACTTACAGTGTGTAGACATAAAATAAAATCTGTTTGCTCTGGAAAAAGTGTTGCTTTTCTGCATTGTCTCTTTCTGGCCTTCACTAACACAATCTTGATCCAGCCAGGATGATTATGCAACCTAATTTTCAATTGTACAAGGAACTTTCGGAATTGTGCATATTCCAAATATCTTCCATCTCATTTGAAACACCACATTTCACTATTTTCATGTGAGATTTCTCCTACTAATTCCTTAGTTTGCACTGAAAGCCATTTATCCTGTATCCTACTGTAATCACAAATACCTTTCCTTAAAATAAATGAGTGCTTACATTTCATCCTCACTCTCACACAAATTCTCCTTACTCTTTCCTATTTTCCATCAGCTTTGATCTGACAGGTGGATGCCCCTCAGACACATTCCCCAACCATCTGAAACACAGAGGTGTCTCCATCCAGATCTATTTGTCTGGATGAGATTTTTGAGGACTGTTTTGCCTTCCAGTGGGGAGTTGATAATCTGATAACTACCAAGACACATTACTTCTTACTAATCTCATTCTTAGACATTTCCAGTCCTTGCTGAGGTAGCTCAGTTATCTTTTGCTTCCCAGAAAGCAGCCTAAGAATGAAACACCACCTTTCCTCTCTTCTGTTCTGTCATCTTCTTCATTGAAAGGGATTCAAAACCTTGAGTCTCACATCTTTCAGGCTAAATACAGTTTGTATCTAAACTAGCAAGTAATTTATGCAACAGGAGCAGATATAAAGAGCAAATCATCTCATTTCAGGATTTAGAGAGTTGGCACTAGATGGTCTTTAATGTTCCTTCCAACCCAAACCATTCTGTGGTTCTACAATTCTTGTTATTTACTCTATTTCATAATTTCTGTACTAACAAAGTTAGTTCTTCTGAAAAATGCATTTCCTTTTGGATCAGTACATACTTAGCTTTGAGGTTAAACCCACAAAAAAATTAAACTTTCAGTGTCTAAGGAAAACTTTCTTCTTAAAAAGAAATTAAGGAGATGAAGCAACAATATCATTGTCTTTTGGAAATTTCTACATGGAATTTGTTTTATTTTGCATACCAAAATAATGGTCTGCACCAAATTTCAATTTTTATTTTCTTTCTTTTTTAGCCCTCCATTGCAACTAGGAGATGGGGATTAAAAACCTGCATCATTTGGACCATCATTAATGTTCATATCTGCAAGATGAGAACCTCAGATCATTTCCTCAGAAAGGCAAACATTTATGAACATAAATTTTAACACTTCTACTCTAATATTTACTTTGAATGTTAGCATCAGTAAAATCCCAGAGATGTTATGAATAAAGAACTGCTCATGAATAATTTTTTTCCCCAATTATTCCACTCTGCCTGAGAAACATCAAAGTAGATTTGAGCTGAAATTTTCATTTACAGGGGCTCAAAACATGTAGAAATATTCATGCATCATGGTAAGTGGTCCTTCCTCTGACAAGTGGACTATTTCCAGTAATAAGAAGTCAGATTTTATCACATATATATATATAGTTAAGCAAGGATGCAGCAAAGGTGTTGGCAATAGCAATATTTAATCAGCAGCTAGTTGAAATCCAACTGAAGACATAAAATGCATAGCAGCCTCTCCAATATAAATTGCCTGCTTGTCCTATGCCTACAAGACTATCTTTGAGGCCACCAGCTCCACATTTGTTTTTCTATTAATTTTCCTAAAATTTTATTTTCAACATAATCTTTCTCCTCCATTCTTGAGCCTTGCCTCCCTGCCACAGAAGTGATTCTCCACCAAAAAGAATAAAAACAAACTATAAGTCAAATTTTCTCCTGATTTTCTTTGCAGTGCCAAAAAAAACCGTAATTGTCCTGGCTCCTGTCCATATTGTACATTAAATTGTAAAATGCTTTAATTTTTACAGTGAATGTTGGATTTCACCCTAGAGATTCCAGCTATTCAGGTTCCAGTTTCTACTCACAAGGGAATAAATCCATTGATTTAATTTATGACAATTTTTGAGGTTTTCTTTTCCTGGCTTCTAAGACAGTTTTCAAGAACAATTGAAAACAAATACATCTGGGGAAAGAGCAGCTGGCAAATCTCCCTGGCTGAAGATAATCAAATGCCTGTTACTCTGACAGAAGAATTTAAGTTTTTTCCTGAAAAGGTAAAAAAGTACTACAAACCTGAAGGGAAGGTCTGTTTACGTCATAGTAGTCCCTGGAGTTGATAAAAATATGTTGTTAGGTAAGAATTGCCTGTAAATTAATCGCTGTAATTTCACTGAATATTCTGTGTACTGATTGCAGAAAATGGCTAGAAGAGAAGTAAACTTTCCTCTTCTTTCACTTCTAGAAAAAAATTTTCTTTTAGTAATGGTATTTATTATAGACACAATAAATAGACAGCAAAAAATAGTTTTGAACTCCACTTTAAAACTCATAATCACTTATATCTACCCTGAACATTCACAGATTGAAAAGAAATAGTATCCCTTTTGAAATCAATGGCCATTTCAGCCTAAAATGAATGATATAGTGAGGTATATTGTTTTCATCACTGGACAATATTTTCATTAAGAAACACTCTATAGTCAACAAATATCATGCAGCAAATATTTCTAATACTTTTACTTGCACTGTTCCTATGAGTAAGGATTAGAAGAGTTTTAAACAGCAACAAAACAAATCTAAATACAGATCACCTTTCTCTTCACTTTCATCCTGTTATCACACGTATCCAGCTCACAAACCTTTCCCATCTTTGTTATGTCAGCAGCCACAAAGGGCCCAGGGACTGCAGGGCACTGTAGGGTAAACAGCCATATCACCAGAAATAGGGAATCACTCCAAGAGCATTTCACAGGCAGGATAACAGAGATTTGAAAGCCCTTTGTACTCGCCTCCTTCATATTCTCCCCAAATACCTCCTGTGTGTGGAGCCTCTCTGCAAAACTACAACAAAGCCTGATCTCACAGGGTTTAATTAACTCTTAAAAATAACCATTGTGGAGAATTTTAGAGGAAAATATCTGGATTATGAAGGTGCACACAAGCCTGTGAGTAAGCTGGAGGACAGTGGGGAATGATGGAGGGAGTATTCTGTAAAAAAAAAAAAAAAATTTAAGAAAATAAACAAGTGCGAAGCGCTGCTCTTGGAAAGAAATACATTTCTTAGCTACAGAAACAGATAAAAACAGAACTTCCTTCAGATTGTTTTTCAGGTGATTATGTCACATAATCAAGAGAACCAATTTTCCTGGGCTTGATGACTGATGTAACAGTAGATTGCTGGTGGCCACTTGATTAGCAATTTGTTTATATTAATGAGGGGAAAAATATCTAAAAAGACAGAGGTGTGGAAGAGGAGACAATTACAATAAAGGAAATAACCCTCTCCACATAAGCTGCATTTATATGTTTTGAGGCACACATAGAAATGAGAACTGGCATTTAATTTCTCCCTTTCATATTGCCTTTATTTCACTCCTACCAAGTTTGTACCATTTCCTTTAAATTCACTTCCCTCATCTCAGCAGGGGCTCTTCTTTCTAATGAGTATATTCTTTTGGAGAATTTATGGCACTAGAATCCTAAACAAAAGAGAGAGGCTGAAGAAATAATCCAGTCTGGGTGCAGACCAAGGTAAGAGAGAAAGGGAAGAGGGGGCTCACAGAAACAAATTTTCTTCCCAGGGAAGATCCTAATCCCATGGCCACTGTTTTCATGTTAACAGAAGGGGTTCAGAAATGCTCCAAAATTTCTATGTTCCAGGAATGTGACTTCCTAAACTAATTCTGGTTTGCTGCTGCTTTGCTCAAAACCAGTTTTCCTTCTTTGTGTAGATGCCAAGCCTTATGGAAATTGTAATTTGCAACTCTCACATATTATTTAAGCTTTTCTAGTGGGAAATTTTAACCCTAGAGCAAGACTGAAATATTATTACAGAAAGTTTTAAATATGGGAGTTTTCCAACTATCCCTAGGGGATACTACTTCACAGGATATTTTAATTCTTAATGAAATGATGGCAGTAATGTAATTTCTCTGTTAATAGTTCTTTTAGCCCATGTTATTTACTCTTAATTTATTTCTTTCTGAAGCCAATCTTAAGGATTTGAGTAAATTTCATTTTATTTACCACCAATGTTGGTTTAGAGGAAGTTAATTTTAGAGAATAAGCATTTTTAAAAGTCAATACAGCAAGTGAGATTATTTTTTGAGGTTGTAAAGAATTCTGTCTTGTTGGGGAAGATGAATCAGGGAAACCTTATAAATATGATTGTTTAGCAAAAGATTCTGAAAATATGAAACCTATAATCAAAATAGAAATGGAAGCTTACTTTGAGCTGTAGGATACTGAGTCTTAGTTACTATATAACCTGAAAACAATAGCCTAGCCAGCTGAAGAGAAATTCCTCTTGATTGAACAATACCTTTCTGCTGGCTAAGGGATCCAAAAGTCGATGTAGCAAAACAGAAAAGTCTAAAGAGTAGTTTTTAGAGTTTAAAATATAACATAGTATAGTAATGTAGTAGTTCTTATAAGCTATATGTAGATTCTATAAGATTTTGTGTCTTGTATTGGTTGGTCACTGTAAATTAGAATATTCATCACAAAAGAAGATATAATGCATTGTAACAAGGATCTCGAGCTCTTACCTCCTCTCTAACCTCTGCTCTCTAGTCTCTCTCTATTCTCCGCTCTCTTACCTGCACTTACCTCCTCTCTATCCTCCACTCTCTTACTAGCTCTTACCTGCTCTCCCTATTCTCAGCTCTCTAACCATTGCTGCCTTGCTCCCCCGCTTCCCTTCTCTCATACCTATTACCTCCTTGCTCTTCCTCTCGCTCTGTCTGAAACTTCCCTTCAGCCGAAGCTGGTGGCTGAAGGCGAAACCCTCTTTACCCACGACCCTTACAATAAAACCACGTATTCTAAAATATCTCAAGTCAGCAGAATTCCTTCTCCCTGCCGTTCACGAAAGGATTTCCTACACTGTCTAAATTAAAAAGTGGTTCCACACTTCTGGAAGTTTCTTATGATGCTCTTTGTAAAGAACAATTCAGATTGGGCAATCTCTTCAGTGGAAATAAACATTTTCGTTATGATTTTTTACAGTGTCAGATAATGTCAGCCACAGACTAGGTTTATAAAGATTTGTATATCACATTTCCAAATAAATTTTTAATACTTGAGAGATAAAACGAAAACAGATTATTTACTGCAACTATTTCAGAGCTTTACGTTAGATCCAACACAATGGAAATAAAATATAATGTTCTGTGTTCAGATATTAAGACAGTAATCACCTGAACATAATTCACTATATCTTCTCCCCGTACTCTCACATCCTTTTGGAGAAACAAGAATTGGTGCTTTGAAGGGATGTGGATGATAAATATGGATTAAGTTTCTTTTTTCCCTGTGCCCTGGGAATCCTTGACACAGCCATTTTTTTTTCCCACGAACAGGCTGTTAAATTCCTTTCAGCTTGACAAAATTCCACACCAACAAATCTTAAAGTTTATAAGGATCTTTATTTTTTGAACCACACTGGGAAATAAAAGCAAGAAATAAAAATACCATTTGTGTACTAAAGCTTTGCTGTTATTGTTAAAATACGTGTATCACTGAGTCAATCATGAAACACCTAAAAGGAGGCTTAAGAGAAGTATTGTCAGGGACAATTTTTATGTTCATTCTCCTCCTTTTTTTCAAAGTTCCAGCTTTGGACTACTGCTATTAGAAGTAAGCTTTGCCTGCCAGGGCTTATTTTATTAAATTATTTGCTTTTATGTATAAATATCTTTAAAAATATTTAAAGACTAGAAGTTCTAAATTACACTTTTTAAAAAAATCTCATTTCCTTGAAACATTGTTCATATATCAGTAGTGCTTTCCTTATTTTACATAAGAGGTGGCTAGTAATGGTATAGAGATGAAATATAATCTCTATGTCCAAGCTGAAAATCAAATAAGATTCCTTTGAAGAATCTGATGCAAGACTAAATCACCTAGAAATGGAAATTAAGCATGCTTGAAGCTTTAGAGATCTAACCTCTCAACTATATGGGCTGTTTTGCAATCTAGTATTTGTCACTCAGGGCATGGGTTCTTCCAAAAAAAAAATTCAACAAATTTTTATACGAAAAATCTGAAGTCCGGACTTCTTCCACTTAGAAAACTGAAAACTCCAGTGGAAACAGACCCGAAGGACTTGACCTGAATAGTCTGAATTCCTTCTTAAAAAAAAAAAAATTAGATGATAAGAGGTCTGGAACAGTTCAGCTAAAAACATAAACCAGTAACTATTTCAAACCAAGCTTAACTAAATCAATTCATGACTGCCCTGTGGAGCAAGGGGCAATTTGACAAAGGGCCAGGGAGACTTTTGACTGTCATGAAAGGTGAAAAACCAGAAGGAAATAATGCAGCATAACCTGAGAGCAAGACAGACAAAGTTGAACACACTTTGGGCAGGTTGTGCAGACCACCCACTTTCCCTCAGTTATTGCTCAGTGTAATGTGTAATGAAAGACATTTGAAACTGAAACATAAACAACATATCCTAAACGATCTCCTGCAGTTTTTGACAAATTTTTTGAATATCTGTATTAAACTATCCTTCTCCAGGTCACACTTCCTGCTCGCTGTCTTACAAGGGACAGGAAACAACACATTTCTTTCTCCTCCTTCTGACAGATATGAAATCCATTTTGTCTCACCTTCACCTTACCTCTAAAATTCACTTTTCAGGAATCTGAGCCTTTCATT
This sequence comes from Sinosuthora webbiana, assembly GCA_013397395.1. Taxonomy (NCBI): domain Eukaryota; kingdom Metazoa; phylum Chordata; class Aves; order Passeriformes; family Sylviidae; genus Sinosuthora; species Sinosuthora webbiana. The sequence goes on from VXBN01002177.1 coordinate 201,656, forward strand.
TGTTCCTTCAAAGTTTCAGTAGTTGGTTGGTTTCACCTCATTCCTGAGGGCAGCACCCAAGACTGGAAATATATTCCATGTTAAGGTCTTCACATGGTTGTAGTTACTGCTACAATAGACAGATATATTTGAGTGATCTACACATAAAAATCAGAAAAAAATTATGGTCTTACACCTGTCTTTAATAACACCAGAAGAAATAAAGGAAATCAGTGCAGCTTTCAAAAAATTTACAGAAACAGCACTGCTGAGCTCTATCAAGAAGATATAGATATGGTTTTTCCAAATAGTATATTTTCTCCGCAATGCTCCTTGGATATTATAGGGCTTTCCTAAAATTAGCTGTACAATAAAATTCCTTGACTTTCACTTCCAGTAAGGATTAAATTGTCCAGAGCCAGTAGTGACTAAAGATCCTCATCTTTCTTTCTCTCCTTATTTCTCTCTTTCTCTCTCTTTCTCTCTCTTTTTCTCTCTCTTTTTCTCTCTCTTTCTCTTGCTCTCTCTCTCTCTTCTCCCTTGTCTCTGACATTAACAGTTCAATAAACCCCACACAAGTGGCTTTGCCGTGCGCTCTCCTTTGCACTTTCCCTCGGGCACGGCCCTTTGTGGCCATTTTAGGAGGCGGCTCACACCAGGGCCCGCCGGCCCCCAAGGCCGGGGCTGCTCCAGGCCACTCCCAGCGCCTTGGGCTGTGGAAGGGCTGCCGGGGCGGCCCTTTGTGACACGGGCACGGTGTGTCCGGGCCCTCGTGGTGCCCAAAGTCCCTTGTGACATCTCAGAGCCCCGCCCCGGCTGAGGGTATAGAAGGGACAGTGCAGGGCCCGGGCTGGCCAGTTCCAGGGTAGTGGCTGTGTCAGTGCCAGAGAACATGGAGGAGGAGAAGGCAAACCCCAAGCCCCAGCCCCCCAGGCCCTCGCCCGGCCCGCAGAGAGCCCAGGCCTTGTGTGAGCAGCAGGAGGAGGCTGAGAGGGGCTCGCTCGGGGCAAGGAGAGGGAGGAGGGGGGCCTTGGATGGGGATGTTCTGTTTGTCCAGTTTAACATTGAGGAAGCGCCAGAGCTCTCTGGAGGGGAAATTAACAAATACCAGCAAGGCACTCCAGGGGAAGCCTGTGCTGAGCCACAGCTGAGCCCAGGAGATGCCCATAGCCCCCAGGGCTCTCCGACAAGGATGAAAGCCTTGGGCAAGACCTGTGCCAAGAAGAATCCGGGAGCTGCTGGGATTTCTCTGGCTGGGGAAGAACTCAGGGAGCAAGAGCCCTCCCAAGCAGAGGTCAGGCTTGCCCCAGCAGTGTCCAACAAGGATCAATGCAGGGAGCAAGAGCTGTCTCGAGGAGACATCAAGAACTGCCAAGAGTATTCAGACTGGGAAG
>VXBN01002180.1:1846-152260 GCA_013397395.1 Sinosuthora webbiana
AGGAGACCGAGCCTGTCAGCTCTTTTTCAGGCTCTCGCTGCGATTGCAGCGTCTCCCAAGCGGGGCTGTTCCCAAGCGGCACGGGAGAGAAAACGGGAGTCCACGGCCATCTCCAGGAGCCTTGTCTAGTCAGGAACCGATGACTCTCCGAAGACCCCCGGGCTCCTGAGAGCCAGCCAGGGTTTTCTAAGTATCAAAGGGGTTGGGGTTAACATAAGGACCAGCAGGAATGCGGACTGAAAAGTTGACCGATCGGGGAAGGGATCCAAAAGGAACCAATCCAGGGAGAGGATCTGAACCAATAGAGGTACAGTAACCCAACCACCAGTCCCCCCAGCCAAGCTCATTAACATATCGAAAATGCTCTCTGTGAGCAATAACGGATTAATTACCTCAATCAAGGGGTGGACGCCCTCCAGGGGAGTGCTGGAAGCGCTGTTCCCTCAGCGCTGCCCTCAGGAGCCTCCACATGTATATGTGTGTTTTCTCCCTACAGAGAAGAGCCAACTTGNGAAGCGCTGTTCCCTCAGTGCTGGCCTAGGCGCCGCCACACCCAGTGTCATCCAGTGTTGCTGTGACAGTCACATGAACATCACCCCTAGCCGGGATCACTCCTTCTCTGGTTTCAGTAGCACAGCAGTCAGGTTTACTATACTGTTAGACAAGCATAATATGCATTTAGGACGGAAACCATACACCCCAGTCTCTTGTGCGGTATAAGAAAAGGAAAGACTAAAGAAGGAAGGATGAAAATCCTAAAGGCTTAATTTCCTTAAATTTGAACTACAATATGGGGCAACAGCAGAGCTTATACAGCCTGTATTTTCCCCTCGTTTAACAGACTCTAACCCAATTAACCCAGTTTTGCGTAACCAAAGAGAAGCTTATCCTCAGGAGAGTGTTCCTTCCCCAGTCTTGCTCTGGAGTGTGTGCCAAGGAAAGCTGCTTTCTCTCTCCTGGCTTCTCACAAAGGCTCAGGGCCAGAGGAAGTCATGATGGCTCAAATCCCACTCCAGAAACCACACAGCTGGAGGACACTGCTGAGAGCCTGAAGAATATCTCTGCAAAACCAGTTGAGCAAAACCCCAACACCAAACTATTCTCTCCCAGGAGGCCATCAGTGCTTCTCAACATCCCCTAAAAGACTGAGGCCCTTGCTTCCCACTGATTGTCAGCTGTAGGGAGGTGCCCCAGTGCCCTCTGCTTTGGAAAAGTCACCTCTAAATGGTTATAGCAGAGCAGGAAAGCAGGAAGCAGAAAGAAAACTGGATGACATGTGCTCAGTGGGCATGGCCCACTCTTCCCAAGAACTCTTGTTTTCTGGTTTCTCATGGACTTCACAGGTCGGCTAAGAGAACTGGAAGCTGCCCAAAAGAGGGAGGAAAGGCCCTGCCACCAGCACAGCTGTACAGACACAGCTCTGCAGGTCCAGCCCTGCTGGAAGCATTTGAAGCCCATCTTTTACACACCAAGCCCACCCAGCCAAGGTGCATTTCTTCCTGAAGAGGTGGAAAGCAGAATTTCATTGTGCAGTTAGAGAAAGCTGTCCTGGAAAAAGGAAAGTCTTCAACTGCAGATGTTCTGATAGAAAAGAGGATGCCCACCCTACCAGGGAACAATTCCTTCCTAAAACTTAATCCAAACCTATTCTCTGTCAGTGTGAATCCATTTCCCCTTGTCCTGTCCCTCCATTCCTTGCAAATAGTCTCCCTCTTTCCTGTCAGTACCTTCAGATATTGGAAATAAAAAAGGACTACCAGGTCTACTCTTTCACTTAGTTACTAAATTTGATAAAGAATTTTGATTAGGGAGCATTTCTTTAAAAAAAAGAAAAAAAAAATTGGATTTAGAACCCCCCTTTTTTAAATTTAATGTGTGTTTGTTTGGATTTTCAAAATATTTTGTTTTCCTTTTGAGGCAGTTGAAAAGCTTCAAAATGTAGCAGCAGACAAGAATAAGCTCCCAGAAATATATTTTTAAAAGTGAGAAGTATTAAATACATAGTCCAAATTTTTTTGAGAAACATCTAATTGCCATCTTTGCCATATTGTGACATGTTTAGCATCACTGAATATTAGAAGGGCTTAACTTCAAGCAAACATTCATATAGACCTGTGAGAATTATGAGTGTTCAAAACATTTTAGCTTGGACCCTTCATGGACTTAGAGAACTTGGATAGAGGGAAAGAAGAGAAATGTTATTGACAGCATTTCATGTCAGAGAAATTCTACTGTATCAATGACCAGCTGAAAAATTTGAATGTTCTAAATAAGGTCAGCAAGGTTTGAATGCAAATTTATGCTTTATATTTTTATAATCCTATTACATTTCTGTGAATAAGAGGATGGCAAAGCAGCCAAATTCTGTCCCAGCTTTGCTCTGATCCAAATTAAATTTCTGAATAAGCATCAGATGCGAAGAGCACAGTTTCTTGAAGGCCTGAACTTCCAGGAACTTGTTCTGCTATTGCCATCTTGTGGATGACCTGCAGCATGATGCTGCTCATTTGGCATCTCTCTCATCCTGCTTTTGTGAGCAATGTTTCCTGATATTCCACATTGCCATGGTAATCCATTACTGAAAGTTACAAAGTTCTTTATGTCAAAATAATTTATTAATTTCAATTAACCCATTAAAGATAATTAAACTTTTTTCTATAAACTGTGAATTATTTTGTCCAAGTAAGATATTCAGCAGTGGTAGCATGTGAACTGAACTTTAAAAATTATCAGCTGTGCAATAAAAGTGGTTTTAATTACCTTTGTATAGTTCCCTTTTTGTTAGAGGATTGCATTGTGCTGAAGAAGAATGAGCCATTGTTTAAGTCACAAGGCTTATGTGAATCACAAGACTATTCAAAGTCACAAAGACTTGAAGATAAAAGTTTTAAATAAGAATGTGTAACATTGTGCAAAAAAGATTCTGGTGCTCCATGGGAGGAGCTATATTATATATATAAAAACCTTCCCAGCAATCTTGTGGACCTGTTATTTTTGTCCTCACATTTTACATGTGAGAACTCTTGTGAAAAACGACCTCACAAATAACAACATCAACCACTTTATAACACATCATTATCTTAATATTAACAACATCATAATATTTAATATCAATTCATATAGTATCCTGTGAAAGGCAATTCCCATTAACTTGTTTCCCACCCTCTCTGTCTCTGGAAGCAGGGGCCCTCTCTCTCTGTTCGGGTTTCCCTCTGGATCACAGTTTGCTCTGGCATCCACCTGCTGTGCCGTGAGCACTTTTCCCGCGGGCTGTGAGTGGATCTCTGCATCCCCTGTGGACTCCATGAATTACAAATTGTTTGTTTCACCATGACCCTCACCGTGGCTTGCAGAGGGAGCACCTCCTCCCCCTCTTTCTCTCTTTCTTTCCCCCTGACCTGGGTGTCGCCATGTTGTTTTCCCTCACACACCTCACTTCTCCCTCTTCTCTGACTAGAAGAAAAACTACTGCCCATAGGTACCATTGCCAACGAGTTCCACTAATCCAAAGATTGCTGTAGGATCCTGCAGCACTGAGAAGTTGGTTTAGCCTGGGTTCCACGCCAGGGAATCACTCGCTGTGTTCTCCTCTGCTGGCTGGGCAGCCCTGTTGCCATGGCGTGGGCAGTGGTGGCACTGGCGCTGTTTTAACGCCTCTCCTCTTGCTGTGTGCTGGGAAGGGGAAGCTGCTCCTTCCCCTCCCCTGCCTTTTTCACCCGCAGTGAGGTTGGCTGGGGGCAGCCAGGCTGGCAGGGCTCGGCACAGGCCGTGCCGGGATGCTGGCAGCCATGGCGCATTGTCACGGGACGCGTTGGCACGGCCAACATATGCACTCTTTTGATTTTCTTCTTAAATGTGTCATAACAGAGGCATTACAAACCTCTCTGACTGGCCAGCAGCATGTCCACCTTCAGAGTCATCAGAGACTGCCTGTGTCAGACATGTGGAAGCCTCTAGCAGCTTTTCTATCCTTGTGGCCTCCCACTGCTACCAAAAACCAGGCGGTGCCAAACCAACACCAAGCCTGTGAGGTTTTGCACCACAGCAGAATTTGGAATCATAGAAGGACGTGTGCTTTGTAAGGTAGACCCCATACCAATACAAAATGAAAGGGGATGTTAAAATAGAGCAGCTTTTACAGATGTTGAAGCCATGACCTGGGCAGAAATATGCCAACAAAAAGATTCAAAAGACAAAAAAATTTGACTTTAGAAAAAACTCCAGGAGTAAAGTAGAAAATACATAAAGACAAGACATAAAATAGAAAAGATAACCGCCTTTCAGGCATCATACAATATATTTTGTCAGTCATTTTCTGCTTAGAAGAAAAGACTGTCATTAAAAATAAATTATAAAAGTAGCTTTTTCCACATGGTTTTCCCTACACAGTAATTTTTGAATTTCTCACTGTGAGTACATGATTAGTCAGTGCCTATTTACACAAACTCTGTGAGCTTGCAGAACACTATTCAGGGAATGGAGGGCTGAGAGACAATCCTTTTAAATCAACACACATTGTGGAGTACCTCAACACTGCTGTCAGATATGTAGTACTCAAAATTTTGCTAAGTGGAAGGAGTTTCTCAAAAGTTCTTCTGCAGTTAGACAGAGGGGAAAACCATGTGGTACCTGGCAGCATCACCTCAATAAAAATAGTTATATAAAGGTCCATGTTACTTAGAATATTCTGAACTTCTATCCCAGTCTAGTTTTATAGACTATATATAGTTTTATACCTTGCACCCATGGATTTGCAAGATTCCTGATGGAGAAAGCCCCTGGAGAGGAGCAACAGATATGGAGGTGAACACTGAGAATTCTAAGCTTTGCACAGTGAAGATCCTGGAGCTCAAGGTTTAGGAATCCAGGTGTGAACCACAGTGGAACCTGCTAGCTTCAGTGGTCAATTCATGTGGCCCCCTTCAGGGTCACCACATTTTGTCACCTGGCACTATATAACATCTCCCTCGGGCCCTGGGGCTCTTGCCAGCCCAGTGACATTATAATTAAAGTTCATAAGCTTCACTGGCCCTTCAGACCTGCTGCTAACTCTCCCTGACTCAGTGCAAGGTGCCTAGACACAAGTTAGTGAATGTAAAACAGATCGGGGAGAGAAGATTTTTTTCCTAAACTGATGTCATGGCTTAAAACAAATACTTAAATTTTCTCTGAAAATATTAATTTGGTGTTCTTCACATAAAGATATGTAGACGCTTCTGAGGTAACACAGCCAAGCTGTCTGGTGCTTAAAACTGACATGAATGTTCAAGTTAACAGTATTTTGCATGATGTATTTTATTCATGTCAAAAATCATATTCTGAAAAGAAATTAATAAAGAGGGCAGTGGTAGACACTTCAAAAGTTGTTTTTCACCTCCATCTGCAAAACGTTGTTACAGGTCATTAAGATTATGGTTTACTAGGAGAAAGGAACAAAAATTCGTCCCTGGCAGTGTCCAAGGCCAGGTTGGACATTGGGGCTTGGAGCACTGGGACAGTGGAAGGTGTCCCTGCCCATGGCAGGGAGTGGCACTGGATGAGCTTTGAGGTTCCTTCCAACACAAACCATTCTGGGATCTCTCTTTGCAACAGATCTTGAAATATGGCAGGCAACATTTTGGTGCTTTTTTTGTATATATATTTTTAATTACACTCTGGTTAAGCTGAGCTCTGTACTGTTCGTTTTCCTCCCTTTGGGGTGATGGCTTTTCTGCCTGGAGCCCCATTGTCCACTTAAACCTGTGCAGGGAGATGGGCAGAGGACAGGGGACAAACCCTCAGGACTTACTACAACTGGTTAATGCCCAAGGAGGGCAACAGAAAAAATGTTTATGCAAACATATGTACAATTTATATTGTCCAGCCCAGCATTCCATAATTAAGATGCGAAAAAATGTAAATGCATGTTTATTGTCTTTAATGTATTTCTCTGGGTGTATGATTTATTGCCCAGACGTTAATTACTTGATTGAATCCTATTTTCCACTCCGTGTCTTCTCACCCCCAGGATCTCTAGCACCCTATTTTTGTATTTCTTTAGGGATTTAGAACCTATCAAGTGATAGCCATGTGCATTTAACAGGAACACCAATGATTTCAGCTGCAGGACTCTAGGCATGAATGAACTACAAACTGAGTTTTAGAACTGTGAACAAGGTGTCTAAAGTAATTTTAAACAGCTCCCACTTACATTGCTTAAAAGATCTGAGGAGCTGTTTATTTTCTGAGGGCGTTTTGAAGTTCTGATATTTCAGGAATTCAGAATACAAACAGTTTTCATATAAACCCTGAATTTCATTAGAGATTATTAGAACAATTGAAAGGCCTTGCAATAGAGGAGTAATTGATCTATTCTATTCAAATGAAGAACACTTCTGTACAGTTTAATAAAAAGCATCTGTCATAAAGATTATGTCGTACACATTGTGGGAATTCTGTCACCACAGACAGCATTGATTAATTGTAATAAACAGAATTTGTCACTAAAGCTCTCAGCTTATGCCATCTAATATTGTGTGAATAAATTTCATTTTCTAATATTATGAAACAGTGAGAGTATAATAAATCAACTACTTAAGTCCTTTGAGAATTTTTGCATAATTTACCAAAACAAATTGATTTTAGCACTAAAGCTACTAATTTAGATGGGGAAGAATTGTTTTCCTAGTGTGATGAATTTAATTTCTATTTCCCTGTTTGCATGAATTTACTCAAGCAATTCATCACTGCTAGAATTAAACTACAACCATGTTTTAGTTGAGCAGGCACATAACCTACACCTGGATGACAGTAAAGTGTCTTTCAAAGGTAGGATGTGAAATCTAATGAAATTGGAAAGGCCACGCTACCTGTCAAAAATATAAACAATAACATGCTGCATAGAAATGTAAAGTATTTGGAGAATTTTATCCAGAGATTGTTGTCAACTTTTTATTTCTTAGGTCTAATCTTGCTGATAATTTAAAAGGTTTTGTTCTAAACTTGGATTTTTTCTCATAAGGAGTAAAGGTGTAAAAGAGAATTTGTAAAATGAGTAGGTTTAAATTAGGACAAAATGAACTTTCTCTTCAGATTTTTAAAATGAGTCATCCATCCAAACACTTACGACATGCACAATATGGGAATAAATTATATTTTGTTGTTGGTTCAATTTGGGACTGAAAAGTAAAATAATACTGGCAACCCAAGTGTGAAAGGAATGAATTTGCAGCTTTATGTCCATAGTCCAGCATGAAATAATCCAGTGGTTGCTGGAAACCCAGAGTGAGTGAGTTTATCGATCTGGAAAGCAGTGCAAGGATGTATTTTCCATGCCTGCTCTCTCGGGTGAGTGCAGCTCTCAGGCAGGAGGCTCCTTCCCTGAGGTCCCCTTAGTTTGGGATCCAGTCAGCATTGTGCAAAGAGTCCATCCTTGCAACAGGGCAGGGCAGGAGAAAAACTATCCTGAGTTGTTCCTCGCTCAGTAAAGAAAGCCTTAAAGTACTCACATGCCTTTTTTTCAGATATCGAATCAAATTGAAAGCTGCAGGAATCCAGGACAGAAAGCACAGTAGCTAAAAATGGACCCCTTTTTTTCCCCATCACGGGCAGCATCAGGATCCAGTGTTCACTAACAGACACAGCCATAGGAAGCTAAACAATAAAGGAAGTTTCCCTTTTTGCCTACTGAGCTGAAGGCAATTGGTTATATTTTAAGGCATAGTAGAGATTGGATTGTACCTGTGGATATTCCAGGAATAACAGAATAAAAAGGAAAAGGATCCACATTCTTACAGAAATGGACACAACGATCAGACTTTTCAGCTTCTCACCTCCCTCCATCCTTAGGATGAGAAGCAGAACACTTCATTGTCATGATCCAGAAGTAGTTTATCAGGCCACTGACCTATTTATAAATTGATGCCCATGTTAAATTACATTGATGCAAAACTCGTTTGCTAGGTAATGATGCAACATGTTTGAAAAGAGAGCTGTCACTTACTCTGTTCAGCACACACAATATGGAAATTAATTTCACAGAAAGTAACTTGCTCCTCCAGGGGAAAAGGACACTGCAGATATTTATAGGCTATTTGATTAGTTCCTTTCAGCAGCATCAAATAGGATGACGCTGGAGCAGTCTGTATTTACTTAATGATGAACCTATAAAGAATCCATCATTTACATATTCTCCTCAAAAGCACCAGCTGTACATTCTTAAATAAAGTCATAAAAGGCACTGACAAGACTTCATTCTTTTAATAAAGAAAAGACACTCTGTGGTACAGACTGTGCCTGTGCTTCACTCTCCAGACTTCATATGCTTCAAACTATAAATGTTCTCAATTGGAATAAGAAGAAGGCAAGTTGTAACTTCACTGGAAAATTAATTTGGTTGCTTGTGGAGTCTATATACTTTCAACAACACTTGATTAACATATGATTTACATATGTTATGGATAATTATTCCAAATATAAGAGTTAATATGTAAAAGAAAATATTAAAGACAGCAGAGTAGTTTTAAACCTCCAACCATCAGTTCTACTTCACCCTTGCAAGATTCACATCTGTGCACTGCAGGCATACTACTACTACTACTACTACTACTACTACTACTGTTCTTCTGTTTTTCTACTGCTTAATGGGAAATTTTCCTTTGTGTAAGTTTTAGTAGTGCCAACAGCAAGCTGGAGTGGTTCCCTTATTTATTTGAAAGAGTGTGTCCCTGTTTCTAATGTCACTGGATGTGAATTCTTTCTGGGGTCAGCATTTTGTTCTTTGCTTATGGCAACAGAGTCCTGGAACTCCTGGATGCTTTTATAGCACACCAAAAGTAATTCTTATTTAGACACATTCTTAAGTCTCCTGAGAACATTTGTCAGATCTCGAACAACCCATTCCAACTACTTTCCTTCTTTGTATTTCTTTTCCTCATAACCAGTTAGAGATATTACTGTGTGACTGTCAGATTCCCCCCTCTTTTTTTTTTTTTTTTTTTTTCTTTTCATTCTGACTTTTAAGATCATATCTTGCTTCCTCTGTGGAAGCTCCCAACATACAGAATGTTTCTGCTACACTTCCATGGCTATTTCAAATATCCCAAGCTCTTCTACAGAAGGAGGCATTAATGTCCTCAACACAACATAATGCTTCCATTGTTCATTAGGCCATTTCCTGTATTTCCTTAAAAAAATTAAAAAAGAGAGGTAGAGGGAAGGGACAGGAGTAAGGATGGAGAAATTATTATCTTAAGGAAGCTCAACAAAACCTCAAGGGCCTTCTAGAATGAATCCTTTTAAACCCAGCCTTTTATGTCCTTGATAATGTAAGCTGCATCTTCCCTTGAATAATTTCCTCCCATGGAGTGATTTGGAATTACATGGTCTTTGGCATGGAGCTGTATAGCAAGCAAGACACGTAAAAGCAGAAGTTCTTTTTTAAGAAATTGCGCTTTCCTTTGATTAGAGAAGCAATTCTGCAGCCATCAGTCTAATACATCAAGTCTTGGAAAGTAGATACAAAACTCAGGAGAACAGGGCCGAATGGCCACAAAACTCTAAACTTTTTGTACAGTGTCTGGTTTTGACAGCTCCACAAACTTATAAAAACGTCAGAGCAATACAGCGACAGAGGCTTTGGGGATGTGGTTTGTATTTGTTTTCAAATTTAATTTTAGTTTACTGCAGAAAAAAGTTGGACCTGTGAAAATAAATAATTTCCTGCCCTCTGCACAGTAGTTCCCACCCCATCATGCTATATTAAGCACACATTATCAATAAAGATTGCTTGAATCATACACAAAAACATTGGAAAATGCTCAAGACTGAAGTAAAATTTTCTGAATCATGAACTGTTAACACTCATGTTCTTTGCTACGACTTGAACGCCTGCTAAATGGACGCATTATTGCCACAGCTTTCATCACCAGCTCCTGCAGTAATCCTTCTGTTTAATGATCCTGATTTAAAAATCGTTACAGTTAACAACTCCTGATATTTTACTTTCAGCATTTTGGCATTCAGAACTGCTTAAACGAAACAGTTCAATCTTCTAAGTGACAATAATAGTTCTCATTATACCAACCTGCAGGATTTCCATTCTGCTACATTTTGATATATTATGGCCCTGCTTGTCTATGATCATTAGCATTGTATTAAAAATACACTTTGTCAGAAAGCTCGTCAAATACTGATTTTTTTGTTTGGAAATACAACTTTCTTCCTGGGAATTACTCTTTCCACAGTGGACATCAGCTAGAGTTCAGATTCAATCTAAGGATCTGACTGGATCATGGTGCTATTGCAAGTGTGTACAACAATGCATTAAAGCTGCCAGTTATTAGACTAACTAATTGATATTACCCATTAATCTCTGCATTATTAGATAATAAATAATTAAAATAGAAAAGACTTGGATAAAGTGGTGTCCTTGAAACCTGTCAAAGCACCGACACTTTCCTGTTTTCATGATTTTATAGTGAAAAGGAGAGGAGAAGAAAAAGCCAAAACAATTTGCTACTCAGTCACCAGGAAAGGAGACAACATTCTGTTTTCTGTATAATTGCAGCATCTATTTGTCTAAACAGCAGTTCATTTGAATTTGACAAATGGGCAATGGTCTCACAGAAAATAAACTACCAGGAATGCTGTGAAAACATGGAGCTACACAGTTCCATTTGTTCATTTCCACTGCTTGCTGATTAATAGATAGGGAACAGAAATGAATGAGAGTACTAAGAAACAGTTATGTGTGATGGAGAGAAGAATAAAGAGCATAATTCAGAAGATGAAAATTATAAGGGGGATGGAAGAAGGAGAGAGAAATAATCAGCAGCTTTGACTTTTTCTTTTAACTGGGGACTGTTTAAATCACAGACTCACTAGGTTGGAAGAGACCTTCAAGATCGTTGAGTCTATCAAACCATGGTAAGGAAATTTTCCAAGCACAGGAATAGGATAAGTGATAACAGAAGTACAGAATGTCTTTAAGACAAAAACTTCCTTTTGGTAGAAGAACCAGAAAGAGTGCCCAGGCCTTGGCAGGGGCTGCCCAGGGAGGTTTGGAGTGCCCATCCCTGGAGGTGTCCCAAGAAGGGCTGGAGGTGGCACTGAGTGCTCTGGGCTGGGGACAGGCACAGCTGGGACTCCATGATCTGGGAGGGCTTTTCCAACCTCAGTGACTCTGGGATTCTGTGATAGTGAAGACTCCAGTGACCACGTGAAACTAACTGACAAGGCCTTGGGTGTTCCATGTGCTGAATTCCATGCACAGCCGCGTAGATGCAGAAAGGGCTCTCTAGGCGTGTGTGTTACAGGTTTCTGTAACACCTCCAACCCGTGGTCCCCTGCACCGAGGCTGTCCCACATCCTTGTGCTCCATCCCAATTCTCATGGATCTCATTTATGTGCTTAAAAGGTTCTTGGAAAAGGACCATCAGCTTTTGTGCTGGCAGTTAAGCTCCAGTGGCCCCGGAGGGAGGAATATCATGAAATCCTCCTAGCATCAAGTTTCTGGAGAGCTCTGTACCCGCTCCTTGTAACTCAGTGTAGCCAACACTACATTTAGAAACTGTCTGTGTAGTCCTTCTACACATTAGTATTTTATGTGATAGAATATGGGAATTAGAGACAAGTTACTTTTGCTGGTACCTTGTTCCTGGACATACTCCAAGGAATAGAGCTCATGCATAGCAAGGCTATACAAAGTGCCAACTGTTTCATAACCACCTGCTATAAGCAATTTCAGCCTCATCCAAAAAATGTAACTTACGTTGGTAAAAAAAAAAAAATCACAGTTGTCAATCCTAATTATTCATCTCAAAGGGAAACTTGGCTTCATATAATTTTCTTTTCATCAATGAATCAGTCCAGTTAAATCTTCTAATTATCATTTACTTCAAAAAATGAAATGTTATTTAACAGTTCTTTCAATTCTAAAGTAACAGTGTATGTAGGCTTTAATGTATTTTGAGTATATGATCCAATATGTATGTAACTATTTCATTAGGGTTTGGTTTAGGGCATACCATACATATTTATACTAAGGAAATGAAATAAGGAAATTGAAATAAAGAAATTGAATAAAGAAATTAACTGATTACAGTGACTGTGTCATTGGAGAGTGACTGCAAGGTTAAAATCCCTACTGAAAGCCTATGGAAGACCAAATGGTATTCCTCGGATTCTACTTTTGATTATTTATACTACATGTCCTGTAATCCACACTGGGAACAACCTCAGCTGACTCCAGCTGCTGTGGATAAATAATCAAACCAAATCACCAGTGTGTTCCTCTTTTATAGTTAGAGCAAAGCCAGGATTTGAATGTCACAGGATTTTAACCTAACCCCATTAACTGAAGCAGTGGTAAAGAACATTTTCATGTGAGCAAGGAGAACATGGTACTTCTAGAACAGCACAGTGAAGGTAGCCACAGCTAACTGCCTATAAACAATACTTCAATGAGCAGGCAGAAGAAAAATTAAAGACTGAGACTGATTTGGGTTGGTTTTGTTCAATCTGCCACAAAAAGATGTGTCACAATACAAGAGATTAAATTTGTATCTCATCTTCCTACTTAAAGTGAATAATCGGGTTTATGTGTTCCTTGATCTCTGGCCCTGTGGTGGATGTCCTTCTGTGGTCTGGAAAAAGTTCTGAGGCAGCACTGGTCAGAACGACCTGGGGAAACTCAGAACATGAGTTCACATATTAGTGAGATTTATTTTAAATTCTTAAATCACATTTAAAAATTTATTTGCAAGTCAAAGTAGAGCAACAGCACTGTGTATTCAAATGACTAACCTTGTCATCTCCTCCTAAATACAGAATATTATTTTGATTCACTGCATAAAGAATCAGAACCTATTTCCAATTCTGAAGGCCTAACTTTTCAGCAAAACGTTCATTAACTGTGAAGCTGATTTTTTCTTTTCTCCTGTAGCTACAAAGGGCTCTCCCTACAGTAATGGCAGCTTTGCAGCTTTACCTTTGTCTGTCCCCAAAACCCTTACTTGGCCAGCAGAGCATGAGAAGATTATTCATAGGGTTGAGCTGTCAGCAGATCAATAATTGTCTCTTTAGGGACACAGGGTGGAGGAGGCTGAGACATCAACAGAGCACCACTGGAGAAATCCAGACTAACCACAGACTTTGTCAGATTCACCACTTGTTGCTGTTCCTGATGCATAACTCAGCTGGGACAGGATTGTCCCACAAGGGTTTATTTTTATTCAGCAAAGGGTTTTTGGAATAAAAGCTGCTGTTATCTTTGAGTGAATCAAGAAAAAAACCCCACACAATCCACAAGTCCCAAGTTCTGCATTATGTACAATATTTGCATATCAGAGAATGAATTGCCCAAGGCAAAATTAAAAGATTATGCATAGAAGTTTATTCAGCAGGAGAAAAATGCAACATTACAGAGAAGAGTACAACAACTTGGAAAGATTGATAGGAATGCCTTGAGAAAGCTGGTCTTATGAAGAAATGGTGGTTTGGTAGAACTAAAAGCAGCAGCTGGGGATGAAATTCTCTACCTGTGTTCAGCAGATCCTGAAATCAGGTTACTGCTTCTTCCTATTTTCTGCTGGGTTTTGAGAACCTGCATGAGAAAATAAGCCCTGACTAGACTTGTTACCAGGTTTTTCATCCTCCAGATCTTGAAGAAGGAGGAATATAGTTTCTTCCGAAAAGATCTCCAAATGCCTTCTGTTTGTGCAGGCATTATTTCCTCCAATCTCTGTGCTAAGAGAAGAAGTGAAGAGGTGGGTTGGCTTTATTTTTTATGACTTTATTCTAATGACTACCATCTGGAAACATCTAAGCCACCACTGACAGAATCAATAGGGTACACAAGAAGTGGTAAATGGTCTGTTTACAGGTTAATCGTGATGTCTGACAAAACAGCCCAATACATACAAAGATGTATTTTAATAGAGCTGAGCATCCATGGGCAGGAAATACAAGACATATAAACAGAAAGAGAACAGCCTGGGAAAGACAGACTTGCCTGGTCTAAATGTTAATGTCACACTGATGGAGAAATTCACATTTCAAACCTAAAGGAAACAAATATTTTTACTCCTCTGCCGAGGACTATTTCTCATGGATTGGGTGTTCACATGTTTAAAATCATGCTCAGAGACATGTTATGTAAGCATTGAAGAAAAATTCTTGTAGTGAAAGATTGAAAGAGTTCAATCTATTCAGCTTTTCAAAAGGAAGATTGAAAGCAATTAAAAATTGTTGTATAAGCACATTTATGAGGAGAAAATATCAGTTACAAAAGAGCTCTACAACTAGGAAAGAACAGTATAACATGAAAAGTGAAGGCTGGCAAATAAAAACTGTTAAAAAAATTGGCTTTGAAGTGACTGTGATAGAATAACAGCAACAAACTATTGGGAAAGAGAATTTTCCATGTCTTCAAGAATACAGATTGCATGCCAAGACAAATTCAGCCAACAGAGATTCATATGATCAAGGCAAAGTCATTAGGGTAAGCATATGATAAACTAAAAAGGTAATTTCAGGCAAGAGAGGTCTGCTAAACTATAAAATATACATCTGAACAGTCTGAATGTCAGAAGCTGCTTTAATGAATCCATGGACACAAAATATGAATCAGTTACCAGATAATTCAGACTTGTGTGTAGCCAAAGGGCAGAAATAATTTTGATGTCCAGAACCAAATCAGGATGTTTCATAGAATCACAGAATGATTTGGGTTGGAAGGGGCTTCAAAGTTTCTAACCCCTCCCAGCAATTTTCCTTTAATATAACTGAAAATGTCTCACTAATTTGGCATGAACACGCTATTATTTCTTCTTTTGGGGAACCTGTTGTTTTTTTTTTTTAATCAATAAATAAGAACTTTTAAATACCTGGTTCCTGTGTTCACATTTATTTATTTACATACATCATCTCTTCACAAGGCTGGTTTGGGATTTCATTCAAAAACCAAGAATTCACTTAATATTTCCTATCTATAGTCTTGTTTGGTTGCTGTTCTCATGAAAGTTTTCAGCACCAAAAAGAAATGAGTATGGAAAAAGCTATCTATTGAAGTGAGGCAAAGCTGCATATTTGACACAAATTGAGTGTTATTAGCACAACAGAAATATTTTGGTATATCATTGTATACCAACAGCACAAGAAACAAGATTCTGTTATGTCCCACACTGATTTTCTACCCAGACTATGCTGCTAATTAAGACATACAGCAGGCCATTGCTAATTGCATAAGGAAGCATTGTAAGGCTTTCCACACAACCCCAAACTTTTTCAAAACCCCCAAAGTGTACAGATTGCCTCAGTGAATAAAAGAAATATTTCTTCTTATACCATTAGGATTTCTCTGAACCAGCACTCCTGTTTCCCTGCCTCAGTGACTGCAGTGATATTTGGCACATCAGATAATCAGAGTGCTGATGATATTCTCCTTGTCTGCCCTCTCTGGGCTGCATTGGAGCCAAGCTGTGCCCGGCTGGGCAGGGAGCTCAGTGACATTAAAGCAGGGTGGCAGCAGTGCCTGTCCCCTGTGCTGGCCCTGCTGAGGGACCCCGAGGGCTGTGCCCAGCTCTGGGCCCTCACAGAGAGGGACATGGAGGGGCTGGGGGTGGCCAGGGAAGGGAACCAGAGGGGGGCCCAAGGGAGCTGGGGAAGGGGCTCAGCCTGGAGAAAAGGAGGCTCAGGGGGGACCTTGTGGCTCTGCACAAGTCCCTGACAGGAGGGGACAGCCGGGGGGGTCGGGCTCTGCTCCCAGGGAACAGGGACAGGAGCAGAGGGAACGGCCTCAGGCTGGGCCAGGGGAGGCTCAGCTTGGCCAGCAGCAGGAATTTCTGCATGGAAAGGGTGGCCAGGCCTTGGCAGGGGCTGCCCAGGGAGGTTTGGAGTGCCCATCCCTGGAGGTGTCCCAGGAAGGGCTGGAGGTGGCACTGAGTGCTCTGGGCTGGGGACAAGGTGGGGATGGGGCACAGCTGGGACTCCATGGCCTGGGAGGGCTTCTCCAGCCTCAGTGACTCTGGGATTTTGTGATACACTACTTGAACAAAAAGTTTCCCAACTCTGACTGGTTTCATAAAGAGAAAGGAAATTTCTCAGAGTACCTTGACCTTCACAGTCATGAAAAATGATCTTTGTGCTAAAATTTGGCTCTACCTTTAGCAAACAGAAGAAAGCTTATGATGTATCTGTTTTCCCTAAAAATAGGGTAGGAAAAAAATTAACATCTGAAAACAGTTAAATATGCACATTTGTCCTTCACTGAGGAACAAATAACAGACTGCTTAGCTTTAAACATATGGCCTTGAGTTCTCCTGACTTTGTGGGAATGAAACCTTAAATCAGATTCACATGGATAGAAGTATCTGAGTATAGAAATGAATACAAGATCAATGTTATACATTGAAGTCACACTTCCTGGAAGTGTCTCTTTTGCATTTGTTGACCAAAGAAGAGATTAATTGTTTCACTTGTAGAAATTTCACTGGTGCCTGAATTTCAAAAAGGTAAATAGTTAAACGAGAAAAAAAAAATCACTGGCAATAAAAATTGGATACTTCTAAAGCCACTGGTAAAAGCCTCATCAAATGTCTCGTGAAAATAGAATATTTTTCTAAAAAGAAATAAAACCCCACGTACATCAGTCACAGTTTGACAAGAAAAAGCTGTTTTTCAGAAATTTTCTCAATCTTAAATGAAAATACTTGAAAAAATAAAGAAAACTAGAAAATGGAGCAATAAATCCCTACAGATTGGTCATATAAAAAAAATGCTGATAAGCAATACATTATGTTTGACCCTGATTACCTCTGATCAAAATTTAAATGGTTCTCTGTAGAAATCATTATATTGTAATTATTTTCTCAAAAGACTCATGATTATTTAAATGGAATAAGATTCATCACTAAGTGATATTCCCAGAATGAAAATAGTATTATCAGAATAATAACAATCTTCCCAGAAATATCAGTACAATAGAGAGTTTGTACCAAATCAAAATAATTTAAAAATTAATACATCTGGTGCTGAAAATTTTCATTGGAAGAACACTGAACTATGTAAGTGGCTACATCTAAGAATTTTAATAAGAAAAGTATCTGATTGGTACTTTTAACTTTAATATTATCAAGACCATCTTGATAACTTTTGTTTTTTGGACTCTGCTGGTTTTATCTACAATCCAAAGAACAGAAATTTAGCAAATCTATTTTCAAGGGCCTGGAATGCCAGGACAAGGGGGCATGCCTTCAAACTGTCAGAAAGCAGGTTTAGATCAGATATTTGGAAGGAATTGTTCCCTGGCAGGGTGGGCAGGCCCTGGCACAGGGTGCCCAGAGAAGCTGTGGCTGCCCCTGGATCCCTGGCAGTGCCCAAGGCCAGGTTGGACATTGGGGCTTGGAGCAGCCTGGGACAGTGGGAGGTGTCCCTGCCCATGGCTGGGGTGGGGCTGGATGGGCTTAAGGTCCCTTCCCCTTCCCCTTCCCCTTCCCCTTCCCCTTCCCCTTCCCTTCCCCCTACACAACATCCATCTGAGAAA
This sequence comes from Sinosuthora webbiana, assembly GCA_013397395.1. Lineage (NCBI taxonomy): Eukaryota > Metazoa > Chordata > Aves > Passeriformes > Sylviidae > Sinosuthora > Sinosuthora webbiana. Next base: position 19,368 of record VXBN01002180.1, read on the forward strand.
AAGACCTGTTGGTACAAGTGCAAAACTCAAAGTATAACATATTTCCAGGATGGTTTAACCACTCCAAACAAGACATCATTCTGCCCACATATAGCTAAAATTTTCCAGGTTTGAAAATATACACCAATTATGGATTTTTATTAATGTGCATGTTTCTTCTCCTTGGAAATCTGTGCAATGCAATTCCTCAGAATCTAGATGTGAATATCAGCATAAATCATAGTGAGTGTTGATGTGTCCTAACGCCTTAGAAGCAAGTTGAATTCTCCAGTAAATCCACTCACTCCCTCACCTCTGCAAGATCCCCCTAAAGCACCTGCCACCATCACAACACTTGGAAGGGCAGATGAGCAGGTCTATTTGTGACACTGCAGTCAGCAGCTTTCTCCAGGAAACTGAATCTGTCACTTCAGCCAAACATCCATCTTCTTGCCACTTCTTGACTTCATATCCCCAGGTAATGCTGCAAACAGGGCAGCCTGGACTGGGACCTGTTGGTGTCCCACAGCCTGGCCTGGCTGGAAGTGGAGCAGCTCAAGGAAAGGAGGAGATCTGATCCTAAGAATGCAGTAGGGTAAAAACATACAAACATAAATCTGCTTTAGATTCACTGTACAGCATTATAGAGGATTTTTTAAAAATATGCCAAATTCGATGTGATGCCACCAGTGGAAGATGCATCTCTCAGCCTTTGAAGTTAAAGGGGAATGTTCCCTGAGGTCAAGACATGCTGCTGAGGACACTTACCACCATTTGAAGAGCACCTGATACTGACTATTATCAAAACCTGCTCTAGACAGACTATAAAACTTCATTCCGTCACGTTTTTCACTCCTTTGAGTGGCACTTTGCTACAGTCCCTTCTGGTTCCAAAATAACCAGGAATTTTCTCATTTAAGGTCTTGTTAGAGAAAAGACTTAGTCAAAACAACTTCATATTTCTTATGCCTTTGAAGATATGGAGAACTGTGTTGAGAACTGGATAGAGAAGGACTTTACTTCCTTGTTGAGGCTGGTGCCTAATCAATACTTGAGATGTTTCTTTCAGGAAAAGTTTTAATGTTTTCTGCATAAGATTTATCAATTTCTTTCAAGGCCAGGTTGGATGGGGCTTGGAGCAACCTGGTCTAGTGAAAAGTGTCCCTGCCCATGGCAGGGGGTGAAATGGGATGATCTTTAAGGTCCCTTCCAGACCAAACCAGTATGTGATTCTATAATGCAAGATGAAGGAATGTAACCTTTTTCTGGGGGAAGATTATTTTAATTCCAGGTCAAATTTAAAATAATACTTGAAAAATACGGAATTGAAACTGTCAACTTGTAAAATTAAAGACCCATGCCAACTTGCATGAATCCCATAGTACATTTGCAGACTTACATTTTTAATCTTTTCAAATATTTTTTAGAAAAGGACCTTTTGGATAACCCACAGTTGCAGACATGGCAAGAGCATTTGGAAACATATGTGTGACAGTCAAAAGTATAATAAATGAGGTTCACTTGGGCCAAGTACTGGTCCTGTTATTAGAACAAAGAACTCCTGAAGTTAGGACAGCCTTGGATCTGTGCGTGTGATCTTTATATCTAACAAACAAAGTGACTTGGAAGCACCCAAAACATTAAGCTGAGATTGAGGAAATTTCCAGAAATAGAAGCAACCAATATTTATTTACTGTTTTCCACAAAGCAAACTAATAGCTCAGTTTAAATAAAAGGCCCATGAAGAGTTGCTTGACAAGCTGTTGTCAAGAGAGGGAACTCCTGAGCTGGAGATGAGAGGAGTCCTGTCTGCAGGCATTAAAGGCACAACATTTTTTGTGGAAAAGTAATGACCCTGGTACACAGGTAAAATTACACCACACAGAACCTAGGTTAGCTTGTCCCTTCTTCCCCTGGATGTCTCAAAGATTCTTTATAAAGGCATTTTTCTCACAGGAAATCTGAAAACTGAAGCCTGCTCAGCGAGTTTCTTGCCTTCTGACTGCTTGGCTCTCATTGCAATTGAGGTAACTAGCATTTCACACCTACTGTTATTTAATGGTGCTCTTAAAATCCCGATCAACAATCATTTTGTAGCTTTGCTAATCACTGTTCTAATGGCTGCATTTCACCTTAGAGGTGGCTGGATTTCTGTAATGCTGGAACCAGTTTTCCCTTAGTGCACTCAAAAAGCAAAAACCCCTCAAAATAGTCAAAACAAAAGAGACATAAAACTGTTTTTAATCTCCATAGAATACATTCTCTAAGAATGTTAATTCTTGTCATTCTACAAAGCACAAGACCAGCACAATTACAACAGTTTAATGTACAGCAGACCTGGAATAAAGTCTGCTTCAGGAATTTCTTGTGATTCACCTAATTGGGATTTGGAGTGCTTAATCCCATTTCTACTACCCTGATACTCCTGTCAGCTATGTTCTCTATTTTATTTGCTTCTCAGGAATGCAGAGCATTCTTAGTAGTTGTTTTGTAGAAACTCTTGCTGCTCCACTGCCTCACAACAAAAAGTATTTTTGACAAAACCTTGTTGAGTACAAGAAAAGCATTTACCTCCAGATGATGAAACCCATGGGAAGACACGAGGTATTCTCTTCAGAATATTTGCCTTCCTCTGTTCAGTCTTTCTGTGAGGTGTTATTTTTGATAGTATGCTCATGTTCAGGCCCTGGGAATTTGTACTTTGGCTCATTTCTGAAAACAGAAGTTGCATAAGGGCTTGAGGGAGCCTGAGCCATGCTAAGGTGAATAACCATTTGACCTCTGATTTATGCTGTGAGTAACAGGAACATTAATGCCCTTTCCAGGTAATCCATTAGTCTTATTTTCATATTACGCTTCCATAAATCTTTGCAATAGCTTTTATAAAGATGAAACACTATGCAGCCTCTGTTGAGAAAATAATAGGAGGTTTGCAAACCATGGCCAGTGGAAACACCATCAAGCCATGTATCAGCTCAGCAATGTTTTTATTGAAATTGTCTGCAGCTGGGTGATTGGAGTGCGATTTATTTTCACAAGCCATCATTTCGGGCAGTTTCAGATGGCTTTTTATGGGCATTAGTGACATTGCCCTGCATTAATTGCAGGTACTATATTTGTTTATTTTATTTCATTTCTGTGCTGCTATTCAGAGGTAGGGACCTGTTGGAGGGATCATCACAGGGAGGGACCTGGAGATTTTCTAATCCACCCTCCAGCCCAGATCAGGGTCAGACAGAGCACGCTGCTCGTGGATGCCTTCAAGTCAGGTTTTTGGTATCCCCAAGGATGGAGAACACAAAATCCGTTTGGACAACCTGTTCCAGGTTTGGTTGTCCTCACAGTTTTTTCTTATGTTTAAATAGAATTTCCTGCATTTCAGATTGCTGAGATTACCTCCTCTCCTTTAACTCCATACCACTGAGAAAGGCTTGGCTCCATCTTCCTTCCTGCCCCTGTCAGGTATTTACAGATTCCTGCAATGTTCACAATTGCCATCAGCAAAGGATAAACTGGAAGGAAAAAAAAAAAAATGGAATTTCAGTTGCTTTAGCCTCTTCCTGCTTCACTGATTTGTTCTACTTTTTATGGAACAATTTTACATAGCAGTACTGCCTGCAGACCTGAAACAGACTGGAGGCTCATCTGAGCTGGAGGAGAAGAACAATTCCTCTTCTATTCAATGGAATAAACAGAATTGTAGCACAGACTGAATTAAGCTCTGAGAATAAAGGTAGACTTCCACTCTTTGTGCCTTTATGGCAATGAGAAGTTCCTATGCTCCTTCTCACCAGGTTGAGAGAATACATAAATAAGAGGAGCATCAATTTCTCCTCTGCACAAGGAAGATTTTGGCAGCAGAATAACACTTTTTCTATCAGAGTAATATATTTAAATTCAATTTATAAGTGAGTTAAATTAGCAAAAAGGCAAAGAAAGGTTTCGTACCAGAAAACAGGGAATAGAGAGGGAACTTCAGGTATTTTAGCAGCCTGCACACTGTCCTCCACCCCTACAGTGTGATGAGGGAAAAAATAGAAGAACTAGAATGGGAAAACCTATGGGTCAAGATAAAGACAAGGAAATCACTTATCAAGGATTGCTGAGAGGACGCCAAACTCTCACCCAAAGCTTCTCCTGTCCAGGTGAACGATCCCACCTGTGCTAGCCTTTCCTCCCAGCAGAGCTGCTCCATCCCTGTGCTCATGCTGGAGCCTCCTCTGGGCTCTCTCCAGCAGCTCCAAATCTTATGCAAGAACAGGAAGGATTTGGTGGATAACACCAGGAATATTCACCTCTTGTTACAAAGGCAGCCTGGCCAAGTTGTGTGATTTACAGAACCCTGAGCTACTTAACAAAATTATTTTCCTTTACTCTTCTGATAAGTTTCTATTTGTACTATCTACTTAAGTTGTTTTGCAGAAGTGCAGCAGCTCAGGGTCAGTAGAAGCAGCAGGGGAAGACCAATAATGACCTCACAGCTGTATTGTACAGGCTGCAAGGAAAGCAGAGAGTTTGTATCTGAAACCCTGAAAATTTCACATTATGAATAAAGTTCCAGTGCAAGTCTGCATTTTAAAAGACTGAAAAGAATCCCTGCTTTGGCACATGACACTGAAACTTTGAATTTCAGCATTTCTTCAAAGGCATTCTCACATACAACAGGAAATAATTCTGTGCATATTTAGTGAGCATTTATAGCAAGAGTCATCACTTCTGTTCTCTATCATCACAATATTCATCACAATGAATTTTAGTCTAGACAGTTTTTTTTTTTTCTCATAATTAAAAATGTTTATTCATAAAATAATTAGGTTTCACATTTGGGAACTTTGTATAATTCATTTGCATTAAATAACAGTTTTAGTGGCTTTAAAAAGGAAACAACCCTACTTATTTTCTGTATACACATCTCTTATAAAAGGACTTGAATATTTAGGTAGCTATCATTTATAGCTGCTACCACCTTGGATTTCAGTGTAATTCATCAGGCTTTGTAAAAGCATTTCTGTAATACCTTGATTAAACAAACATTCCATTGCTAGATTAATCAAAGCTTTCATAATATTTCCACAAAATATTTATCTGAATTAGGACTGGTTTTCAGTAAGATACCTTCATGATCAAGGACTGCAATAAGCATTTAATAAAACAACCAAATACTTGTTCTGTTTTTTTCTCTGTGCTTAGACATTATTGCAGCTCCTGCTGACTAGATTAGAAGTGGTGTTAAGGAAGATTTAGATTAATGAAACGACGTGTAAAGTCATGGGAGAATATATTAATAGAAAACCACACACTTATCACACAATCTGTTCTTGTACTTGCCCATTAACACAGATTTATTGTGCCTTTACACAAATGAGTGCAAGTGTCCTTGATTCTAAAGGCTTGGACCAAAGATTCTTGACATCAAGAGAAAGCTCTTGTGACTTCAAAGAGCTTTGCAGCAGAATTTATACCATCTGTGAGACAGACCTCCCATACAAAAAGATAGTCAGCATCACATCTTCTAATTTAGTCTCCAACTATTATCCTTCAAACCAGGGTTTATGCTAAAAGCAGATCTGATAATAAACTCAATTGGACACCTGACTCTTTCCAGAGTACCAGTGATCTATCTATCTCTGCCTGTTCAGAGCAAGGCTTGAGTCCAGGAGATCCAGAGACAGCCCTGTCACACTGGTGGCAGGTGGAGACACCAGGAATGAAGTCACAGCCTGTTCCCATGGGGAAGAAACACACCCTGTTGAAGAAATAAATATCCCCCAGAATGAGGGCGCTTTGGAAAATTTTAAATATACACTGACAAAGAAAAACTCCTGGTTTGAATCAGTCTATACCTTAATTCTTTGTGCTAGTTTCCATCTAAGAAGGCTTCACACCCCAATTAAGGTTATTTTTTAGACCACAGACGATGCTGTTGTTAATCTGTAGTAATGGGACATGTTTATAGCCCTGTTTAAACCAGAATACCACTCAGAGTTGTGATGTGTCCTCTGCTGTCTCAGTGATCCAGGGCAATATGAAATGTTGCTGGCAAATCAATTCTGACAGCCAGTGCTGTACAGTGATTCTGACCATCAGCCCCAGATTTCCCCCAAGCTCTGAAGTACAGCCAGCACCAGGCACACATTTGTACTGACCCAAAGCAAAGGACAGCCTTTTCTTATTCTTTCTAGTACTTGCACAGGTTCAGGTCACACAACTCTGCAGTTCTACTTTATTCGAGTGCTTATCTTTTTAGGAAAAATTGCCCTGCATGCCATGTAATTGCACTGCTCAGTGTGGCTGAGGAATTGGATTTGGACTATGAATAGAATACAGTCATCCTGAATATTTTCCCAGTTAATGATCTGTATTAAAATAAACCTGCAACTTCATCCATTAGCTCTCTTCTCTACAGAAGAAGGGAAATGCAATCAAAACATAACAGGAAAAATTAGTTTTGGCTTCAGGGCATCATAGTTTTAGCTTAGCTATGGCATCATCTAAAATCAGGAAACTATCAGCATTCTAGGACTGTAAATCACCTTAAATGGTGAGTAACATCATGGACTTGGGTGTCAATCTTGCTTTATATTTTTGTTCCAAAGGCCTTATTTGCAGCCATTGCAATTCCACCTTTGAGTGCCTTAGGTGAAGTGTTCTCAATATGAAAGTATTTACCTTTGACCAGATGGAAATGCTCACCCACTGCTGTCACATTTCCCTCACCTTAAACACCACTGTGAAAAGATGGAAAGAGACTGTTCTCCATTCAAGCTCTCCTATCCACTTCCCTTTGGCTTTCTTAACTAATTTTGAGGAAGACAATTGCTTAGCTTACTTTTCAGTAATTCATTATATATAAGTATTACAGTGGCCTTTTCCTCCTCCTCCCCCCTGCTCCAAAAGAAATAGCACTGGAAATTACTGTGTGCTTTATTTTCTCCAATGTACTCGTTGTAAATCTTAAATTCATTGATCCCTTCTCCAAGCAGTGAAAAATTGTGACATATTTCTCTATTACTTTCTGCCACGTTTAGCTACAGATAAATATCTGAAGAGCTTGAAACGGATGGTCCTAAAAAACCAGATGGGGATGTTTCTGCTAACGGCAGGGGTGTTTGCTCTCACAAAGGCATGAGACACCCGGATTTTGGTAAGAAGCTGCCGTGTACCCCTGGGCTGGCTTAAGGAAACTTCTCATTCCAGCCAAGCAGGACCCACTCTGAAGGTCCCAGAGCCCAAACACAAAGCTCAGGGATCAAAAAGAAGCAGAATCTTCCTTCAGCAGAGGTCTGGCACCTTCAGACTTTTAAGAAGCTCCAAGTGTGCTTGCATGAAGTTGCTTCAGAGTCCAGGAGTTCTCAGGTGTGCAGGAGAAATGAATCAGGATTTCAGGAAACTGCTCTGCAGTGGACAGTGTGAAGGGCTGGAAAATGCTCTTACAAAGGCATTTCATATTGATGCTACAGTTTCTCTCTGACATATTAATCCACACACCAGCAACTGAGAAATGAGACCTCAATTCCAGCTTGGATCATCTGGCCTGAGCTTCCACATGGATAAGAAGTGCTGTGATAGCTCTCTATAGCAGCTTAATTTCAAAATCGCTGAAGCCTGAAAGCCTCAAATGAGTTTTCCCTTTCTGAAACAGAAAATAAAACTTCAAGATCCAACTGTTGAAAAGCTTCCCTAAATCTCCTGGGAATCACAGTGCAGTTTTATACGGCAATAACAGCCATCATACCCATAATTCTTAATTAGAAAAAAGTCTTAGCCCTGTAAGATCAAATATGTTTTATGTACAATCTTTCTTACTGTTAATCTTAAAACATATATATTTAAAATTTACTTTATTCCATATAGAGTAGTAAGTGTCTTAAAGCACACAGCATATTCATAGTAAATATTGAATTTGAGGGGTGAAGGACAAAAATTTGAAGCAGCCCTCCCCTTGGCTGTTTCAAAGACAAGTCAGAAGTAGAAATTGGAAGGTTTCCAATTGGTGTTCCAACACTATCCAACAGCAAAAAAAGGTGATTGGCAAGGTCAGACTATTTCTAGAAGCAGCATTTAAACATTCGAGTTTTACCAAAACTTGAAAAATTTGCTAAGACAAGGGACAACAAAGTATTAAGAATTTAAAAAAGACTTTAAGTAGAAAAAGGCTTTCCTCAAAGGGAGCATGAAAACAAAATTGATTCTGCAATTGACCCGAGATATTTGAATTGACAGAATTAAACCTAGTGTATCCTCAGGCAAATCATGCAGTAGAGTTTTCCAATATTAGTGTATTGTCCAATTATCCTTCTAAAGATGCATAAATCACCATTTTACCCAAATGCTTTCTGAAAATCTGGTTATCAGCAGCACTCCCACATGGTGCTGGCTCAGGCCAAAGCCCCATTTGTTTTAATTGCTCAACTGTCCTCATTCCAACTGGATGCTTAGTAAAGAGTATAATAAAAAAAGAACAAGTAGTTGAAAAGTTCTCCATCAACAATTCACATTGAAGGGGTTTCCTCAATGTAAAACCAGGTGTGGTTTTATTTTCACAGCTCTCAATGGATTTCTTTTCCACATTTCAGAGTCACATCAAAATCCAAATAAATTATTAGCTGCTGTGCATCCTGCAGCATTGGGATTTCAGTGCTTAACAAGGTAATTGTTAAATTTTATCATATTTTAAATTAGTATATGAGTACTGATGAGGTATGTTCAGCTCTGTCCCCTCAGTCTGTCTGCATTCAGTCTGTACTTGAGAAAAGAAAATTAATCCCCCTTTTTAAAAATTAAGTTTACCCAACTTTGCATGTGTTTAAAAATCTATTACTGCTGTGCAAGAGTAGGTTCAAGAGTGGGCAAAATACAACATTTTTGACTTTAACAAAGGTGAACAAGGTGAAATGACTGATTTTCAGATGGATTTATGCTTTTAGCCTTTAGTTTTGAGAAATTCCTCTGTTATGCCCTGACTTGCCTGAAGATGGTACTGGCATCACACAGACCATCCTGCCAGCTCCAAAGCACCACAGCACAACTCAGACACCTCATCCTGTCATCCTCAGTGCAGAGCTGAAACCATCTCAGGCAGCTGCTCTGAATATTTTAATCCTGGTTCTTCTCTAATTTACAGTAATTTAAATATAAAATAATAAGTTCTTCATGGTGCATTATTGTGCAAATAGCATTTAATGAACCTATTTTTCTGCAGCTCTAACTTAGCTTTCCAGAGTGAGCATTGCTACAGGTGGGAAAATAATGGATGTTTCAGTTCTGTATCTAAACCTTCGGAAATGAGGAGCGGCTTGATGGATTTTTTTAACAGAACTTGAGGACGGAAAAGGAGAGAGAAAATGGTGAGGGGAAAACCATCCCTGACTTGGAGAAACCTGCAGTGCCTGACTTACCACAAAATAAACTATTTAATGCAAAAAACTGCACAAAAACATTGAAAAATGCTGTTAATAAAAAGAAAGTAATACTTAAATTGAAAGGGTAATTTTTTCATACAGTATTTCACTTTGAAACAGATGATGAAATACTAACCACTTGCTTGTTTCTGGAGACGTTTATGATTTTTTTTTAATAAAAGGACTAAATTCTTATTTAGAAGCAGGAAAACTGAGAGGAGTGATGAAGATCACTGGAGATATATATCTTTATATATGTATGATGCAGGTTATATATAAGTTATGGATAAAAGATGTAACTTAGAGTCAGCTGATGTCACTCAGCTTAAATGGCTTTGCATTTACATTTTTCAGCTTTCATCTTTTCAGTCTTTATATAAACTTGATAATTTTGACCTTTATTTTCTTATATAATGTATTGATATGCCAACAAAATATGAGCTTGTTTTAAGGCTTGTTTTAAAACACGCATACACACAAATCCTGAATGTTCTAATCTTCCAATAATGGAATATAAATGATTTTTATTTGAACTAAAAAAAAGAAAAATATTTGTATGTGCCAGGCAGCATCCTGGAGTCTATTGGGAAATCTCTTTTTAGTGCTGCTGGAGACAAATGATGCAAGGCCTTGAGTGACAGGCTGTGTTCACCTTGTGCTGAAAAATGAGAGTGTGAGGCAATATTCTAATGTCTACTCAAATGAGTGAACTGATTTGTTTAGATCAAGATGCTTTTTGTGCTGTAAAATGATTCATTTTTTGGTATCAAAGATGGTTTTGTTCATACATACATGATGCTGAACAGGAAAGCCAAACAAACTGAAAAGCCAAACAAACTGAAAAGCCAAACAAACTGAAAATCCAATGTATCAGGGCATGGGACAGAGAAGGCAAAATTTATCCACATTTTATAAGTTTCTACTCTGGTGGTAATGAAAATTCACCTTGAAAAGAACAACCGTGTTAGAACAGAGACCAGACTCAACTAATCCAAAACACCCCAAAAAACTAAAGCTGATTCTATGGATTACTATCTGCACTGACTTCAGGGACTTCTGAAGTCTGTGAATAACTCCTTTACATATAATGGCCAAATTTTTCTAATAAAAAGCCAAAAAACCACCATAAGTTTTCACAAAGATTTGTAGATGTTTAACAAAGACTTAGGAACATTTCCTTGCAAAGGCAGGAGCCAGGGAATGGCTGCCAGTGGCAGAGGGCAGGGCTGGATGGGATCTTGGGCAGGAATTGTTCCCTGGCAGGGTGGGCAGGCCCTGGCACAGGGTGCCCAGAGAAGCTGTGGCTGCCCCTGGATCCTTGGCAATGCCCAAGGCCAGGTTGGACATTGGGGCTTGGAGCAGCCTGGGACAGTGGGAGGTGTCCCTGCCCATGGCAGGGGATGAGATGGAATGATCCTTCCAACCCAAACTGCCCTCTGATTCCATGGAAGGTGAGAGCTGGATGTATTTCCTAATGTCTCTTAGCTTGATCCTGGTTTAATTAACACAAGGCATTCCCAAACCGACATATTTCCTCAAATACCCCATTCCAAGCTCTTTGCCCACGGCCTGTTATCATATAATAAGCACCAGATATCATTTAGCTCATGCTGTAATTAAAGGAGAATTAAAATCATTCCTAAATGTCTGAATTCTCTGATTTCAAAAAGTAAAATGCTGCTGAGATTTCTGAGATAAAGCTGGTCATGGAATGCTACAAGGTGGTATTCCAACATCACTCTCAGTAGGTTGTGAGGTGATGCCAGTCAGGTTTTGGAAAGTTAACTCACTGAGGCTCCCAAACGTGACAGATCTCTTGATTATTTGACATGGGTTTTAAGGTCCTTTTCAACCCAAACCATTCTGGGATTCCATGATTCTCCGAAGTCTTGAGAGAGCAGTTGTAGAATCTAAATGTGGATCTTCCAAATCAGGAGTAAAATCAGGAAAAGACATAACTTGTAAGCCTTTAAGGGTTGATTTTTGAGTAACATCATACAGAAACACATATAAAACCTTCCCCTTCTGAGGCGACCCCAGAGACCAGAAATAAAACCCATAAAATTAATTGAGCTCCCCATGAAACTTGGAGGAAGGGTCAAAATTATATTATTTCTCCCAGGTCAGTAGTGAGACACACCATCACAAAAACCAGCCAGAAGACAGACCTTGACCTTTCCCCTAATCCAGCTCTCTGCATCAATTTCCACTTCAGCTCTATTTTCATAAAGATTAAACAAAAGAACTGGAGGGCAACTGCATCTGCTGCCAAACTTGGAGCCAACATGAGTCTGAGATTACCCCTTAGCTACTGAATAATTAACATCCTTCACTAGATCACACCCAACATCTGAAGGATTTCAAAAATCCTTCTGGATTTTTGTCCATGTTCTCTATTTTCCAGTTCTTCAGTNTACCCAACATCTGAAGGATTTCATGCTTCTGTGGTCATAAATTTCTGGATTTTTGTCCACATTCTCTATTTTCCAGTTCTTCAGTATTGCTGAAGGAAGAAAATCTTTTTCATTTGAAGGAGGGACAATGCCAAAATGGCAACATCATGGTTTCACGTGCAGTTATTCAAGTTTTGAGTACTCAAGGGGGATCCTGAATATTAAAGGTTTTTAAAAAAATGTTCTCTTGGATAAATTATTAATTACCCTGATTTAAATATTTCCTAATGATCTTTTATGTCCTATTGGAAGAATCATATTACCACCAGAATCTTCCATCTTTCCTTATTTTATCTGACCTGAAATCTGTTCTTCAGCAGAGAACACATTATCTTCTTCTTATTTGTGAACTTATATCTTTTGATGATATTTTTGTTTGCTTGCATCTCCTTTGAATTTTTGGTCACTGAGATAGTTGTGATGTAGCTTCAGAGCTTCAGCTCAACTGCACTTCATATTTTCCTGAAAGACAGGTAACAGAATATAATGGTTCAGTGTGAACCACAAAGATTATCTGCTGTTCTTTGCAACATGTGCCCAAAAAGTCTTCTGAAAATAGTTGTTTGTTTAAAAGATGATTTGAGAGGTTTTGTCATTGCTGCATGCATTTCCTTAAATAGGGATTTCATCTTTTCAGACCATGTCTGCTTTAAATGGATTCATTCAGGAAGCATTTCTCTGAGTTATTGATGGTTCTAAATTAACATTAGAATAACTATAAATAGCTCTGACCTCCCATGTTTTTGTGATTTGTCTGGAGGCTCTCCACAGAGGAGAGCACAGAAAGGAGAGCTCTGCTCTTGTTAGACTACAAGGATGCACATCCCTTCCCTTCCCTTCCCTTCCCTTCCCTTCCCTTCCCTTCCCTTCCCTTCCCCCTCCACAGCTGTCACACATGACCACAGCACTACATCTCTGTCCTATTTAGGATTTCAGTGCCAGAAAGAAACCGTGATTTTGCAGGGGAAAAAACCCAGTGCAAGACTGAGGTGAATGGAGGCAGCAGGGCACTGTACACTTACTGCACTTAATTACATTGCAGAGTCAGAGCACTGATGGAGGCTGAGAGCCAGAACAAGGAGATTCTGAGACCTGCTGTCGAGGAACTGCCAGAGAAGAACAGACAGAGATAACTGACATAATTCCTGCTTTCTGACCACATTTAAGATGTGTGATGCTCTTACTGAGCTCTGCTTTTACCTATTCCTTATTTCTTCAGTGAAAGAAGGTAATAAATTCCTTCTTCAGTAAAGCTGGTGAGTCCATGGGTCCTGAGCAAGACCCAACAGACTGGTGCAGAACCCTTAATGTTGGAGAAGCCCTCCCAGGCCATGGAGTCCCAGCTCAATGCCCACCTTGTCCCCAGCCCAGAGCACTCAGTGCCACCTCCAGCCCTTCCTGGGACACCTCCAGGGATGGGCACTCCAAACCTCCCTGGGCAGCCCCTGCCAAGGCCTGAGCACCCTTTCAGTGAAAAAAGGAGGGATGAAACCTCTCACAACAAAGAATGTACATTTTCCCAGCTCCCAAATTTTTCTATCTGTTAAATCTCTCTTGTGTTTACTGATTTCATTCCTATTCCCTAACATTCAGTCCTAGTCCCTGCAATTTCATAGGTGCTCAGTAATTCCCAGTTTCTAACTTCATTATGGGCATCATGGGATTAAAAGCTTTTCTTTGTACATTTTTTGTTGTGCTGTAAGTCCAGCACAGTTTGCACCTGCCTGTACAGTTGAGTGAGCTAAGAGATCTACTCCCTGTTCTCTCACCTGGAAACCAAAGCCAACCACTCGGACATGCAAGATGAATCTAAACAAAAGTTTTGGAGGTCTGTTTTCATATCTCCCTAGAAATCCATCCTAAGAATTATTTTCCTCATGGAAGCCTGACTGTAAACTTCTTATGGCTATAATTCCTGATTTCAGCCAAGTCAACAGAAGCATTTCTCAGTGATTTTTATTTTAACCAATGTGTGTAAATTCTAATGGCCAGTTCATTGGCAGCCAGGTTTGTATTCTTACTGAAAATATTCAAGACTACAGGATTCTCCTCCATGTTTTTTTAAGGTAATCTAGTTTATTTACATGGTTTAAGTAATGCAGCTGCATCCAGGGATGCATCCTAAAAATTCTGCAATTACCAAAAATTGTTTAAAAGAAAGCTATAGCCCACATTTCTTTTACCTTATTACTAAAAATAACAGTAATGTTTGCACTTATGGCAGTGCAGAATTTTTGTAGCTTTAATTTTTAAGCTGCTCCAGCTCTCACTCTTTACCTTTGTATGTGTTGCACAGTAATATTATTCTTGGCTCCGTTTATAGCTTCATGAAAACTATACAACCTACTTTAGTATTCTTTAGTCCTTAACAAGTGAGACTGGGAATTGAGGAGTAATCACTAATGGTTATCTGCCTTTCCTATTTAAAAACAATAATGATGTTCACTCATCCTGAACAAGGACTTTAATTAATCATTGTAGTAATGCAGACTGAAGTCCCAGTGTTACTATCACTGACACAGAACGGTAATATTAAGTCCTGCTTAAATGCTTTTATTCTGTAAAATAAATCTTGGCATCAAGACCCAATAATGCAGTAAAATTAAAATATAGCCTCATTATTCTAGCTTTTACAAAATTTTCAAGTAGGTGTATTATTTTTAGGCAGGTATTGTTTTTAATCCCATGAGAGCTGACAACTACACTATTTAAAGGATATTTTCAGGAAGTGCATAAATAAATATATTTTAATATGTATTCTGTCTGTATATTTTCCTTGTATATATGTTTAATTCTTATATTAAGAGACAAATTTTTCCTTCTCTGAGTATTTTCACTCAATTTTGCAACATATATCTAAATTCCACAAAGTGTAGCTTAATCTCCAGGTTTGCTCCTTTGGGTTTAAGATTACCCTGTTTCAATGGGCATGGGAAGAACCCAACTTTGTGCATTATCTCCCAGACTGGTACCCTGATTGACTGAAATACAATCTTCACCTTCTACTTAGATATGGCTCCTACTAGCTAATAACCTAATTAGATTAAAAGCTACCCAGTGCATCTTTTTCCATGTGAATAATTCAAATGAAATGACTAATTAAATTCTAAAGGGAAGCACAGAGCTATTTACACTGCTGCCTTGGAGTTCCCATCACAGTGGCCACGCACACCTCTCCTTGTTCTGTCACATTTCAGAACATCCCCCCAGGCTGGGAATGCTGCACAAGGAAATTTCTAAGGAAGACAGGGAACAAAACCAAAAGGAAAAGCATTTCTACAGCAGCCTGAAATGTACATTTCATATACACTCTGCCCTATACATACTCTGAAGGCAATGAATTATAGTGTGTTATTGGGATGTTTTGACACCTTTTTAGCTGGACTTCACATATATTTATTTTTACAGGATTTGATACTTTTTTTCCCCTCAAGCCTTGCCACAGCTACTCAAGGAAAACGTTGGCTAGTATCAACTTTGCTTTCCATCCCAGATTTTCCACAGTTCTCATGTAACATTCTGTTCAATGGAAAAGTGAGTCACCAAGGCACAGAGATGACAATGTTAAAATGAAAAGAAAAAGGAAAAGAAAAAGGAAAAGAAAAAGGGAAGGGAAGGCAAGGCAAGGCAAGGCAAGGCAAGGCAAGGCAAGGAAAGGATGAAGGAAAGGATAGGATAGGATGAAGGAAAGGTTCTTAGGCATCCATTGGGTGACATGGCATTCCAGAGCCAGGGACTGTGCTTTGCATTCTAAGCAGTTGTGCACAAATCTCTCCACCTCTGAGCCTTCCCTACCAAATTAGTGATTGTGGATGCTGACTTTTCCCTACCTAGATCATCAGGTCATAAACACAGGTATCAATCAGTGCCTGTTAGGCACCTTGGTAATGTAGAAATCAAAGCACTAAGTATTTGTCCAGCTGGGTAGAAACCTGGTATCAAGCTCTCAGCATGAAAATTGAATCTGACTTTTAATGAGGAGATTTGGATAGGTGGTCCGGTTTTGAACTTAAAAACACTGAGAAACACTTTCCAAGTATATTTTTGTCCTTTTAATTAGAGCCTTTTCTCATTTTTCCAATCTCTTTCAACAACCCTCTAATATTTTTTCAGCCTTGCCTTTTGAGGGGCAGGCACAAAGTGAGGCAG
Source organism: Sinosuthora webbiana (assembly GCA_013397395.1). Taxonomy (NCBI): domain Eukaryota; kingdom Metazoa; phylum Chordata; class Aves; order Passeriformes; family Sylviidae; genus Sinosuthora; species Sinosuthora webbiana. The sequence goes on from VXBN01002180.1 coordinate 35,350, forward strand.
ATATACTGAACAAGGGGATATCAAAGCCTGAATTTCCCCTGTCACTTTAACCACATGAAAGCTCTCCAAATGTATTCCCTTGCTCCTCTTAGTGGTTTGTATAATGAGATCAGTGGAAGTGAACACTAACATCTCCCTGTTCCATTTGCAGCTGCTGGGAGCTGAAGGATAGCTGTGCTATGGTAATTATTCTATTTGAAAAGGGAATATTTGCTACTGCATTCTTTCTTACAGGATTTTTTTTTTTCCATGTTCTGACTGTGTTCTCAGTTTTGGGGTGGAAAGGGAGGAAACAGAAGAGCACTAGAAAGGGATGATCCCTGCCTTGAAAATTTAAAATCTGATGAGAAAGAAAGAGGACAGAACTAACTGGTGGTCTCAGAGGACAGAGAAAGATTTATGATAGGGTAAGGAGGAAAGAAAGTCTGTGGTTGCTTATCAAATCAACTTTATCTGGAGCTCTGATGTCCAAAATAACTTGTGCCAATCTTCAGAACTGGAACCAGTAAAACTTTGCAAGAATCAGAGAATCCCAGAATGGTTTGGGTTGAAAAGCACCTTAAAGCTCATCCCATTCCACCCCCTGCCGTGGGCAGGGACACCTCCCACTGTCCCAGGCTGCTCCAAACCCAGTGTCCAACCTGGTCTTGGACACTTCCAGGGATCCAGGGGCAAGTCCTGTCCTTGTCTCAAACATTCCTGACATGCTCAATGCCTCCCTAAAATATCCTGTCTAAATCATCTCTTCACATGATCATCTTCCATACATATAAAATGGTTGAACTGTTTCAGATATGTTTCACAGGGAAAGCCATGAGAGCAACAAAACAGTGCAGAAAAAGGCTCCCAAACCTGACATGAAATTGGATTTATATGCTGTCTGCTGCACACATAGTGCTGTGATGCCACTCCAGGCTATAGAAACTGCTGCTTATTCACAGGTATGGAATGCTTATGCAAGAATGCACCAGCACTCCCAGACAAGATGCAAATAGTTTTCCTCAGAAGAGCTGTTTTATGATCGTGGATTTTTATGGAAAAGACAAAATACACAGACTTTCCCTTTGATAAATTCTGGCTGAGAAGCAATAAAATTATTTTTATACACATAGTCTTCTCCAGACAAAGTAGCCAGAGGGTGTGTGTCCTTCTAACATACTGTTTTCTCTAATAATACCCATTTTGAGAGGCTTACCACCACTCCTGGGCAGTGCAGTTGTTAGTACCTCTTCAGGGATCAGTATGACTTAATCTTACTTCTGAAGGAGAGTATCATTAAAGCTCTTTGAATGATTTATTTTTTGGTTCAGGTACTGAACCAGGCAATAAAAACTAAGAAAAACTATGCAGATCAAATTAAAACTGAAACTTGCCACTTTCCCCGCATCAATTCTAGAACTTCAGAAGTTTAATTGATTTTGCTTTGATACTTGAAATGACCCCATTTTGTTTCTGGGATCCCTTTGAAAAGCAAAGTAAAACAAAGAGGTAAAATTCTTAAACTGTGGGTAGATGAAATTCTGGTTATATTTTACTGTAGGCTCAAAAGTTAGTCAAAGGCAGAGTAAGAGAGGAGATGGAATCTAAATCATCATGTTCAGGAAATTGTCAGTCTTGTTGAAGTCTGCATGTAGCTGGCACTGACTGAATTCAGAGAAAAAATCCAGAATAAAACTACAAAAGGTCTTGTAGGAAAGCTGTAAAGAAGATTTACATGGACCAGGCAAATGCATGGACAGGTAACAGTTAACTAAAAGCCGAGCTTTGCAATCCAACTACATATAAATGTCAAATAATCAAGAGATCTGTCACGTTTGGGAGCCTCAGTGAGTTAACTTTCCAAAACCTGACTGGCATCACCTCACAACCTACTGAGAGTGATGTTGGAATACCACCTTGTAGCATTCCATGACCAGCTTTATCTCAGAAATCTCAGCAGCATTTTACTTTTTGAAATCAGAGAATTCAAACATTTAGGTATGTTGTTAATTCACTTTTAATTACAGCATGAGCTAAGTGACATCTGGGTGCTTAATGTATGATAACAGGCTGTGGGCAAAGAGCTTGGAACGGGGTATTTGAGGAGATACATTGTTTTGGAGATGCTTGTGTTAATTAAACCAGGATCAAGCAAACAGACATTGGGACATACACCCAGCTCTCACCTTCCATGGAATCAGAGGATGGTTTGGGTTGGAAGGATCATTCCATCTCATCCCCAGCCATGGGCAGGGACCCCTCCCACTGTCCCAGGCTGCTCCAAGCCCCAATGTCCAACCTGGCCTTGGGCACTGCCAGGGATCCAGGGGCAGCCACAGCTTCTCTGGGCACCCTGTGCCAGGGCCTGCCCACCCTGCCAGGGAACAATTCCTGCCCAAGATCCCATCCAGCCCTGCCCTCTGCCACTGGCAGCCATTCCCTGGCTCCTGGCCCTCCAGCCCTTGGCAATTGTCTCTCTCCATCTTTCCTGCAGCTCCTTCAGGCCCTGCAAGGCCACCCTGAGCTCAGCCCAAAGCTTCTCCTGTCCAGGTGAACAATCCCAGCTGTGCCAGCCTTTCCTCCCAGCAGAGCTGCTCCATCCCTCTGCTCATCCTGGTACCTCCTCTGGGCTCTCTCCAGCAGCTCCAGGTCCTTGCTGTGCTGGCCCAGGGCTGGAGGCAGCACTTTGGTCACAAACCCTCCCAGATTTAGGCAAGGGGATGACTTATTTCTAGTGCTTGTTGTTTAGCTGCTGGTACCTGTGAATGTGCCAGCACTTGTTAGTTCATTTGAATATAGAATAGAAAAAACCCTTTTCCCTTGTTTTTTGTAAATGTTTGATGCAGTATGTCATTTAACATAGTCACAATCAAAAAAAAATTGATCAAACACCGAAATAGTTGCTTTGTTTGCCAGTCAGAGAATAATGCCAATTGTCAGCATTTGAATTATTATAGAGCCATTTGACATGTGTACAAAAAAGCCTGTGCATTCTTGACTTGCCTTGTATTGCATCAGCAAATAGAATTACTTAATAGGATTACTATTGAGTTATATTGTACATTTCTATTTCAGTTACAACCTTTGTACATTGGCGCTCTTTGTACTTTTCACATGTAACTAGATTATTAAAATGAAAAATAAAACATTGAAGTGCAAGCTGCTTCATTAAAAAATATTAATATGGTATATTTCAAAAATATTTTGAAAGTTGAACAATTATGGTAAAACTCCACATGCTAAAATTTATTTTTAATTATTGCACAAAATCAAAGTCTCACAGATTGGTTTGACTTGGAAGGGACCTTAAAGCTCATCTTGTTCCACCCTTGCCATGGGCAAGGACATTTTCCACTATCCCAGGGGGCTCCAAGCCCCCTCCAACCTGGCCTTGGACACTTCCAGGGATCCAGGGGAAGCCACAACTTATATAAACACTAAACCTGTTATTTATGCTATGTAATTTAAAAGGATGGATCAATCAAATTTGTTATTTGAAAGATCATTATTTCTATTGGTTGGACCCAGAGGAAATCAGGGCAAAAATGGGATGTTGCTCATGGGGAGGAGTGAAAACAAACTGCTCAACAGTGGCTGGGCACAGTGTGGGGGATGTTCCTCTCAGGATGTCTGATTGTAGCTGTGTTTTTAAGCTGAAAGCTGATAATAGCTACCATTTGGATTTTTGGCAAATAATTTGTTGCAGCTGTAGTTGTTCACATGCACCATTAACTGCCAGGGCATATATGGAAAAAATTCCTGTCCCTTGCAGGGTATTTCATAGCTCTTCTGCTATAAAACTTACTACACTAAGCTGTGAAAAATTTCCCAACTCCAAAGTATTTCCAACCCTCTGAGAAAACAAAAGTCCAATGTACCTATTGGAATTCTTCACAGTGGTTAGAAGCAACCATCACTTCTGTTTACAGTATAGGATTATAAATTATATTGAAATATCCTTCAGTTAGAGTCATTCTCCAACATTGCGAAGAGATGGATGGTCTCCAGGGTAAGGTTGTCATAAAAAGGAAAATCAAACCAGCTGAATAATACAATAAGTCTGTGTATCAAGCCAGCTCAACCAAGCAGTGATAAGAACTGTGGCAGGCTTTGAGAAGCTGGCTGACAGAATTCATTTGTCTGAGTTCAGATCCTGCCCCAGTGTCATATGTCATATCCTCCCACCATCCCTTTGGTGTTCTACCAGCACCCCTCCAGGTGCTGTCAGGGGAGTAGAAAGAGTCTGCCAGTTAAAATGCCTGAATGGATAATTCAAGAGTACAAGCAGAGAGCCCATTTCATTTATTTTGGGGTTTTTTATACGCCACAGAATTGACACGTTTCGCATTTGGCTGTGTGTGATTACACGTATATTAAACTTTAGGACACAAATGTGTAGTGCAGTGTTAAAGTGGGATAATTGACATAAATTGTAATGAGAATGGAAAATTAAGATGATTAGGCCCTTTGACAATATCAAGAGTTATCTTTAAACCTGTGACTACTGATGCAACATGTGGAGCCACGTATCTGATATTACCAGTGTCCCCACAATTTAAACACAAAGGCCTGTCCACCTGCACAAAAGAGAAGTTGCCCTGTGTTCACCCCAGTGTTTTCTCTGTGACTTCATTTCCTCATGAATTTTAACTCTTTTTTGCATTCACTTCACCGAGGTAACAAAATACCAGAATCCCTGAGGTTGGTGAAGCCCTCCCAGGCCATGGAGTCCCAGCTGTGCCCCATCCCCACCTTGTCCCCAGCCCAGAGCACTCAGTGCCACCTCCAGCCCTTCCTGGGACACCTCCAGGGATGGGCACTCCAAACCTCCCTGGGCAGCCCCTGCCAAGGCCTGGCCACCCTTTCCATGCAGAAATTCCTGCTGCTGGCCAAGCTGAGCCTGCCCTGGCCCAGCCTGAGGCTGTTCCCTCTGCTCCTGTCCCTGTTCCCTGGGAGCAGAGCCCGACCCCCCCGGCTGTCCCCTCCTGCCAGGGACTTGTGCAGAGCCACAAGGTCCCCCCTGAGCCTCCTTTTCTCCAGGCTGAGCCCCTTTCCCAGCTCCCTTGGGCCCTCCTGGGGCTCCAGACCCTTCCCCAGCTCTGTTCCCTGCCCTGGCCACCCCCAGCCCGTCCATGTCCCTCTCTGTGAGGGCCCAGAGCTGGGCACAGGACCTGGTGACTCATAAAGAGTTACATTTTACAGCCCTGTCAAATGCACATTCCTGAGTTAGTTCTGAATGAGTTTTGAGAAATAATTCAGATTACTAAAGTGGATATCCAGAGACACTTTGGTGCATAAATATCCAGCTGATGATTCACCCACCCTGCAGCTGCTGTGGCTGCTCTGGATGTCCTGGTTACACTGGTGCTTCCAAAACAGCACCAGGTACCTGTGCTCACACCGTGCACAAACACAGCTCTAGAGCAGCTCTGCTCAGTTTGGGAAGCAGCTCTGGTGTGTTAAACACTTCAAACAACCCAATATTTATATTTCCTACTGCTCCAGCTCAGCAGGAGGAAGGGCTGGAGCATCATGAGCAGCAGTTTTCTACACAAGCACACAGACACACTCCCCAAATCCACTATTCACCATTCCCTGTCCTTCCAGGGATGAGAACAATGTGAACAAACCCCCCGTCAGGATCCTCAGGGCTTTGGGTTTTGAGCTTCAAGCTCCAGCAGACACAAATTCCCATCTCATTTTACTCAAATCTCTCCCTCACATTTGCCTATACAAAAGATATGTAAAACAATAAAAACCCCAATTAAAAATAACTAATCAAAATAGAACATTTGGTGAGTAAAATTCAGCATCACACTTTTGATGTGAAATCTGTTATAATTTGAAAACCTAATCTAAAGCTGGCAACTGTTTCAGAAAGCATCCTTCATGAGTACTGGACGGGTATAAGATTTAATAGCAAATTCTTTGCTTGCAGGACAAATCTTTGGACATTATGAACACTCTGAACAGAAATGGGAAATGATAAACTGCAGTTTAAAATTTAATGGCACTTTTATTTCAGATCAAAATTGAAGGCTTTGCATAGCATTTGTGGTCTAGTCCAACAGGTTCCTAAAATCAAAGGAATAAAATTCAAGTCCAATGTTATTCATAAAAAAAATATTTACATATATATCTCTCAGCAAATGTCACTTTATATCTATTGAAATGACAAGAGTATTCATTCCCTTAGCAGTTCTAAGCTTTTTGATCACAGACAGATCTCCTGAAGGATGTGGACAAAGACAAAGGGCAAATATCCAAAAATTCCTGAAGTGCCAAGTGCACCTGAGCTGCGAATCACAACAAAGGCACAGCAGCCTCACTGTGGAAGAAAAAAAAATTCTAAAATTCCAGTTCACATCCAGTCAAGACATAGGCTTCTTCATTTTCATTTTAATTAATTTTAAAATCTTTACCTTTTTATTTGTGAGCAAAAATAAAAGTGTATGTGAATGAAAATGTCTGGAAGGAAAGAAACAGTAACTGAAGCTGCCTTTATTCAGCAGCACTCAGGAATAAAACAGCTGCCAGAAAGCTGTTTCTGTGCACTGGAGTTACCAGTCCAGCCTGATGCCAGAATGCCTCTGGCAGTGTTGTTTGACACACTGGTAATGTCTGCAGCTTGTTAGCGAGGGTTGTATTGAATCATCTTGTCACCAATTCCAGCTTTTATCAAGTTAACTTAAACAAATCCACCACTTAAAATGGAAAATATATTTTTTCCATAGAGTAAGTCTGGATACAACATCTTCAAAATCTCATTTTCCTGTCTATATCTAGCACCAGACTTGTGTGTAGAAGACAGAAGAAAAGATAAGCACCTTTTTTTTTTAAATTTAAAAAAGTATAAAATGGCAAAATTAAATTATTTTTCACTCCCAAACTTTAAAAGCACTGCCTTTTAAATAATGTTGATCATAGCCAAAATTATACAGAAAGCTGGTAGTACAAGATTTAACATCAAAAGGAAGCTCTCTGCAAGAAACAATATTTTTAAAGAGTTTACACTGCGTACTGTCAGTCATGTTTTGAAACTTGGCACCTTTAATACTTCAGAGTTGCAAAATCAAATAAAATAAAACAATTAAGTGTAATAGTGGAGCCAAAGGATGTGTATGAGGGATGACACAAAACCCCCACGTGGCAGCAGTAGATGGATTCTGACACAGCTGTCAGGGTGACTTAAACCCTGGAAAAACTGGAATTGCCAGAGAGGAGGGGCCCTGATGTCCTAAGAGAGCACAAACTGAAGCACAGACTCCTAAATGAACACATACTGTCCTAAAGCTTGTGACCTCTGGGAGAAGAGCAAACCACAATATTTGCTTTTATCTAAGCCCTTTTATTATACAAAAGTGCAGTAAAAGTGCCTGGAAGTGTTTCAGCAGTTTCTAATTAAAATATTTAAAAACTATCCTGACATAAGACTCTACCTTCTCTTCACAAAAATAAACATCACTTCAGTAATCATAGTAGATTAAATCCTATGTGTAAGATGTTTTTTTCACTCCTAATTCTAAATTTAAGCTGTTAACAAATAACTTGGTAAGAAACTAAAACTGGCCACTTTTTTTTTCAACCACTGTTCACTTTCTTAAATGAAATTATGCTATTTTTGGCCACTTTGGCTGAAATTGATCGTGGTTCATCTCTCAGGGATATCAGTCTTTTGAGCTGAGCAACCCCAAACTGGGGAGGGATGAGTGGATACACAGCTATATATTCCAGCAAAATTTATGGATAGAGAGAGCTGCTGTCTCTCTTGGCTCTGAACTCAAGGTATTTGGGTCAAGCTTGAGCTTCTTAAACTTTCAGAAAACTGGGAAAGTTAAGGTAGCTCTCAGAGGAATGGGCCTTCCTGTGTTCTTCTGGGTGAATAAACAATACAATTGTTTTGAATGAGCTATTTTGAGTCACTTGAATTAGCAGGAGCTCCCTGTAGGAAATTTTCCTACTCGTGGCGAATTCAGTTGGGATTGCTCTGTAAGCACAGTTTTAAAAGAGAAGATTGTGAGTACAGGATTTAGCCTGAGAATGATTAATCCCAGTGTTGTACACCTGTGACTAGGAAGGGAGGCAGCAAATGTTCCTATACTGAAGTGTTTGAAAAAAACCTGCAAAATTCTTCTTGAGTAATTGTGTTCCTCATCCATGAGGAGCAGTTTTTAAACCTTTATAATTCAAAATGGGGTTTTACACTCTTCTAAATGACCTGCTTTGCCAGCCAGACCCCTCTAATCAGATCCTTAATTCTGAAGAAAACTCACTTCCACTGGTCACATGTGAAGGGTACCAAATGCCCAGCTAAACCTGTTGACATTTGAATTCTTCCTCTTCTTTTTCAAAAGCAAAGGAGCATCTCCATGGATGAGCACAAGGGCACTGGAAAATGTACAGGCTGCCCAGAGAAGCTGTGGCTGCCCCTGGATCCCTGGCAGTGTCCCAGGCCAGGTTGGACACTGGGGCTTGGAGCAGCCTGGGACAGTGGAAGGTGCCCCTGCCCATGGCAGGGGGGTAGGACTGGGTGGGTTTTAAGGCCTCTTCCAACCCAAACCATTTTATGATTCTATAATAATCCTATGAAAATACTTGTACTAGTTTGAAAGCAAAGCAGTTAGAGGCTCCAAGTCAGAACTACCTATTTAATAGGTAGTTCCAACTAACTTCCTACTTAATAGGAAAATCAAAATAAATGCAATAGTACAAAACNTCAGTAGTACAAAACCAGAGTCAGAAACAACCTGACACCCTGTTGGTCAGGCTGTTGGGACCAGCCCAGTCAAGTCCTCCTGCAGTGACAGATGTGGTTCTGTTGGAGCAGTGATCCTGTAGGAGGGTGTAGTTTTCCTCTGAAGGTCCAGTGGTGGTGAGATGGGTCTGGTCTTCCTCTGGGAATCCAGTGCAAACAGGCTGTGCTGGTGTTCTGACTCTCAGGTTTTATCCAGGTAGGAATGTTGGGCTCCTCCCCCTGGGTGAGGCATCTCCCCATGGGATGACGGAATTGTATCAGCCCTGCAGTGAGCCTGGATGGCCCGTGAACAACAGATATCCCCTGGAGGGAGGATGGGTCCTGGAGGAGATAAAGAACACTGCCCCAGCTGGATTTAACAGCTGGTGATAGAATACATACTGCTGGTTACATCTTATGTTGCAACCTAAGACAATACTCTGCCCCCACAGCTGAGCTGCATAAGTGATTTCCTTTCAAGACCTAACTAAAATATCATAATAGATTTTCTTCTTCAAAATCCATCAGCTACCACAGGACAGTATAGATGGGCAAAATTCATGATTCAGCTGGAAGAGTTCATGATAGTTCTGCGAGACTGACTTAAAGGTTATCTTGATCACTGGAGAGTCAGTAAAATTCCTTAGGTTTCACATCTTAGTAAAGTTACTAAACACTTTGAATTTCTAGTAAATACACAATCCCACATTTTGACCTTCTTTCTCTGAGATTTGCAGCAAAGGCCACATTGCTTACCTTAAAAACTCCCCTGCTGCAAAGAGAAGCCAAAGCACCTAAAGTATGTGTTGGTGGGTTCCCTCCACCTTCAGCAGGAACACAAAACCATTCCTCATACTCCAGTCAGTTTTGTCTTCAGTTGGTTCCTTAGAATTCCACATGCCTTAATCCCAGCATTGCCCACTTCCTGCAGATACCAGCCCAAAACAATTTTATCGGAGCAAGGTGGGGAAAAAAAAAGGGAAAACTGACTTCAAAATCATGATCTGAAAGGGGTTGGTTTAATAAGGAACTTATTCAGGAACTCCACATATGCAATCTAAAGATAGTACTTGAGATAATAGATACTTTAGATAAAATACATATGCAATCTAAAGATAATACTTTAATTCTTTAAATTAGCTTTATTTAGAGTGCAAGTAGGATTCCTAAGGATCCTCAACACTACAAGGCATAAATGACAGAACAAGTCTAAATGTCGATTCACTTACATTAAAAATTCAGCTCCTTATCTGTATCTGCATAGAGGAAACTTTTTATTTACATAATTATAAACAAAATACAAGGAGAGAAACTTGATTGAAATAAAAAGGGGTTTTTCACATTATAAAGCATTGTCTATTATACTGTTTTCCTCCTGTAAATAAAATCAAGCCCAGAATTTGCCCAAACATGACACATTTAATTGGCTAGACAAAAGAGTCTGACAGGAAGCAGACACTATTGGGATATTCTATGTGCCCCCTTTGACTATTGCAGAAAATCCATATTTTCCCAGTTTTATAAAAGAAATGGACATTGCACATACTGTTAGCATGTTCTGGAATAAGGTTTTACAAAAGCTAATATTAGTATTCATGTGACAATAAGAAGTCACCAATCTGCCCTGGATAAGAGATGTCTATGATATGATTCTTCTTCTTTTTGATAAACAAAATATTTTTATTCATGGAAAAAGATGAAAAGCTTGAGTGTTTTGCTTGGATTGTGAAATTTGAAGGAATGACGACTCTTAATACCAGCCTATGAAATATCAGATTGCATCTAGAAAGGTTTTAAGAGTTTATTAATGTACAACAAAGGACAGAGAAAAATTCAGAAGCACTCAGTATATTTTGGAACAAAAAAATTTATTACTTATGCATCTTAGAGTTGTTAAAAACAGGAAATGGGATTTTTACCATGAACTTCCATTGGCATTGGAGAAATCCTCAGTTCCTTTGATCACCAAAAAAAAAAAAAAGGAAAAAAGGTTGAAGAACATTAAGAGAAGTAATATCATAATATCTTATGCTAAATTCAACATTTTTACTTGCTAAGCACTATTTATTCTATCTGGTTAATTTTGAGAAGTTTGCAACTAGAAACGCCTCTTCTCCTGTCCTCTTCCTTTCTGCAAATACATGGAAAAATTTTGAAAACAGTCCAGAGAGTTTTCATTAACAAAGGGATGTCAAAGGCATGTCAGAAAAATCTCCAGGGAAAGTTTAGTAAATGTTTCTCCATTTTTAATAATAAATATTGATTATTTAACAGCAAGGCTTCCAGATGCTGAAATGGCAAAAACACTGTTGGCAGCAAATCAACACAGTTGGAACTGTCTACACTGAGTATAAGAAAATAAAGTTAAGTGCAGTAATCTTGGGAATTATTTTACTTCTCTAAGTAAAATGCCTTAGCCTACATTATTTTACCTTTAATTATTTCATGGTCACCAAATTCACTTTGTGCTGATGTTGTGGTTCAGCCAAGGATTGTTTCCAAACAAACAAATCTGAAGTTAAAAAAAAAAAAAAGGTAAAAAGTCATAGAGGATACAGCCAGGTGGAGTCTGGGCTCTTCCCAGGGAACAAGAGACAGGAAAAAGGAAACAGGCTCAAGCTGTGCCAGGGGAAGTTCAGGTTGGACATCAGGAAGAATTTCTCCATGGGAAAGGCTGTTATTGAAACACTTCTCATCAATATTTGTTCTAAAAAGAAAGGGGTAGAAGAAAAAATTGTGACATCGTGTTGGCTCTTGGTTTGTATTTATTGATTAAAAAATCCATTTAACCTTAACTTGTTCAGTGCCTTATTATGCCCAAGGAACATGACCTAACCAGTGCTGAGCAGCTTCTGAGAAGGAGCCTGATTGATTTCAAATCCCAGTCATTTAACTCCAAGCCAAAAAGAGCATTGGACTGCAAAGCAATGAACATGCTTCAATCACAAGTGTTGATATGAATCTGGCCACGTGGGGAAAGCCACCCAAGGGCACAAGAAGAATAAAGAACAACAAAGTGAAGAGAGATGTGAGCAGACAGGAGCTGTTCATTATGGTTATACAGTAATTGAAACAAAGCATGTTTGAACAAAAGTCAAAATGTCTTTAAAATAAAACAAGGTGTGGAAACTGAATTCAAAGCTGTTATGTGTATCTTCATCTGTTCTGTGAGTTTTAAAGACTCCATGAAGTGTTTGCAGTCTGCCCAAAGGCTGAGGAAGTTCTTGGATTTGACATTTTAAACAGACAAATCTTCTGCAAAATACATTGGAGCAAACCTCCCCATAAACAACCTGAATACCTTTCAAATGAAAGTCATACCTCTAATCTCTTCTCAGCATTCACAGGAACTGCATGTAACACTGCAAATAATTTTATCCAGTGGTCAGGCAAGTGGAAGCAATTATCCTTTCAGTCTCACATATGGCATACATACATGTATATTCATTTTCTGATGAGGTGAGAATGGACGTTCACCTGAAAAAAAGATCATTGAGAAAGTCTGTAGGCTCAGTTTAATTAATCCTGAAAATACAATGGGAAGAATATAATAGCAATGGGAAGAGTATTGTAACAATAATGAGAAACTCATAATATTCAAAATAATTACTGTAATATTCTTTTACCATAGGTATAGCACAGACTGGAAGTGATGAATACTTTAGCACATAAAAACTTGCTGTAGCATCTCCACAGAGAGACAAGAAGTAATCATTCACAAACAATTGGTAAAAGTTATTAAGCATCAGACTGAAGCAGACAGAAACACAGGGTGAGGAATCCCAGCATGGACTGGGATGGGGAAACTCAGAATTGACATCTCTGGACATAACTTACTTAAGTATTACACATAATAATGCCAATTAATAATGCTAATAATGATGCACTCAGCTGGCAAATAAGAGTTTCCTGTCACCTGCAAACCCTACATCTGAAAACAACCCTGCTAAAATCCAGCTGAATAGTTTCATACAAATTTTTTTCTGATCTTCTGTGGTGAGAACCTGTGTCTTACCCAGTAAAACAGATTAATACAATGTTTTCCGATTTTGAGAAAGACTTGCATTACATCTGCTTCCTTTTGATCTTTTTGTAGAGCCTAACACTAATGATGAGAATTTGATTTCCTGTGTTTATAATAAAGTTGGCATTAGCTATATGTTCTTAATTAAAGCTTTAAGATGTGTTAGACAAGGACATTAGTAGATTTAAAAGTACTAAAGTATTCTTCGAAAAAGTTTCAGCATTTTGCACTTTGCTTCCAGTGTACGAACACAGAGATTTCACAGACAGTGGAGCCAGAGCTGAAGACTTTGAAAACAGGAGCAGCATTCCAAAAGCCCACAGAGGAAGAGGAAGAGTGGATCTTTTCTCAGAAACTGAGGTGCAGCAGGTGCAGCAGAGAATGAAGTTCAGCTTCAAAATCTCCTGCTGCAGGAATCCTTTCAACTCCCCCCGGTCCGTGTGGGTTTTCACCTCTTCATCTGATCTTTGTGATCAGGAGTGTGGGTGAGCACTGGGGTGTTGAGAATTCCAATTACTGAATTAAAAGTGGCATTATTTCACCTTTCCATCTCAAGTCACCTGATTCATGAATAGCACAAAACATCTGGCCTTAGTTGATACTGGACATGGAGGCAATTATTCATTTGTCTTTATTGGCTAAAGCTGTGAAAACTATGTAATAAAGGATTTAAAAGATGCAAAGGAACATTAATATCCACTCCTTCACTGGTCTGAATTTATTTGCAGATGACAAGGAGCTGAGGGGGCAGGCAGTGGGACCTCAAAAACTGAAGCTGTGGGGATCTCCTGATTTAACAAGGTTAACAAACTCTCTTGGTTTAACAAGGCCGAGTGCTGGGGCTGCTCCTGGCTCAGGGCAGGCCTGGGATCCATCCAGGATCCATCCAGGATCCATCCAGGATCCATCCAGGATCCATCCAGGCCGGGGCCGAGCAGCTGGAGCAGCCCCGGGAGAGCCCTGGGGAGCTGTGGGGCAGAGCTGGCCCTGCCCCGGCCCCGGGAGCCCAAACCCTGCCCTGGGTGAGCCCAGCGAGGGCAGCAGGGGAGGGGATCCTGCCCCTCTGCCCTCAGGTGAGAGCCACCTGCAGAGCTGCCCCAGCCCTGGGCCAGCACAGCAAGGACCTGGAGCTGCTGGAGAGAGCCCAGAGGAGGCTCCAGGATGAGCAGAGGGATGGAGCAGCTCTGCTGGGAGGAAAGGCTGGCACAGCTGGGATTGTTCACCTGGACAGGAGAAGCTTTGGGCTGAGCTCAGGGTGGCCTTGCAGGGCCTGAAGGAGCTGCAGGAAAGATGGAGAGAGACAATTGCCAAGGGCTGGAGGGCCAGGAGCCAGGGAATGGCTGCCAGTGGCAGAGGGCAGGGCTGGATGGGATCTTGGGCAGGAATTGTTCCCTGGCAGGGTGGGCAGGCCCTGGCACAGGGTGCCCAGAGAAGCTGTGGCTGCCCCTGGATCCCTGGCAGTGCCCAAGGCCAGGTTGGACACTGGGGCTTGGAGCAGCCTGGGACAGTGGGAGGTGTCCCTGCCCATGGCTGGGGTGGGGCTGGATGAGCTTTAAGGTCCCTTCCAGCACACGCCACTTTATGATTCTAAGATTTCCTTTTAAAAATTATTTTCATTTATCATGCACTTGCCTTGATCCAGAGTTAAGCTGCCAATAAAAATTGACATTTGGTGGAGAAAAGGAAACAAGTCCTCTAGGTAAATTAACAAGTTGTTATATCACTTCTTGCATCTCAAATTACTTTTTCATCCTCTCTCCAAAGCTGGCAGAAAATGCTTTTACAGCTCATTAGCTCAGCGTTCTGAGGACTAAACTGCTTTTCTAGCCCTTAAAGTTGTCAGCACCTTCTGTGTCAGAAGACAATAAGAAAGAGGCCATAAATATATTACATAAATGAAAGTTTATATCTGAGAAGAGTAGCTGTGATCATTAAACTTATGATTATCAAGCAAAATTCAGGAAATCCTTTCACTTTTTCCTGGCTGCATGAATTTCTATTGGTCTTTGGAATGACTTGTGTGACTTCCACCTTCATTATTTGCACTTTGTTACTGTGAACAGCATTAATGGGTCCTCCAGGGAAATGTGATAAATAACAACACACACCTCTCTAAAATAAATGTTGGTGAACATAACGTATTGTTTTAAGCTATTAGCAACCAAAATATAATTACTTAGTTTTTTTGTAACCCCTAAGAAGAGCCCCCTTGGTTGCTATTACACACAATTAGGTATTTATAGGTAATTTGGGATTCATGAGCTTTAGGGCATGGAATCGGCGCCTTCCATCTGCTTCTTCCATATCTCTAAATTACTGTAGGTTGCCATGGTATTTTTTCTTTCCTTCACATCATCACATTTTGCAGCAGATTCCCAGATTTCTCACAGTGAAGTAAGGCAGCTGGTTATCCCTCTTCAGTTTTGTTGGGCAGGGGATATGGATTTGCTTCACTTCCCGAGCTGTGCTCAGTGACAAAACACAGGGAGCCACTGAAGAGGTAAATGTGAAATATGACTTTTGAATATAGCTATGCCAGCTCCTTTTCTTCCACGTTTTCAATCATGCCAATTGCTTTAAATACCTCTTCATAGAATCAGTTAGGGAGAAATGATTTTGTAGAAGTAATGAGGTCATGAAAAGGGTTGAAAAAACTGTGATCCTCTACTCTTTGGTGGGGCAAAATTTATGAGATGGTATACACAAAACATATTTTTAATACATATGTAAATTGCCCATAAATATGACAGATAAAGAGGGGTTTTAGGTTTTCCAGTTTTCAGACAAGAGGTTTCACATTAATTTAATTTTATAAGAGGTGTCCAAAGGGAAGATTGTCATTCAGTTGAAATATGTGTTGCGAACTAGAACCCACCTTAATTTCCAGACAAATGCAAATCCTTGTTCTTACCATTTTACTGGCTTTTAAAGATAGCAAAAGTTCATTTGTTCTTAAAAACTCTGTATCTGCAGAGTTCCACTGCCTCTGGCAGAGCCTTCCCAACTTTCCACCAGCACAAATGAGAGGACAAGAGCAACTCAGGGACTTTCAAAACATCTTTGTATTATACAGTCAACTGCAAATTGGCTCCACCCAATAACCACACAGTCAGTAGAGAAACAGGCCATTTTCAGTTTATTTAGATATGAAAGCAGTCAGACTTGCTGGTTTAGGCACAGCTCTGCTTTCATGAGAATATCATGTCTGTGCTCAGATGAGCTATTTCTCTTTCATGACACAGATATCAAGAATAATTCTTTTGTGAAGACCTAAAAGACAGGAATATACTGAAATAAGGCAATGCTTTCCAGGAAATGGATTTATTGATTCAAGTGCAAAATTTATCTTCTCTTAAATCTGTGTCAAAACCTAGAACCAATCACAGAATTCGACTTATTATATACACACACATCCAGCTGCAAAGGAAGAGACATTCTCTCTTAGCCTGTCCTTGGAAATACACACACAATTTTTTAAAATTTAATTGTTTTATACAAGGACAATGAGAAACTAAAGCCTGCATGATATCTGAAGACTTCTGATTTCAAATGTTTAGATTTGACTTCATGAACCTTTTCCATTTTCAAGCCCTTTGCATCTTCGTGTTTTCTTTATTTTTGTTCTCTTAGATGCCAGAAAACTTTATTTCAGAGTGAATTATCTATTAGTCTTCTAAATACCACAGGTATGTGAGATCTGAACTGCAAAAATAATTATGAAGAACTTATAAATAATGCTGGACTATGGAGTTCAGAGTGTTGCCTTTTTGGCAATATACCTTTTTGGGTTTATGGCAATCTAGAACTGTCTTCTTAGTGATTAATTGAGGGTAAAACCAATTGGCATTAGAAACTCCTATTTATAATTGAATATTTTCTATGAAGAAGCTCTTAATTAAAGCTGCCAAAGTCCTGGTTTTATTTTTCTATGTGCTTGATGACCTTCTCTGGGATTGAATGTGGACAACATATCATGGAAGAAGGTGAACATCTCTAGCAAGGTTGTGAAATCCCACTTTTCCCCTTGGATTTCTATCTGAGGGGAACAGACAGACTGGAAAAGCCATGGGGCACAAAATTAATTCTACATCCACTTGAAACCTTCAAAATTTATACTCTGGGTCTGGACAAGAAAAAGAGAAAATTTGCCTTTTATTTTATTTTAAATCAAGGACCATTGGTAATGCAAGTTGCAATGATAAATTAAGATCTGATCCCTCTCAGCCCTAAATCTGTATTTCACTTAATTAAACAGCAGTAAGTTCATTTACACTGATACTCTCCTGCTCACTTTGACTCAGATGTACTGCACTAAAATCCCACATTTTAGTGTGAAGTTGCAATCTCGGGGCTCCCCTTCCCAGACAGAATCCATGCTTCCTGAAGTGCCAACTAATTTTAAATAATGCAAAAACCCGAAGCATTTGGGAATAGCAGCGAAAGTTCAGTTTAGCTTGGGTTTGCAAGCTGCTGGATGTAATGAAAAAGACTTGAGTAGTCCCACTTGGTAAACCCTGCCTGCACAGAGAGATTCCTTTTGTCATTGTGATTAATTAGGGACTTGGACTTGTAAATAGCAACTTGTCAATACTTAAAGCACAGCGTAATTAAAAAAAGTTAAGGAAAAATAACACAACATTGTTTCCTTGATAGAACATATGTAAACAATGAGTTAATAAGCCATTTCATGTTTTTATTTCTACTTTTTTTTTAGTCACAATCAAAACACTGTCTACTACAGCAGCCAGGTGCTGAGGTATGGGGAGAAGGAAGCTTTAGTTCAGGATGGCCCCTCCCTATGCAACCTATCCCTTTCACCTTCACTGTACCAGGAAAAAAGTGATTTCTAAATACATCAATAATCTAAGTCCCATATTTTGGTCCTTTGTTGCCCCTGAATCCCTTATCTTTATGGCAGGCTGTGATATTATCTGTCTCACTGCAGGACAGAAAATAAGAGGCCTGTCAGGATGACATGCATTGAAAAGCACGAGCTTACTTTAAATGAAAGAGCTTCCAACAATTGAAAGTATTTTCTCCTTTTGGTGTGTTGTTTGATATTGCTTTACTTGCCAATGATGTGAATGGAGGGCAAAAAGCAGGAAAAAAACCTTTCTAATGCCCATGCTCATGCTGAGCAACATGGAACAGAGCTGAGCCTCCTGTGCTTGGGGTTCTGTCCAACCACTACCACATTCCAGTTAAAATCTACATTTATTTTGCATTATGTGTAAGTAAGTATAATAGAATAATGTTAACCAATAAATACAAACTGTATTTCCATGGCACAACATATTTACAGTAATAAACTGAATACTGATACAACCCCTTGTAATCCCTTAGGTTTCAGCACATGTTAAAGATTAAGTACTGAGCAACATATTTATCTCACTATGAAATATTTATCTTCTCCCCTCCTTTAAAGGATAAATAATCTATTTTCCCTGCAGCAAAAATATTTTGCTTTGAAAGTACTCATTTTCGTTAATGTGATTTTAATACTTAATTAAAAATTATGGGCTTCTTTGAATGGAATATATGTTAGAACTAAAATAAAATAAGAACATAAATAAAAATAATTAAAAAAAGAACTAAAAATTAGTCTCCCCCCCAAAAATGGAATTTTAGTTGCAATATTAATTGGAGACAAATTATATGGTATTTTAGGGACACTACTGAGTTAATTCAGAAATAATCCAATGGCAGAATTTTGCTGTAGATGTCATACAAAAGTCATTAGAGTTTAAGATTTCTAAAAAGATTCAGTCTTGATCTGGCTTTTTCTTAATCCTCAAGAATTCAATGATATACCACTCATAAGATATAGTGGAATCAGAATTAAGTTTCCAACACACTTATCAGTATAGAGTAATCACTTGTTCTCCTTCCCAAAAATCCTGTCCTCCTCCAAATCTGTTCTCATCAGAGACAAATATTTTGGACACTGCATTTGTAATAGTAGAACACCAAAATTCAGGTAGTTGTGGCAATATGAACTCAGCACAAGCCAAGGTGTTGGGCAGGTAAATTTGTGCCTAGACCATTGCAGAAAATAATGCAGTAGGTGATGCATTTTTCAATAATTTGTCGTATTGTAAATTGTGAAATGTTCACATGAAATCCTCTTTACGTTTGGCCTTTCTCTTAAAATGCTTTCCATACAATGAGTTTCCAGCACTGTTTAATTCCTGCCACACAGAGAGAGTCCATTGTTGTATATTTGAATCACTCAAGGCAGGACATGTAAATTGCAGGTGGAATTTTAGCAACTCTAGGAAAATATGATCAATAATTATAGGAAAACAAGAAGAGTTTATATAATTGAGACCACAGCAGAGTGAGAAGCGGGTATCATTCTATTCTTTTTTTTTTTCTTTCATTTCAAGTATTTGGGGCTTTGGCTTTTTTAAATTTCTCTGACAGCAGAGCTGTAATTATTACAAGCTTGCAGTAACTAATTATGTCTTCTGATGCTGAGCAAATTACTTCTGGACGCCTGTAACACACAGGTCTGCTTTTCTGATAACAGGAATGGTCTGCAGTATTCTGTTGTTAATCATCTCACTCATTTAAAAGTAAAAAGAATGATATTTTCAAAATCTCATCTTTGCAAGATCAACTTGGTATTCACCATGCTGTGTGTGCTAAACCTTTCCAATGTGGTTTGCTAGCAAATTATGGAGACTTTTAAAAATTGTGCTTTTAATTCTCTTTAGAAAGTAAATTTACATTTGCTATAAATGTAAATCATTTTCATATTTGACCAGTTTTCCTCCATGGGGTACTTAATCGTCCTGTAAAGCTTTATTTGACTTTTGTCACTCAGAGGTGGTTGGCAGGTGAAAAAAATAGTGGAAATAAGGAATACCAAATACTCAGCACACTGCTCTTCACAGGAGAAGCTACCATTAAATGGAGACATGCCCCAAACCCAGGATCCACATCTGTGTCATATCTGCCTGTACTGCCTGGCTGTGGGTGCACCCAGTGTGTCTGAACACACTGACAGTGTGTCAGCCCAGCCCTGCAGAGGTGCAGGAGGTACAGGAACACTTCTGGGAGTGGAAATCCAGCTCTCCTTGCTCAGTGATGTTCAGCATTGGAAACCCAGTTGGTGTTACAAAAGTGGACTGTGAAAAACCCTGTTGGCATGAGAGAGTGCAGGGAGATGAACAGAGCAGTGGGATGTGGGGAATGGTTCAGGGCTGGGAACTCACCAGCCCTGGAGCAGCTCCTGTGGGAGTGCCTTGCCTGGAGTCACCCCGTGCCACACAAATGGAACACTGTTGGCACAGTGCTGCAAGACACGCAGTACCAGGAACACAATAAAGCCACTATTTTCACCTCCCTTCATACTGAGCTCAACAATCTGAAGTTTGCTTAAAGTTATGGCTTTTTCATTTTACAGCTTGATCATCTCAAAGACCAGAAGCATTGATATCCCAGAGATGTGTGCTGCTGCTCAGTGTGGTTCACTCTACACACGCAGATGAAAAAAACACTGCATGGGTTAATGGTATTAATTCAGTTTATGGCTTCCAGAATGCTGCTGCTTTATTGTCTGTTTATGTCTTCTGAGAAAATACATAAGTAGTACAGTTAAAAAAAGTTAATCTCAATAGAGTCTTCTCCAAATGCATTCCTTTGGTGCCTGTGATTTACTCTGCAATCTGCTTCTCCTTGAGGGCACTGCTACTTCTTTGTTTAGTTTTGTTGTGTACTACACCATTATTTTACAGAACATTAAATATCACCAAGAAAACATCAGGCCAGTGTAAATATAATCTTTGAAATGTGTCTTGTTATTCATAATAGGCTACCTTGTGAATTTTCACCTGGGCTACGCATTTATTTCACTTCAGCAGATGTTGCTGATACTCCTAGGGGTATTCTAACTTTCATTGCTTTATTTTCTCACTGAGTAACCAGATGCCAGGACACAGAAACCCCAAATCCTGATGAAATGTATGTCTACTCCAGTGATAAGAATACAAATTAGGTATCTAATCCACCCCAACAGGGCATAATTACAGATTGAAGACTGCAGGCAAAGCTCTAACTGGTGCTTACTTTGCATTTCTTCCAAATATGTAACACATTTAGAAAGAATGATTCTGAAGTCTAAACTCTGCTTGGCTCTGTCAAAGCATTTCTGAGTGATTTTTTCTTTATTTTCACTATGTGGCCAGTGGGTTTAATGGAGAGCTAGAGCAAGTCCAGACAAACACAACTGGTGTGATCAGAAGCACACAAGAGATTCACTGTGATGGGAAATTAAATGGGTTACACAACTTCCCCTTCCTGGGGAAAAGATTGGGAAAGGAATGTAATGGAGACCTGAAAGTTGCTGGGGATGCAAAGAGCAAATGGATGTGTGTTATTCCTCAAAACACAGGGACCTGGGTCTCTTCAGGGGAACCATCAGACAGCAGCTTTAAACCAAAGAACTCATGCAACCAACGCCTTTGCTACAGGAAGGTGTGAAGATAAAAGGATGTGCAGCTTCAAAGAGGGATTACAGAGGCTCAGGGGACAGAGATTTAGTATTAACTATCAAACACTGATACCTGTGTGCAAGATCTTGTACAAGACACCACATTTCCTGGGAGCTGGGAAAACGTGACCCTAGCTATGATGTGTTCTTTGCCAAAAATTCCAGTAGGCCCCTCTCTTGGAACGAGAGGTCAGAATAAGCTAAATTTAGTCTTGTGTGGTCATTACAGAATCAGTGAAACATTGATCACAGAATTACAGAATGGTTTGGGTTGAGAGGGACCTTAAAGCTCATCCAGTGCCACCCCCTGCCATGGGCAGGGACACCTTCCACTGTCCCAGGCTGCTCCAACCTAGCCTTGGACGCTTCCAGGGATGGGACATTCAAAACTTCTGCGGACAACCTGATCACATCAGCTCATGAAATTTCACATTTTCATGAAGCAGGGGAACCTCTGGTGTTAGTTTAAAAAAAACTACAGAAATGTAAGAGAAGGAAAGACTGGGATAAAAAGAATTTATTTATCTCTGGACTGTTTTATTTCTTTTTGTGAAATTAGCAAGTATAATGCTTGATCAAGATCCCTTTTGATCTAGATAAGCATTGATGATCTTAATTTTTTAGAAAAGGTACCTTGCACCTGGGGATGTCAACAGAAGGCAAAAGATATGTTTAAATAATGCAGGGATTTTGCCACAAAATCTGCAGCCACAGATTCCCACCCTGGGAATGCCCAAACACTGTGTGAAATCACATCACAACCAATTCCTGCAGTCAAGAGAGTAACAGTGGGCTTGACTAAATTTCAAACTCAAATCACACAAAACTAGAGGTAAAAAGGAAAAATTACATAAAACAGAGCAGTTACTCACTTATGTCAAAACTGGGCAAGAATAATATTTTTTGAAATATCAATGAATTTAAATGAATTCTTTTTTCCAGTTGTTTTAGCATTTACTGATTTGTTTGAGATTCTACATGTGATTTTACTTTAAAATAATAAAATAGTGCCTGGAAAAATCTCATACATTATGAGCAACTGCAACTATAAACTAAAGTTTGTACCTTTTTTTGTGACCTGGTTTTTAAAATATGTCTTGGTCCTATTTAATTAAATTAACTGCTCAAACATCTGTATTACAGTGTCAGAGTTATTCCAACTTCTCCTGAAGAGTTGAAGGTTTATGATACCTTTCAATCAGTTTGGGGAAGAAAGATTTACCTGGTGGTGATACTGAACTGGAATTTGAGCATTTTGTTTATATGTAAAATTATCCAATCTAAAAGAAAATATAAAGGATAGATAATAAATTCTATCAAGTTGTGTGTTCGGTAATAAGAGTTAAAAACCAAAATACCACCTAAGAGATAGACCATAGACAGTCCCTGACCTATATATAGCACTCTTAAATTATAAAATACTACAAATGGTTTATACAGGCTAATATTTCATTAAATAGAAGCAGTAATTCCCATGGTGTTAGCAACTTAAAAGCAGAATCACAGAGAATAAAGAAATGTAAAAGGGGATAGGAAAATCCAACCAAACTTTCATTTAATTTGCCCAGAAAGTTAGTACTATTTGAATGATAGTACTCTTAGTAATATCCTGAATATATTTGTGTCTTTAGCATGTCACAATGTCCAAAATCAGTATTATTACAGTAAAGAGACTGGAAGTTATAGGGATTTTAACAGTATTATGGAGAAAATTCTAGTATTGAAATAGATTATTACCAAAACTTCCACCAAAAAAAATTAAGCAGATATCTGGGAGATCTTTTGCCTTTAGACAAAATAATTTTTCATTCATTTTGTGAATAAAAGCAAGAAAACATCTTCAAACCCATTGAAATCTTCATTAGCAGGATACTACTGATGTCATAGTATCAGTAAGAAGTCTGGATGGCTTCTAATATGTTGTTCATCTAAAATAATTTGATTTTTAATTCCAGTAGAACTCCAGAAAAGCTTGAACTGACCTGTTTTTCATACCCAGCTCAGATTTTATTTACTACATTGAAACCCAAGACACCTGAAAAACTTTCATATTTGACTTTCAGTGCTAAAACCAAAGCACACAAAAGTACTCCTGTGCAGCCAACATGGTGGTGGTGGGAAAGAAGAACTCTTCAGATTTAAAGAATAGTTCAAGCATTCTCTTTAGCAGTCTGAAGGGAAAGCTGAAGCTTTCCGTAAAAAGATTAAAGAGCAGGAAAGACATTGGAGGAAGATCTTTCCTCCACTTGGACATGACAGATGATATAGCATGTGCCAGTAAAATAAATAATTTCTAGCGGGGGGAATACACTTAACAGCTGAGCAACAGAGATGTAACTTATCCTGTCAGATCATGGGAGTAAGACAAGGAATTAAGAGTCCTGAAATAGTAACAGGGAACAGACAGAAGTAGTTAAGGATTCTGCCATGTGACGCCAGTGTCGGACCCTTTGAAGACAAATGTGGCATCTCAGATGAAAGTATTATTGTTATGAATTTAATTGCCTAATAAAGGCTACAGAGATGGCAATTTATAAATTATTTAGCTGTTCTGCATTTCAACAGCTTCAGTTTTCTTATGGTATCTTCATCTTCTTAATCAATGCTGAAGCCACGATTTACAGCTCCCCTCCCAAACCTAAAGGCAGCTCTATAGGAGGAGCTTTGTCACACTGGGAAGAGACTCCAGCTGTCACTGAGTTCAGGAGGACAACTGTGTGCCTCACTTGGGTTTAAATCTGCTTTTTATTGGAACTCAGTAGCAGACTGGCCTCAAAAAGTCAAGCAAGTGCCTTGGACACCTTTTGATGCAGGCCTGTTGGTATTTTGTTGGCACACAGCCTCTGACACTCTCTGCAATGACATTAAATGTGTAATGTTAGTTTGGATGTGCTGCCTTAGCACAAACATTCTCATTATTAAATAGTTCAGAAAAGACTTGGATTTTTAGGTATTTATTTTAATTTTTTTAAATCAGAAAATATGCAGAGAGACTTCTATTCATTTTAGTTTAAAATGTCACCAGATTTTTAAAAATTTTCTTTAAACTTTCCTTCAACTTCCATTTTACCCTCAAGGCTACTTCTTCTGAGTATATCATGTCACATTTCTCTTCTGAACAAAAACTACAATTTCTACTTTTCCTACTCTTACCATCACAAATACAATTACTTTTAATAAAATATCTTCTTATACTTGATATCTGATATATCCTCAAAACAATTATAATATTAATTTAGAACATTTCTGGTCTTTAAAATTTGATATATAAAATAAGTTTATTTACTGACTTTCTTATTAACATGTTCTCTTTCTTTAGCCATAGATGCCATCTATACGATATTTTCTCAATACAAAACATTTTAAAAAAGGCACAAAAGCCCTTTTTTTCTGTAGGTTTTAAAGTCACACCCAGGAATATAAATGTCTCTGAGTGTAGAACTGCAGTTTGCGGTGTAGATTTTGATATCCAGAGAATAAAAGTGTAAAACCATGCAGGAACTGGTCCCAGACACTTGTCCCAAAGACAGGTGGGAAATTAATCACCAGCAATTAAATCTATAAATGATAGTTTAGTGAAGAGAACAATTAATACACATCCTTTTGTGGTTATTCAGGTCCTGACCCAGTCCGTTTTGCTGTAGGATCAGGAGAAAGTTGCTTACTCTGTGCTGATTGTTGCTGACACCAATTTTTCCAGTTTTAATTGTTGGATTATTCCTTCTTCTTGCACCAAAAGCTTTCAGCTCTGGGAGCTGAGGGGAGGCAGCCTGGCCCAGGCAGGCAGCACAGCCAGAATTGCTCCATGCACACGTCGCTCTCTCTTCCATTTGCAACTAAAACGTTCCCCAAATATTTCTTTTTGTGCAGCCTGGCAGCACCATATGTGTTTTAGGACAATAATAATGACAAACAGCTGCAAAAAAAAACCCCAAGCTACATTTAACACAAACAGTGACGTTGTATTTCATTATGGCTGTAGAACCACAATGAGGTGTCTGAGCTTCGTTATCACTCGGGTGAGCGGCGAGTGGAAGTGATTGGGTAACACCTCAGGCTTGACATGATTCTAACTCCTAATTAAGCACACCAATTGCAGTCTGAAATGTAAGCAGACTGCTCTCAGGATTGTTCCATTCCTCCACAATGAGCACTCGCACACTTGGATGCTTTTCCCAATGAAACAAAAAAGGAACACGTTTGAAGCAAAGAACCCGCTCTCATGAAATGGCTTTGACCCTACTGACAATACCTAAGGGATTTACTTTCCCAGATATTCATCTCTTGAGGATTTAGTTTTCTTTCAGGCATCTTCACTTACAGATCCCACAGAGGTGACAAAGTCCCATTCTTGGCCAGAAAATGATCTGTTAGATGGCTTGACAGTGCTGTAAGGTGTATTTGAAAACCTTCTGTCATCAGCAAATCCTTGTTGGAATTGGAGGTGAAATACTTCACGTCAAGAATGCTGTCACTTAGCAATTGTTCACCTGAGATTTGTGTTATAACCTCTTTATGCTGTAAAGGGAAAACTGGATATTTTATTAACAGCCAGGAGAGGAGCTGATGAAAAGCCTTCTTAGGTTACCAGAATCACCTGAATCTGATTCTGCTGCTTCAAGGAAATATCCACATAGAAGATGGAACCCAAAATTTGCAAGGAAACGTTTAATTAATTATTTCTCCCTCCTGTACAGCCTAAAGCAGGCAGGAAACTTGAACCTCAGGTTGCTGTGGTGCAGAGTCCCTCTAAAGGACTGCTTTGGTATTTCTCAAATCTACTCCTGAATTTGTGTAATAAACTTGCATCTCAGCCCCAGTTGAGGCCAGGGGTGGTTAATTATGCAGTGCACAGCTGCCCTGCTGACCAGGAGCTGTTTTCAATCAGTGTCCATCCCACATGCCATGCACTGGTTTGTGGTGAAGGACTGCTTTTTGTGAATGGCAACCATGACTTCAGTGGAAATTTGGGATAAATATGTGATTCTGTGCACTTTAAGGTGAATACGAAGATGGCAAAATAAAGAGAGACTTATAAAATGAAAATAATAGAATCACAGAATATCCTGAGTTTGAAAGGACCCACAGGGATAATTGAAATCCAACTCCTGGCCCTGCACAGGGCTTCCTCAAGAATCACATTTATATTACCAGAAAATGACAGAATGGTGCAAAATTGAAAAGAGAATTAACTTGTGCCTCAAAAGATCCCATGGCAATACATATTAATATTTCCTTTAGAGATTCTATACCTAGAAGTGCATGTTTAGAGATGCACACCTGTATTTTAAATACCTCTGACATCATGAAAGTGTAGTTCACATAAACTGTAAGTTACTGTTCTGCAAAGATCAGTTTTCCTAAGTTGGTCTGATGCATACAGCAATTCCTTAAAATTTTAAAATATTTTTTATATAAAATATATATTTATATGCAGTAGAGGCAGTTATGGCAGATGTTTAATGCAAAATTACTGCAAAATTACCACAAGTCTTCATTGCCAACTGTTAGGAAACAGATAAGGAATTTGACATGCTCTTTGAAAATAAGACACTTCAGGAAGTCAGGACCATCTCTTTCTTCTTTTCAGAAAAATTTATTATGTTGCCTTATATATTCCTTCCCCCAAACTATTTTTTCTTTTACTGCTTCCTTCTTGTGGTTCCCTAAGCAAAAAAAATTATGGCTTTTCCAAAGCAATTTATTTCTTTTGTTTTCTAAAGCCTCTGCAATTTGAAAATGCGTGAGAAAAGTGCTGGGCGCAGCCATGCCACCATAAATTCCCTACGGTTGGTTTTTGTGAGTCCATCACCAGCACAGATCCTGTCATTGATCTGCATGTGCTGGAGCTCCACTGAAATCAATGGAGACTGCTAGAGGAAAAAAGTAATCAAAGGCAGGAAACTGTCTCCTAATGAACAGCCCTGAAGTCTGTCACAGCTCCCATTAGCAAAACCGACTCTGCAGAGAGTTCCCCACGCGCAGCTCAGTGCCAGCCAGGATCAGCTTGGGAATATTGGCATTTCAACACTCGTCACCAACTAAAATTCTGCTTTTTATCCACAGTTCTCCTCCCAGAGATCAAACATAGGTTCGTTATTTTGCTCTCCTTTCCCAAACATACTCTTAAGATTCCCTGGGCACTTCCTCATTCCTGGCTGAGCTCCTGAGGGAGGAACATCCTTGGAATGGCCATGAGATGTGGAAGAGCATTATCAGGAACAGGAAAGACCATCCAGGCAATCTCTTCCTGAACAGACCACAGTGGAAAAACAACTCTGAACTGTTCTTTCACATTTACCTGGGGTAGTGGAAGGTGTCCCTGTCCATGGCAGGGACTGGAATGAGATGAGATCCTTCCAATCCAAACCCTTTTATAATTCTACAATTTACATTATAACTTACATTATTGTTTACATCCCACTAGTTCTGAGCTGTCACAATACTTAATGGAAGCCTAGACTGTAACAGAAAGTTAATTCAGCATTTTAGAAACTCCTGCTTGATTTCTGCAATTCCATCACATGAATTAAAGGCACAGGTAGCCAAAAGGAAATTTTCCAAATTCCCAGGGAGGGAGAATAAGCCCATTAATTTTGTTACCACTTTGTCTTACTCCACAAACTACCTTGCTCATAATTAATTTTAAAATAATTTAAACAATATATAGTGACCTAAGTGATCTCTAGTGCTCTAAAGGATCATGAAACAGAGTTTTACTGGTTGCCTAGCCCTGTGTGACTGATACGAAGTCTGTTAGTGCCACAGGACTAAACTAGACACAGAAAATCAATCTAAACTGTTCTAAAGCTATCATTTATTCTTAATATATTAGAAGATGCTTCAAAAATAAGAATTCTACTGATATTGAGAATCTACAAAAAGCAACTTTTATTTTTTTTAACAGATTCTTTATTTTAAATTCTAAAAATTAAAAAACCCCAGTTTTTTAAGCATAAAACCACACTCTTGACTATTCATATTGGGCAACAACACTGTGAAATATGAGAAGGCATCATGAAATTTGATGATATCAGTGATTCCTAGTGGAAAACAGTAAATTCTTGAACAAAGATAACCTGGATTTACAGCAGAACAACAAAAAAACATCAGATATTTGTAGAGACATCCAGGAGGAGCACTTACAATACAGTGATACTGGAAAAGCGTGGTCACTTGCTAATCCCACCAGATATTTTCAGAGAATGTGAAATATTATTTATGCATTTTCACAACGTTTGTATTTTTACAGAGCCCTTGAATAAAATACTGGCAAAACTGAAGGCAACTGGAATTTACTACTGACTTGGAAAAAAATGGGAATCTATTCTATGTCTAAAACCCACAACATAAAACCTTCCTGTGTTTCTACTCGTATGTTTATTTTTTATTACCCTTATTGAACTTTTCTGCACAAAAGAAATGCTGCAATATTCTCTTCAATCATGATGAACCTTGTCAAGGCCATGAGAGAATTCAGAGTGTCTGAAGTGGCACTGACCTTCTATCTGCTTCCCAGAGGGCACTCTGGAACTACCACCCCATTCCCCATGCCCAGAGGTTACATGGCATGAATTGCCACTTGTGCAAATAATAGATAATGTTGGGGACTTCAGTGTGATAATGATTCTTCTGAGGCATATTGTTCAAAAGAATTAAATATTCAGAGTAATTAGACACTCTAAACTGGAACTTTGATTCTTAGCGGCTTCCTGATGCTGTTTTACACAACAACAACACAGACTCTGAGCTTTAGATGGCTGAAATGACTCTTTTATTTTTGGGATGTGTGTCTTTTGTATTCTATTTTACACAGACCAATTTGGTTGGTGACACAAAGGCAAACCTCTTTACTCACATTGGTCAGACCAGAGGGACATCAAGAAGAAATCCCTCCTAGGAAAAGAAATAAATAACATAGTACAGTTTACAAAAACATCTCTCCTGTTTACAGAAAATTCCCTGGGAAAAGAATTTCAGAAAATCAAAACATCTCAGGCACGAAACCAGGGCTACAGCTTCCTGCACTAATTTTGTAATTCTTTGGGTTTGATATGTGCAAGGGTAAATAAATAAAAAAAAAAAAACACACAAAAAAAAAACAAAACAAAAAAACCTAAAAGCATATATAAAATGCAAATATTTCCTAGAAAAAAAGCAGTGTGCGGATGAGAGTTTCAGCTTTGCTCTATATTTTCATATTCTGTGTAACTTGGAGAAACGGATAGTTGGCATCAAGTGACAGAAAGAGTCTTAAGGAAATCTGTATACCCTTTGTGCAATGAAGCATGAAGTAATTGCATTGAAAATACAGCCTCTGATCCTGCAGACCTTCCATTTCCCCAGCACAATTTCCAAATAATTTGCTTTCATGTGAGTGAAAACCAGAGGAGCTTGGAAATGAAAGTTCACCCAGCCAGTCTGGGAACTGGATTTCATGAGAACTGCTCACCAGAGATTATCCAGTTTCATTTCTGGTTTTATAGTGAAAATAGAAAACTGGCTTTGATCAAATACCATAATTTGATAATCTGCATAAAAATGCTTCAGGTATAACCTGTGTCCGGAGCTATCTGTGATCATGGGATATCAACATCCTTCAATCCAAAGGCAACTGATCTGGTAAAGAAACTTTGTCTCCATCAACGTGATTCCTACTATCTGTCACTTGAACTGCTCCATTAGACCCTTCCAGCAGTGTTTGAGTTTTGGATTTTAGATCCTGGGCTGTGTGACTGCTGCAGGAATTTCCAGTGGACATTGCCATGTAACACTGTGTCCCCTTAACTACAATTGGTTGCTAAAGATAATTATCCCTTCTTACCACTCCTACATTATTAATTCCATACAGAGGCAAAACCATCTGAAGGAGGGGATGAGAGAGTGTCAGAGGGAAAACAAACTCAACAAGTTCTTTGCTACTCCTCAGGGGTGCAGGCAGATGGATTTCATATTGCCTTCAGAATTCCAAAGAATCTCAGTTATTAGCAGGAACATGGGAATTTTTTAAAGTCTTGTCTTTCTCCTCACACAGCATGTTTAATTTAAAGTTAATTTAAATTATAGCTACTGTTGTAATGGAAGAACAAGAAGGAAAATCCCAGGTACAGACAAGTAATGGGCTGTGAATTTATTCACACAGAAGAGAAGTCAAACCCTGCTTGTTTCTCATGTGGTGCTGCCACTGCTGGGAAGAGCAGGCACAGGGATTCTACTTCATGGAATAACAGTTAAATTCACCTTTGCTGATCCTGCCAAAGAGCAAATGCACTCAGCAAGAGCTGAGTTAGAAGTCCTAAATGGCAATAATACTGTTCCCAGGGAGCAAACACATCATCATCCTCTAGCTGTTCTGCCTCTTGCTTTCTCTCCAAGCTTTGCTTTCTGTCAGGCTGATGTGAGTACAGCTACACTGCAGCAAGAGCAGTCACTTAGCAACTTCGCTGTACCCACTTGGGAGAGGAGTGTTTCCAGGGAAAAGTTGCTTATTGATCCAAAAGAACTCACTGTGACTCTGCTGTGCACGCAGATAAGGGCGAGCTTGGCAGGGTGATTTATACAGATGATTGATAGAAATGCCTGGAATGGATGTGAACGTGTCACTTAAACCCTCCCAAAATAGAGTCATTAAAAATGAAAACCAAACATTTCTGACACTTCTTCAGCATTTAAATA
This sequence comes from Sinosuthora webbiana, assembly GCA_013397395.1. Lineage (NCBI taxonomy): Eukaryota > Metazoa > Chordata > Aves > Passeriformes > Sylviidae > Sinosuthora > Sinosuthora webbiana. The sequence goes on from VXBN01002180.1 coordinate 66,256, forward strand.
AGTTTATAGGAGATGAAGTACTCAAGGGACAGGAAATTTTGAGGAATGGCATACTTCTCATCATAGAATCACAGAATGGGTTTGGTTACAAGGGACCTTAAAGCTCATCCAGTGCCACCCCTGCCATGGGCAGGGACACCTCCCACTGTCCCAGGCTGCTCCAAGCCCCAATGTCCAACCTGGCCTTGGGCACTGCCAGGGATCCAGGGGCAGCCACAGCTTCTCTGGGCACCCTGTGCCAGGGCCTGCCCACCCTGCCAGGGAACAATTCCTGCCCAAGATCCCATCCAGCCCTGCCCTCTGCCACTGGCAGCCATTCCCTGGCTCCTGGCCCTCCAGTGCCTGATGAAAAATCTCTCTCTGGTTTCCTTGCAGACCCTGGAAGGAGTTCTGGGGTCTCCACACAACCTTCTCCTCTCCAGGCTGAGCAGCCCCAGCTCTCCCAGCCTGGTTCCACAGGGAAGGGGCTCCAATCCCCTCAGAAACTTCATGGCCTCCTCTGGGCTCTCTCCAGCAGCTCCAGGTCCTTCCTGTGCTGGGCTCCAGGGCTGGGGCAGCTCTGCAGGTGGGCTCTCACCTGAAGGCAGAAGGGCAGGATCCTCTCTCTCGATGTGCTGCTCACACTGCCTTTAATGCATTTAAATTCTTCCTGAGCATCTAGATCAAGCGACAGGACAAGGGGCAAGGGCTGAGCCCAGGAGCTGCCCCTGCACAGGAGGCACAACTTGTGCCCTGGGCAGTGCCCAGCCCTGAGCAGGTTGTGCCCAGAGGCTGTGCAGGCTCCTCCCTGGGGACATTGCAGAGCCCTGTGCACACCCTGCTGTGCCCTGTGCTCTGGGATGGCCCTGCTGGAGCAGGGAGGTGGCACCAGAGCAGCCCCTGGGGGCCCTCCAGCCTCACCTATCCTGGGATTCTTGATATGTGTCTTATCTAACAAGAGGGCATAATGACATGCAGAGGATAAAACCCCAAAATAAAGCTGAGAAAACATGTTTTTCCATCCTCTGTAAGCAGCTGCTGCTGGGGAAGCTGAACAAACCAGTGTGATCCACTCCCAACCTTGCTTGTGTAAAGCTGTGGTGGAATTGCAGTGATGGAAGGGCTTTGGATGAATCAGGATCTCAGGGAAAGAAGATTCATGGGAGAAAAGACAAAAAGAACTATGTCCATGCTGTACTTACTTAGCTTTCCCCATTATCTCTATGGAATACAAGAACTCCTTTTGCCTCTGCACATGTAGAATTTTATATATTCACCTCTACACGGGTATTTTATTCTATAAAATCACATAACATTATGTATTATATAAAATAAATAGAAAGCAAACCTCTATGACTGAAATCTGACAAACAGAAGTGACTGCTTTAATAGCATCATGCTTTTGCACCCTGTGGCATTTCTATTTGCATATTAATGAAGTTGAAGGTCAGATGCCACTAATTACAACCTGTTCACTCTGTCCAACATCCCACCACCGAATACTCAGGAGTGGACCTCTTAATGCCATTATGCAAATGATACTTAAGTACAGAAATAAACTCAAAATAGTGGCATCTAAAGCAGCATATTAGCAGGAGGTAAATTAATAAATATATTCAAGAAATTGAAATTAAAAATCATTATTCAACATGAGATTAATCACTACTGAATGATATGTAAAAAACCAATGATTTTTTTTCTCCCTGGTGTAATAGAATAAAATATCCAGTATCTTGGCAGGATGTATTACCCAACATTCCAGCATGGGTCCGATAGAGAATATGTTGAAGAACTATCTTGATCTGTAGAAAAGTGAAGAACTGATTTCAAATTATTTGAAAATTTATTGAATTGATGTAAAAAGCCTCTAAGAAACCCCTCAAAAATCCCAAATCCCACAATATCTCACAAAAGAGCAGCTTCGTACTGGAGACAATAAATAATATTATTTCTATAAATAACTGCTAATATGAATAATAAGAAAATTGTTGTTTACCACTAAAAATTAGGTAACTTTCACATGTAACCTCATGGCATAAAAAAGTGATTATTATTTCTTTGGTGTAGAGTGTGAAAATAAATTGACCATATTTTCTGGCATCCCCTTTTCTATAAAGAATGAGAGTGTAAACAACTGCACAACTTGAAAGAGAAGATCCCACATGAAAACCATCCCTGGAAACAAGCCCTGAATTCAGACAACCCAGCGTTTCCAGCACTTGCTGAAAAGGAGAAAGGAGGGAATACAATTCTTTTGTCTCCTGTGGGAGAGCAGTGATAAATACAAGACTTGCAAAGACAAAGCTGTGTGTGAAGCAACCCCTGAAGTCATGGGTGAGGTTTTCACTGTGGAGAATGTGATGGAGGCACAAGGAAAGCCACAGGCCAGCAGCATCTGTGAGACAGAAGAACAGATTTATCCCGTGGCAAAACCCCAGAAGGAATTCTAGCAATGTGCAGGACAGGGTTAGGGAAGGGTGGAGGGTGTCTGTGCTGCTGGTTTCAATCACACAGGAAGGGAAAAATGAGTTACAACTTAGAACTGGCAAAAACTAGCGAAGCATAACAGAGACTGAGAGATCATGGAGGAGAAAACAGTGGAACTGCAAAGTGGGGATTGGGTACAGCACTCAGGGAAGAGCCTGAAGGCAGCTGAGGGAAAAAAATAGATTGCCAGGAGAAAAACAAGTGTGATGTTAGAGAGCAATGCAAGGAGTCAGGCCACAAAATAAAAGGATGAGCAGTCGCTCTGCAACAGATCAATCTGGCCTTAGTCCTTTACCTCAATGTAAAATACAAAGGAGAGCAAAGCAAAAAAAATCCCAAACCCCACAGATATATAAAGGATAGCTCCCCCAAAAAACAACTGTACATCAAACCAGCAGAAGTATCCACTCTGTTTACATAAATTAAAACTCGTTGTGCAAGAACTTCACCTGCTATGAAAACTTCAGGCTTTAAAAATTTTATCTCCGGTTCCAATGCCTTTCATAAGAAAGTGTTATTCATTCCCTTGCACCGAGACTTTCTTCTTTGGTGGCTTGGAAATAAATGTTCAGCTTTCAAATGATAAAAGTTGTCAGCAGAACAGAAGCCAAGTGCCATGACAAGAGACCTATGGACTGAAGGGCGAATATCACCACTGTTGGAATTCACAATATATCAAACTATTTTTAACATTAGTGTTAAAGCAAGGGGAAAGGCAAATGCTACAGGAAAAGCCTGGGACACACAAGAATGCTCTCAGCATCTTGATACATGTCAAGAAAGATCATCAGCATTTCTTGGGGATAAATTTCTCCCAGAGTAGAAATCTGTCACAGCAGCATCCAAAATTGGGAAGGGCACACAGTACTATGTAATTCTTCGTTTCTAAAGGTAGGAAACAAAACAGATTACTTTAGAGTATCCTGCAGAGGATGGTAGAATAATAAACCACCATCTTTGGATCCTGAATTCTGTAATATTTACCCAAGCAGTCTTAAATCTGTTTCTTAAAATTACTTTATTAATAAGGGAAAAAAAAACCCCAAAAAACCCCCAAAAACCAACAAAACCCACCCCACTCTAAAATTTCACCTTAGTCTATGAATTCAATACTTTAGCCAATAACGTCTTTGGCCATTTCCTACTTGATACTTCAGTCTTACACCTGTTTTATCTTTTTATCAATTCTTTTGGATGAAGGACTCAGCAAAAGTCCTTGCGAACTAACAACAATTTGTGTTCTCTTTCCCTATTATTTTTGCCTTTCTGTAGTAAGTAAACCCTTTTAAGTTAATGAAATTATTCTTGCTTTGTTTTTGTCTTTCATTTTATTCAGTGCAAGACAACTAGACAGGCACACAATGTAATTCCTTTTATAATAATCAAGGGAAAAAAAAGTGAAAATTTTACTTCCACATATTTTGTTTTCATAAGGTTATTGTATTAAACCTACTTAAATAGCTGTGATTTCATTATCAGGCTAGCAGAATAAAGCAGAAGAAGTGTTTAATTAACAAATCTGAATCAACATTTTAGGACTGATAATTTAGAGGCTTTAAAATAATGAGCAAGAAATAAAAGCACAAAGTCATAAAAGATAAGACTTAGCAGTATGGTTTTAATAAAAGAGAGTTTTCTGGTTTTCACCTAATTCCATCGGCTTTCAATCTTAAGAGGTTTTCACTGTAGCAAGAGATTAGATTGAATATCATGGTACAAAAATCTGTCAGAGGAAAGATGGTGTAAGAGAACTGAATAATCAAACACTCCAACCATTAGACCTGCAATAATAATTTCAACATTCGTTCTTCTATTGAGCAAGAACCCATTTCCAAAATCCTTTAGCAGTGAATTCTACCTGCAGAGAGCCCTTTCCAGCCCGTTGGTTTGCTTTACCCAAAGCAGTGATGTTTGAGCTGCTCTGGAAGCTCCCCTGCAGCACACACACGTTTGCTGTGCTGAGATGAACAACAATCAAATGTTAACAGGGTTTGTCTTCTCTGGCAGAACAGATTAACATTAGCAAAAGTCACCTTTGCTACAGAAAGTTTAAAACCTTCTCTCAAACCTTTCACATGGACTTCAGAATGATATGCTAAATGCCTTCAGCTGGTTTCCCCATATTTCTGCACGATTTTCCCACAATCACAAGGCTGTTTCTACTCCAAAACTCTCAGGAAGGAAAATCTTGCCAATATTTGTAGGTATTCCAGTGGCATAGTATGAATGGTCACAAACAATTACTTAAAGATTTTTTTTTTTAGACTTCTGGAGTTCTAGTTTAGAACCATGAGAGTGGCTAAACATATCCAAAACATCTCTAATTAATAACGTTGAGACAGAGAAATCCTTTGATGACATCCCAGTCCCTGAAAGGAGCCTGCAAGAGAAATGGAGTGGGACTATTTACAAGGGCTGGAGGGCCAGGAGCCAGGGAATGGCTGCCAGTGGCAGAGGGCAGGGCTGGATGGGATCTCGGGCAGGAATTGTTCCCTGGCAGGGTGGGCAGGCCCTGGCACAGGGTGCCCAGAGAAGCTGTGGCTGCCCCTGGATCCCTGGCAGTGCCCAAGGCCAGGTTGGACATTGGGGCTTGGAGCAGCCTGGGACAGTGGGAGGTGTCCTTGCCCATGGCTGGGGTGGGGCTGGATGGGCTTTGAGGTTTCTCCCTACCCATACCATTCTGTGATTTCATGAAAACACATCATGTCCCTCCCAACTGGAGAACTATGGCAGACCTGACCATATTTGTATATTTGGAACTACAAATATACTGTCCTAGCTGAAACCTGATGAGTGAGCACAGAGCTATTCAAAAGTTGCACCCCCAAACGTGTCACCTGCTTCATGTCTCATTTCCTTTTCTTTTGCCATCCAAGTACCTCCACTTTACCATGTTCACCCTTTATCAAACAATCAATCAATCAGTCAATGCTACTGTCTTACTGGTGCCCAGTGGGGCCCACTCACCCACACACTCCAGGACTTCCTCAATAACTCCCCTCATAAGCAAGCAGGTTTTAGTACAGCTTTTTTTTCCTGCATGTTTAACAATTCATTTTCCTGTATACAAACCAGAAAAGTAAAACTCTTTAGTAGGAAATAGGAAGTAGCTGGAATCCTGAAGTGGGAGTGTGCTGGTGTTAGAGCACAGAGTTGCTGTGCTGAGCCCTAATGAATACTCAAGGCAATAAATAACTTAATCTGTAACAAGAAAGCACTAGAATATTCACTTTACAAATGAATCCACTGACATGCAATTCATTAATTTTCTCAATTTGATCTTTTCAGACACTGTAATTTGCTGCAGATGGAATGTCACAGTAAAGGCATACAAGAAAGGCAGAAGTTACACTTGAGAGCTGCTTATACCAGCCCCACTGGCTGCTGACAGGAACTACAGAAGCCCTGAGGTTGGAAAGCGCCTCCAGCATCAGAACCCAGCCTTTGAGCCATCACCCCTTTGTTCACCAGCCCAGAGCCCTGAGTGTACATCCAGCTGTTTCTTGGACACCTACAGGGATGGGCACTCCAAACCTCCCTGGGCAGCCCCTGCCAAAGCCTGAGCACCCTTTCCACTGTTGATGTTAAGAACACACAGACATAAACACAATCTCCCTTTTCCTCAGTAACTCTGACAACTCACACTATTGTTTCAAACCACAGTTGAAGTAATTCAGAATAAATTTCTACGCATCAGCTGGAAGCAGTCTAAGCAGAGTGATTTCAGAAAGCTTAGTAAGGACTTTTATTTTGTGGTAATAACAGAAATGTAGCCCTTGGAGACTTAGCACTAAGAGAAGGTAGAAAGCGTTTCCTGGTGTATAACAGGAGCATTTAAAGCAATGTCGTGATGGCCTCAGTAACACTTAGCAAAGGTCTCATGGTGTAAAAATATCAAAGATACTGATTATCTGAACTGAAAAGCACTGGAGGACCAAGATCCCTTGAGGAGCATACAAAGAACACTACAACTACCTGTCACTGAAACAGCTTTGTTACCATTTTCCTGTGCCTTTGAAATTGAAATTATTTATGTAACATTTAAGATTGCCACTTTTCTAACAGGGCTAACAAGAAGCACACAGGCATTACAGCATTATCCAATAATGCCAGCTTCAAATTAGCACTAAAAGCTCCAGGAAAGCTAAAAAGGAGCCCTTTCTTTTAACCTGGAAATTAAAAGTTTATTTGACACTTGGAAGTTAAAAGTCCATTTGACTTTTACACTTTTGGATAGGAGACATTCTCTGTTCTCAAGTGGATACAAGATACAAAATTATTTTAAAAGGTGATGATAGGTACTAAACACAAGCAGGTGCAACTGGAATAAGAGAGGCAAAACTGAGGGATTTATTTTTTTCTTTTACCTTTGTTAGGTAACTTAAATTAAGGGTGGGGTTTTTTTTTAATGGTATAATTACATGTCTTTACTATTAATGTAGAAGTCACTCAGTCCAGTTATTAAACAGAACTCCCCCAGCTGTTCCAGAGGCTCAGAATAAGTTGCAGATCCCATTATAGACAAGCTTCCTTGTATTAAATTGCCACACTGAGATGGGAGCTACCAGGTCACCTCACTGTCACAATCAGGACTTGCTTAACCAGGATAATCAGCTACAGTAGTTGGGTAATATTCTTCATTAAATCTATTTTGTAGCTTGTGATTTTGCTGATATTAGTCATTAGAGACAATATTTCTATTTTCATCCAAAATGTCAGAGACCACACTAAAAATCTTTCTGTTTAAAACCTTAAACTCTGCCATCCCAATTCATGACCAGGATTATACTTGTCTTTTGCAAATCTCAACTGGTAAAAGAGAAAATCACTTATTTTTCATGCAAATGAGCAACTCAAGAGCAAGAGAACAGATGACAATTTTTCTTAACATATTTTGGCTTAACTATAATGAGATACAATAGATCATAGAATCACAGGATGGTTTGGATTGGAAGAGACCTTAAAGCTCATCTCATTCCAGTCCCTGCCTTGTGCAGGGCCACCTTCCACCACCCCAGGCTGTTGTTCAAATCCTGTTAAATACTACAAAATTTTATCTCATCTATCAGATCAAGAAATTTCTTGCAGCATAAGGTCCCAATCAGATTTTTATACCAATATTTAAATCATTGCCCTTTGCATTTGAAGTAGAGCAGACAAATAGACAGAGTTCCACATCGACTTGCTTATAACTAATTGCAGAGGCTGATTATGTTGCTTTAAAGCTAATTAACTGTGCTGACAGAAGTTCACAGAGGGTCCACACTTCCAACAGGCACTGAGGACAAGGTGAGCACAGAGTTCTCAATATCCTGAGGAGCCATTGCTGAAACAGATGTTCTTCTCATCTTGAAAATTAAAACTTCGAGAAAAAAGTAACACTTCTTGTTTCCTCAGCAAAGAATACTCAGTGCTAATAAACTGAGAACCATAACACAGTGAACACAGGTTTGTTTTTTTTTATGTGAAGAAATTAGATGGCCCCATCATCTGAATAGAAGACATATAAAATATTATTTATGTGAGTAAAAACTAAAAATTTTAAGCCCAGAAGCTGGGCATCTTTTTTGTTCTGCAAAGGTGAAATGTTTCTCTGTTGTAATAAGCCTTCTCAGAACCAAAAAGAAAATGTATCTGAAACAAAACAAACAAACAAAAACCCAACCAAAAAACTTTGTATTGCATGCTACTGTATGGGGGGAATAAGGGGAAATCCAATCTCAAGACAATTTTCTGAAAGCAGAAGGAAAACAATGGAATTGCTAAGAAAGCAATCAGACACTTTTTTAATACTACCTGTCTTGGTTTTTAATAGCAATAGCTCTCTCTCTCAAGACACAATTTGATACCGAATATAATTTATTTTTTCCTGACTTCAAAGAACCTAGATTGTTTCTTATAGAATGTAAAACAAAACAAAACAAAAATAAACCCAAACAAGGAAACAAAAAGAGAAAAATATAATTTGCTTTTAAGATACGCAAGGAAGAAAAACCCCACATTTACTGAAATTGTAAAATCTATTTTCTCTTTTCTCCACACACAAAATGGATGGTGATAATATGTCTCTGGAATCTGCATCCATAATTATTCAGATTGTGTTTTAGCAATCTCTGGTCTACTGGAAGTCATAGAAATACTGGGTTTTGATTTGGTTTTGATTTTGGATCTTTCTTGGAAGATAACTGTTAATCCTGGAATCATGGAATAACCTGAGCTGGAAGGGACACAGAAGGATCATCCAAGCCCAGCTCCTGTCCCTGCACTGATGTAAACCACCAGTGGGGAAGAATATTCAATTTACAAATTACAGAATCCTGAATTCTATTTACATCAACAACCTTGAGAAAACAATGACCCACAACCAGGTCCTTCAAAATTTTAGTTTCCAAATTTTAGTTTCTAGAGAATCATTAAAAATACTGTTGAATTTTCCTTTCATTTCCACAAAACACATTTAGTTGTCTGAGTTTTTATTGCTTTTGTAATAATACCCATCATTAACTGAAACACTAAACAAGCTGGAAATAGTGTTAGGTGTTTATTGCTGAGAGCCATTTTCATTAGGAGGCTGAAAGTAATGCACCTTTTCACCTTAGGGAGATGAAACACACAGAAATGTAATAATTATCCCACCAAATTTTAAAATCGTGCCTTAAGTGAATAAAATTTTCCTTACTGACACTCTGGTTCATCTGAATAGTTTGTTAACTGCTAAATATGTTTTTCTCTACTCAAACAAAATATTGCATGATGGATTTTTCAAAAGATATTAATTATAAAATCAGACTTTTAAATGCTTCATGATCTTGTGGATTGTCTCTGCATGAGGCTGTCAGATTCCCAGGTTTTGGTGCTTGCTCATTTATGATACTGAACAAGATATTTCTTCCCTGAAAACAAAAGAGTCCCAGCCATTTCCTCTCTTTTGCATGTCCCATTCAGTCCCTCCCAGTCCACTGTTCATGGACTAAAACCAGAAATGCAGATGTTGTAGCTGTGCTGCAGGAAGAGATACAATTCTGTAAACACCTATATGCAGGGAAAGATGAATTTTGGGGTGATTTGATGTGGGTATTTTGGTGGATTACTGCACAAGACAGACTGCAGGTTATGATTTGCCTTCACACACAAGAGCACTGGCCCTACTGTGCTCCCAAAAACCATATCAGGAGGTAGAGAACTCCACCCCTGACTTAGTAAAGTTCTAACAACAAACTAATATGAAAACACGAGCAGCCACAATTATTAAATTAGCATGTGTGAGGAGTACAATAGCTCTCCTAAGTAGTGGAGTCACTACATTTAATGACTATCAATTAAACAAATGGAGCCAAAAGCACAAACAGGGATTTGCTCTCTGGGTGATGGACACACAGGGTGCACACCCTGATGAGTCTCATCCCTTTTGTACCACACTGGGAATTTTAACAGGGTTGGCAGAGATGCAGTCAAAGTGCCAAATGACTTCCAAGGCAAACACAAGCAGCACTTAACTTCTGATCTCCAGGTAATTAAATTTATTAGGCATGCAGACTGAAGCCCCTGCAACCCAGGAAAGACCTTCCAATCAGTGCAAGTCAGGCATTCTCATGCCTTGCAGATGTCGGGGTCACTGCTACCTTCTGCATTTGTTCTTTCTGGATATTATTTTATAAATAATACATGCAAGTCTAATTCTGCTCAGACTCTGTCAAACAAAAGTATCTGACATTGTTTGCTTTCTAGAAATGTGATTACTGCCTTCTGTCAGAAATAAAGCTCTGTGGGAAAGCTATTTTTCCTGGTCAAGAAAGTACTGTGCTGAATACAGAGTGAAGGGGAGCACAAGTGGAAATTATGCAGACAGTGTGACTAGAGGAAAATGAGGGAGTGCAAAGCAAGCTTAGAGTGTCAGTGTAGAAAAGTGCTGATGCACATACCACTGATGATGTAAGAAACTAATCACCAGCCTCTGCTATCACATGCTAAGCTTCACAAAGCTGGAATCTACTCATTTTCCATGCTTATTGCCATGGTCCCTGTCCATTCAACTGGGGAGCTAGTATGGTTTTAAGTCTAGAAGAGAAGGATAAGTCTTGCAGTTTTAATCAGTTGTGGGCAGGTGTATGATTTACTCTCCAGAAAAAAACTTCTCCTGTAAGGTTTTTCCCCTCCACTGTCCCAGGCTGCTCCAAGCTCCAATGTCCAACCTGGCCTTGGGCACTGCCAGGGATCCAGGGGCAGCCACATCTTCTCTGGGCACCCTGTGCCAGGGCCTGCCCACCCTGCCAGGGAACAATTCCTGCCCAAGATCCCATCCAGCCCTGCCCTCTGCCACTGGCAGCCATTCCTTGTGTCCTGGCACTTCAGCCTCTTGTAAATTGTTTCTCTCATATAACCTAGAGGAGGGTAAAAAATTGTGACTCTTACCCAATCGTCAGTGGGCAAGAACCTGGTCCTTACACTCTTGCACATGGAATTCAGCAGCTTGATACACTACACTGCTAAATATTACATGGTATTTACCAATCAGCACCATCTTAGTAGAGAACAGAAATGTGGCAGCTGTAGGCTTTTTAGTGATAGTTATTTACAGATGCCTGAGGGTTTCAAGGTCTGGCATTCAGCCCTTTCATAGTTTACCCTCTCTCCTCAGAGCCATTGCCTCAGTACTGTCAATGGTAAACTTTGACTTAATTTTCACATTTACTAAGAAAAAAAAAAAAAGTTAAGAACCCAGAGAAGATATAAACCATTTTATTTCTAACGTGGTTTGATAGCTCCAGTTTGTACTCTTCAGTGCCTGGCATTTTGCAAGTCATATGGTGTGTTTCCTCAGTGAAAGTAAATCAGCTGCTCTCCTGGAGAGCAAGCTTCCTAACACACAAAAAAAGTGCTTTGTTTGAGAGCAAAAGTGCTGTACAGTTGTTATGGCAACTGTATTTTAAAAGGAAGTGCATAGTTTTGAGGGGCATCTGCTTAATTCCCAAACAAATTCCTCACCCCAGCTGCCCTGGGAAGAATGATTTTTAAATCAGTCTCTTGCAAGGTGCAGAATGACTTCCAGCTGAGCAGCTTAGCACAGCTCCCACTGGCTCCAAGGAAAGGGTGATCCCTGTGTTCCAGTAGGGGAACCACTGCCTGTGAGCCCCCAGAGCCGTCTCCCGTGGCTCAGCCCTGTAAACACCGAGGGGCAGCACATTGCCAGAGCAGCTGAGGCAGGGGGTGCACGGGATTGAACACTTAACAGCACTCAGCAGAAACAGAACATCCTCCCTTCCTGGACAGACACACAAAACTAACTTCCAGTGCAGGTGTAAAGTCCTTTAAAAATAAGGGAAAAGCATAAATAGAAATGCATCTGGTGTGTGTGTGTGTGTGATGGGCTGATCGTGGTTGTCACTGTGCTGTCAGAACCTGTCAGAGAAGTTTCAGTCTGAAGCTGTGAACTAGGAATTGCAAGTTCTTTCATATTTTTAAGAAAGGCTGTAATACTTGAATCATTCATAATTGACAACATTGACTTACAGTTGTCTTCACTGTGTGGAGTTTTATGAAATTTCAGCACTATTCAGATGAAGTTTTGAGGATGTTTTTCAGAAATATGCAGCACTGGCACATACAACGTATTTATGCATAAAGTCAAAATTACAAATGAGAAATACCCATATTAGTGACAACTTGTGCCAGGACTAATGGCCTTGTATAGAAGAAATGTCATGCAAGGACTCAGAACTACAGCTAAAGAGCCAAGATTCCCAAACTTCCAAGGGATACACAAATATACAGATTAGTTCTTTCAAAGGGACATTTACCATCAGGCAAAGGGACATTTACCATCAGGCACAGGCTGGAGAAAAATATTACAGGCAAAGTAACTGAACATGCCAAGAATCACACCTTATTTTAAATTCAAAATAATTAACTCAATTCTGGAAACTATTAGTGAACAAGAACAAAAAATACAAATCCTCCCATATCTTATTAAAACGCAAATGGCTTGAGAAAAGTAGAATACTGTACAACAACAATCAGAAGCAGAAAAACTGAATCTGGAATCAGCTACAGCAAAGAGTTCAAAATAGAAGCCTTGGATGATGGATTTTATTGTAGCTGCTAAAGCTACATTTTCTCCTCACCTGCTATTGCAAGTGCAGGACTTGTGTTTTGCATTCAAAAATCTGGAAGTCCTGCCAAAGGTACCAGTTCTATAGCACAGCACTGGTATTTGTGCTGGTAAGAATCATAGAGATTCAACAGGTATGAATACACCCAGACAAAGGCATCCCTCCTGTGGCTGCTCCATGCCCCTTCTCACTTCTTTTCAAGGCTTTCTGACTTTCTGTTCTCGAGGCTGCTGTGAAAGGTGGGCACCAGAGTCAGCTGTTTATACACATAAACAATGGGCATCTTTAAAAATCTACCAATTCCAGGTAGTCTATAAATACTGGCAGCTCTCTGCACCTGCACTGGACCCAGCCAGATCTATAGAAGGAGGAATTGTTCATTCACAGATGCATCTTAACACTGAAGTCCATTTCATTTACATGACCCTGGAGCCTTGTCCAGACAAGCTCACTTGAGCTTTGCCCAGATGGTGCCCATTTGCTCAGGCATCATTTATTACAATTCCCTGAGGTTAGGGCAGGCAGCCAGCTGGCACAGCCTCCCAGACTTGTGCTGGGGAGATTGCACGTCTTCATCACTGCATGGCAAACGCAGCAATGACAGTTCTAAACCTGCCAATGTTTGCATCATTCCACTGCTTAACCTGCTGTGCTCAGGCTTGGTTTGTGCCCCAAAATTTTATATGTATATAAATAGGCAGAGTCATGAAAGAATTGCAACAAGAGCACAGGGGAGCTGCCCTGAATTAACAGGACACTGGTGTTGCCATGTAAGCCTTAAATAAAACTCCAAACCCTATGAGAAACTAGTGCAGGATAAAAATATCAGGGGAAGACAACAATATGAAGAAATAATCAAGTTTTTTCAGCAGATTGCTGTTCTAACAGCCTAAGCAGAGTAATATGAAGCTTTTTCATTTTCAAATATTCTACTGTGGCAGCATTAGCAAACAGATTATGAAAGCTACAAGCAGGAGTTTTTATTTAAAATGTCACAGGGGTTAATATTCTATGTCCTAGCATACATGGAAGAAGACCAGGCAGTGCTGAAACATGAAACTAATATACTTAAAGCTGGAAGTTTTTTAGCAGTGTGTAACTGCAACTGATTATTTCATTTCCTGCAACATACAACCTATATCCCTCCAAGATTTTTATAGATCACTAAATATGCTAAGTTCACTGTTGCCACACAACTGTTTTATTATCGTGGCATTTTCTTTAAGATAACACCTGCTATCAAATGCAACCCACTGAGCTAGATCCACATTTAAAATAGAAATAATAATTAATAAATAAAAATACCCCCTTGAAAACCCATCTAAAGCTTATGTGAGTATTATACAAGGCATACACTGGCAAACATAACATAGTCCTGGCAGTTTGCAATGCCCTGGTGGGGAAAGGCAAGTTAAAATTTACCCACAGCAGAGCAGTGATAGTGAAATCTCCCGTTTATGACAACAAACAATAGGGAATAAATTTGAATTAGCCAGGCAGCAGCCAGTGCATACCCAAGTATGGTGCATCAAAAGAAATAAAACCTCTTCCATTCCATCAATATTAATGATGCCAGTAACAAAAGTATTTATCTTTTCCCCAATTTGCTAATTTTCAAGTATCTAAATTATTAAACCATTAAATTTTTCCATGGATCTAATACAGAAGAACTCACTCACTTTAAGACAGTTTCTGAGCTTTTAAAAGTGTATAACTTCATATTCAAGGAGAGAAAGTCTGCAATAGGCTTAGAATTTGCTGTGAAAATCCAACCTTCCTAGTTTCAAATGGAGAGTTTGAGATCTCTCGTCTCTTTTCACAGGAAACCAACTCCCTCTCTATATCTACACCTAGAATTTCATTAAACACAAAATGCTCGACTAAACAAAGTTTCCCATCACTTCCAGGTACAAATGACATCCCAAATCAGAGCCCTGGCTTTAAACTTCATCCAGGAGAAGGCCAGGAAGCACCTACCTCCCACAGACCAGAACTCAGCTCACACAGGGGACAGGTGCACCCCATCCCTGCCAAATTGCACTGAAGAATGAATCACCTGGAGGTGGTTTCTCCTCAGCAGAGCTGGAAGCTGGAACAGTTTCTCCTGGGAAAGGGAGGAGCTGGCTGCAGCAAAGTGCCACAGGTGCTGGACGAGCTCAGCTCCAGCAGGGCAGGGGATGGTGACAACCAGGGCACGCCCAGCTGGCCGTGTTAGCACAGGCTGATGGGGTGAGCGCGGGAGGTAAAGCTGCTCTTTCCTGGGGGATATTTAAAACTCCTTGGGAAAGGGGAGGAAAAGCTCCTCGTGTTCTTGTTGTGAAGTGGTAGTGCACTAGGAGCAGAGTTATCTCGCAGCTCTGCCTGGAACCCTCTGGAAGGTACGAGCTGGTGGGGACCTGTGACCTGTCCAAGGCAGCACCTTGTCCTGGGACCCCCTGTCCAGGCTCCAGGTGAGGCAGCAGCGTTGGCACGAGCTATGGGGGTAGAGGGATGGGCCAGCTTGGTGTAAAAGACAAGGTTCACTTTTCTGGTAAAATTTAAAAGATTTAATAAAAAGACAATAGGAGAGAGAGATAGAGCAAAGGTTTTAAATGGGCAGGCGTTTGGCATTCAGCCAAAAGCACACCTACTATCTTCAGAGACATTCTTTAAATACTTTCTCTATTACATCACCCTGTTGCATATTCACAAATCATTATGCATATTCAAACTTTTCCCCAAACTAGTTTATGTGTTCCAGGAACTTTTAGCATGGCCACTCCTCGGGTCTCCTTTTTTAGAGCATGCATGATTCTTGGCTGTGGTTTTAGTCCATTCTTATTGTAGTTTCTTCAAATGGCAGATGCTGATATCTGGCACATCACTAGTAGGGTCCTCATCATCTGTTCACTGGACATATAATTATGAGTGAACAGACAGTTCACTCATAACTATATCAGCTACCACTACTACCATGTCCAAGTTTTGTTAAGAGCAGAAAGAAAAGCAAAGTTATTTTAACAGTATACATACAGCATTTATCTTAATACTTGCAAAAAGCCAACAATATAATATGTTGTATTTATAACATTGGGATGGCTGTGGTTTAGGAGGCTGCAGTGGGAGGGGAAGCTTGCTGTGCTCAGCCTCTGCAGTGCAGGTGGCGCAGGGACGCAGGCTGTGTCCCTTGGCTGGGGTTTTTGGGGTGTTGATTGTGGAGTGGAATTCCATGGGAAATGCTGACTGGGGCAGTGCTGGCCCTGCCTTGTCCCTCCTAACACCGTGTTCCCATCCTTGGGAGAAGCTGGGCTGGAGAGGTCCCGGTGTTGGAAAGGCTGTGCACCCCAAGTGATGTACGGATACACTTGTCAGGGATAACTCTCACTGTGATTCTCAGCTGACTGCACGATTTAAAGCTGAGCTGTGTGCTTTGGGCAGGTGTGAAAGTGCTGGAGATGGAATTTTTTGCAGACAAAGCTACTGGTCTGTTTCTCTCAGGGAACACGCTTTTTCCTTTGTTGCCTATGAAAGTCATCTCGGTTTCTGTCAAGTTTGGGGACTGTTAAAATTAGGTCTCTGTTAAAAACCTTCACTGAACTCATAGGCTTGTTAATGGCTTTGCTGAATTGGGGAGGTGTTTTTCAGCAGCTTTTCACTCGGCACATCAGTGTAAACATTTAGTACCTTTCTTTCATCAGTCTTTCATCAGTAATAGTAAGAAAATATTTTTCACAGCTACTGAAACATACAGAATTCTGCAAGTTTTAGCTTCCTGCCCATAAGTGTGCCTTAAGAATACATGGAACTGCAATCCTTCTTTTCCTCCTTCTACTCCGAAGATGTTGGGAAATGTTTCCTGATGTTGTGGGTTTTTTTCCCCTTACACCTGTTCAGAAACTTTGGATTTCTCTTTCCTTTTACCTATCATGATATTTATTCGATATGTGGATTCTTGTAGCTAGTAAGTTTCAAGCAGTACACATGTTCAGTATCTCAAGCAGTCCCTGTTTCCACAAACTGCAAATTGATTTTCCTTCTCTCAAGTTTTTTCCTGAGTCGTCTTGACCCAACCTGTCCCAAAAGTGAAGCTTCTTGATAAGAGCAAGGACCTGATGGGCTTCTAATCTAATCTTTGCTGATAATTCCTTTAGTACTAGTGGAGTTTTTTGCTTGGTTGATTTGGTGTTTTGCTGGTTTGGGTTTGTTTATTTTTTTCTTTTTTTCCCCTTCTATCCTTTCTTGAGTTTCTGCTACAGGGAAAAGTCAGACTTGATGGATTTATTTCTTGTGGGGAAGTTGATTTCTGAGTTTTGCAGCATTCTAATATATATGTGCTATAACCTTCCTGTTGCTTTTAGTTAATAATTATTGTAGGGTTTTGTTTGTTTGTTTTTAACTTGTGTTTGCCTGTTGTGAGTCTTCCTAAACTTTTCCTGGTTGATTTCTAGGTTATAGAATGAGGGCCCTCAACACTGAGTCTGTGATCCTGGCGACTCTGTACAAAACACAAAAGCAGTCCTTGGAGAATCTGTTCAAGGGGACTTTTTATCAGAAAAATGGAACCCATGAAGTGGTTGTAAAGAGGAAAAACACTAAGTTGTTTTTTTAATATGTCACATACAAAAAGCCCCTTGTTCATGGTTTATTATAGTATTCTAAGTTGTTGGTTTGTAATATAATTCTAACTTGTCAGTTATATGTAACTTGGGAAAGCTAATTTGATTTGTTACTTTAGTTCAACAAATCATACATGGATTGATAATCAGTTTGTGACCTCAGCTAAAAAATTCAATACCTCAGCAGTTCTCCCATGAGCATTATTTTTTGAAGGTCAGGACTGCAGAATGTACATCTTTTAACAATTGTTTGCCAAACAGTTCAAGTAAATAATGAAATACCACGGACTGAATGTCGCTTATTGACTCCTAACCATTCATTCCTTTTCTTGAGAGGTGATGAAGCATTAATTAACGCTTTTATTGCTACAGCAGCGCTGTAAAGGCAAAGTTTTATTGTAAGTACAATTCATAAAGGGCCTGTATCAGTTATATTTTCAGGATGGGGAGCAGTTTTAGGCACTCCTTTCATCTGTGCCTGCTGATGTCTTATCTGTGAGGGGGCGGATATGTTTGTTGGGTTTTTGGCAGTATTTTTATGTATGAATATGTTCCGGTGAAGCTGAAACTAACACACAGGTTTCCTGAAAATTTGTTTCCCTTGAGCATTTGAGCTTTTGGGGTTTTTTAGCTTAATAATTTCATTTTTTTTATTGCTACATTCCTGGGGTTTTACTTCTGATAGCGGTGTAAATGCTTTTGTAACATTAATGGAAGGGTTTCATATTTCTAGTGACACAGTAAGAGCCCCAGAGGAGTCATTACCATCACACTGCAGACACTGGAGCTGTTTCAGTGTCAATGAAGTGTCTCTCAGACTTCCATCCGTGTGCTAACAGCCCCAGAGGAGTCATTACGTGTCACTCGGAGAGCCTGAGCGCTTATGATGTCAGTGGAAGTGCAATTTTAATGCCTGGATACGTGCTTGTGGGAAAATTCCATAGCTGTGATGAAATACAGCCTCTACCTTTAAAATGCTATTATGGCTGCTCTGTACAAGGTTTGAACACGAGCCTTTAAAGAAGGGGAACCTGCAGCCTCTGAGGTTTGTGTTTTGGCTGCTGGAAAGGTGGAATTACCCAGGAATTTGCCCCTTTTTCCTGCTCTGTGTAGTGCCAACATGCTGTAAAGCTGTACTGTGGCACTGGATGCAATGGAGCAGGAACCACTGTCCTTGCTGCACTGCACAAATGGGGAAAGATGCACCCTGGCACAAAGGGAACTTGGAAAAGAAACACCAGGAAGTTATTTTTACACTAAAATGCTTGTAGGTTGGTTTTGTATAATGAAAGGCATGTGGATAATTCAAGATTTTTGGGTTTTAACAAGGAAAACATAATATTCTTCTATGAGATCTTTAAATACTATTTTTTTTTAATATAAATACATTTTTGTTCGTTGCACTAATCTGAGTGGTAAGTTAGAAGGTATACCTGTTGACTGCATTTTATTCTTTTTATTTCACTTTTAAAAGATGTTACTATCTTAATGACTAGTTATAATGAGCCTTACAGGTACTACTGAAAAACATAACCCAGTCTCACAGGCTGAAAATATGTTTTTTTTCAATGTTTCAAATACAACACTTTGTTAATGCACTTCAAGGTTAATTGCTTTTTATACCCTATTAAAGGGAGTGAGATGTGTCTTTTACATAGAGAGCAATATAATTTTTTCATTGTTATTTTTGCATTAATAGTGGTAATGGAGTAAGGTATCAATGACTTTAGGAATATAGATTGGCTACTTGTACAATCCCACAGTTCCTTCAGTTCAGTTCACTGAAATAACCTACTTCAGGTAGTTTTAGGTGTTAGTAATTAATTAAAAGTACATTTCATTTTGGCTTTTTTTAGCCCCAATTCCTTAATTTGCAAGTGCACCCAACCCAGGGATTGTGTTTTTCACTGAACCAGTAATTCTGGATTGTGGAGGAAGGCAAGCTGTGTGTTTCCATGTGTGTTCACACAGGGTAATGCACAACTGTGTGTGTCATTAAAAATGCACATAATGACATATATTCTAAAATAATGGCATGTCCTTTAGTGATGAAGTTTTGTTTGCATTCAATGCACCATCACATTTTTTCCTAACAAACTTTGTATGTAATGCAAACACAGATGAGAAGGAAGAGCATTTTATGTTTTGATTACTAAGAATTGTGGCATTTGCTGGTCAATACTTGAAAAATTCACAGCATTTCTTTACCTTAATTTGTTTTCCTTTAAAAAGTCATTTTTGTATGAATGTCTACATATGTCTACAATGTCTATATGAATGTCTAATGCCATTAAAATGGCATTTTTCCTCAGTTTTGGAAGGAGTAATGGTGCTGTTTAATGTCTTCATGTTGTCCCTCATCATTATTCCTCTGTGCCTGCATTAATTGTATATTAAGCTTTTTAAATTTTTAGCCTGACTAATCCAGGTGGATTTACACATTCTCTCATTCCCTTTACACATCAGGCTTCAGTTGTTTTGGAGGACAAAAAGGCAAAATACTGCTTTTTCCTCCTGCTGTCAGAAATCCTGAGGTAGGAATCTCCAAACTGACTAACATTGCTCTGACTCTGTGCTGTCCCCTAGATCCTGGTCAAAGTTTGCACAAAGTCTTGTCCACGTGAATTTTGGTTTTACCTCAACAAATTAGTGCATTTTGCTGGAATATTTGTGATACAAGAAGCAAAGTCTGACAGTGCATAAACCACAGTGATGTTGCAGTCTAGAGATGGACACAGAGGTCTATAATTTAAAAATAGACATTAAAAATAAATGAAACAAATTCTTGGATAGGTAGAGACTAAATTACTGTATTTTCTCACACCTGAACACAAGAACACATTTTACAAACTGTGAGAAGCTCTGGTGGGGATGGCCCTGCAGTAGCTCAAGGCAAGACTGGCTTCTGATGAACATAACCTTACATACAGTGACAATGGGACACTATAATTTGGCATATATATAAACATACCATGTTTTGTGTGTACTAAGGCTTCAAATAATTTACTGTCTAAAGAAATATTCCTTAAATGTCTTTACTCACGTTTCAATATTTCACTTTATTTCAGGGGCTGTGGCTTACAAACCACAGGTGATCAGAGGTGATTTGTAGGGGAATTAATTCCACTTCTAGCCTTTTAATTTTATTAAGTACTATAGAATTGTTTGGTTTTAACTTGGATTCATGTTTTGAATAACCAAAAAATCCTTACAATGGCTAAGAATATATTATCTAAATAGTGAGCACTAATGCAATACGTGTTTTTGATAACATTTGGCTGTTTGTTTCCTTCTAATGCTCTCATCATGTGGAGGGACTCAGCTCAGTGTTTTTGTGTAGTACCTTAGTGCAATTTATTTACTCTAACAGTTCTACCTTAATTTTTGGGGCTTCCCTTTTATAGGAAGAAACAGAGGTACAAACAAAACTTTCCTTCAATCACTGTGTCATTTGTATCTGTTATTGCAGCAGAGACTCTCCTAGTTGAAACTATGCAAAGCAAAAGTTAAAATAATTGTTCGTACACATAAAAGATGTTGTTTTCTTCATACTTTGTGCAATCCCCTTAAGTGTTTTCTAGATTTTGATGTAACCTTTGGATACTTAAGCTGTGAACTCCCATGTCTTAACCATATTACCCTTATATGCCCTTTCTATTTTGTTTTGTATTTGTACTTTCTTATAGCAGACTCAGCTGTGCAGTTTTCTAAACTTGGGAGCATGTTATATGAAATATGAAAAGTGAGACTTAAATAGAATGAGTTTAACCCCTTAGAAGGAGTAGGAGTCATACAGGGAATCTTCAGGTTCCTCTCACCATCTTCTAAATCAAGTGTTTAGAAGCCTTTTGGTTATATTTGGTGAAGGTTAAGCCCCTTGTCACAGCAAATCTGAACCCTCACACAGTTGGTCACTGGACTCTGGTACTTAATCAGGCATGACAGCAGATTTCTGACTGCCACCGCTCTCAAAAGGGAAAAAGCCACTCTTCTCTAAAGTGTCATAAGGGAAGAAAGAGATTGGAAGTGAGTTTAATCTGGGACTACATGGGCCTGAAAATTAACAGAACACTTCTTCAAAGGGATAGAATTGGGGAAAAGAGTGTCCAAGTAAGTAAAAGCAAGAGAAATGCTTTGATATTGCTTTTTATAATGACCTCGCTGTGCTACCAGCGAGAGACCAAACACAGCCTCTGACCTGACTGGTTTGGAGTCTCATTAGATGGTAGCACTGTCTGGCAGTTTCTCTCAAATGTGCACAGGGCCATCATGACTGCAAACTTCCTCATCCTTCCACCAAGCACAGGAACAAGTGTGGAAGTTGAAGCAGTGGTTCTGTGCCATTTCCTTTTCTCTGTTGTTTTGACACTTGTAAACCAATTAGTGAGATTCTCCATCCAGAGTTTTACAGGCTTCTCTCTTCATCTTGAGGACTTCTGTGGCTTGAACAAAATAGCTTCAAGTTCTTTTTGAGGATTTCTATCTATGTTTTTTTTTTTTCTTCTGAGTTGTATTTTGAAATCTCTCCTGGTTTAGTTGTGACATATTTCACTGGTGCTATTTACTGATAGCTCCAGGGGCAGCAAGTACAGGTGTTGTTAAACATTGGTTTAGTGCTGAGTACAATCCTAGCAAGTGACTGCTGTGGTTACTTGTTTGGGATGTGTTTTGCTCTTTGATATAAGAATAAAAATGTGCTGCAGTTCCTTTGAAATGGAATAGACCTTAGTCTGTATATTATTGAATTTTATGAGGACCTTCAGACCACTTTTAGTAGACAACCAGCATAAATCTTTGAGAGAATAGAGCCTGCGAGATAGACAAGTGACCACTAAGAATGTTCACCTGAAGTTTTTGAACATGTTAAATGAAAGTGTTACAGGAATGTATTCCAAGTAACAATAAAACAAATGAGAGTTGTCCACTTTTCTTCTTTCCTACCCCACTTGAGTTTGCATCTGCTTCTAAACACTGCTGTGTAGGACTTTGCCCTGTAGAATATCAGTTCCTTCCTTGAGTACTGGGAGGTAGAAAAATCTGCATTGTCTCTGAACCAGGCATGAAACAATTGTCCAGTGTGCTGCCCTGTTAAGGTCCCACTGCCCATCCCTCACTGCAGCTATTTCAGTACTTTCACTGTCCTAATTATCTTCTCGCTGTGGCTACTTCCATCTCTCTCCTCCCTTTTCAAAACTAACTTGTTGCAACTTTATGTGCGTCAGCCTTGGATCACTGATGGACCTGAAGTCCCCCAGTGTCTCATTTCTGTGTCCCAGGGACAGGGGGAATGGGGATTATGGTCAGTTCATCACATCTCTGCTGCTCCTTCTTCCTTACAGAGAGGAGACCTTTCCCTTCCCCAGCAGCAGATAGTGCTCCATGAACTTCCCCAGAGTGAGTCCTTCCTGAGGGCTGCAGGACCCTTCTCCGTGGAGTGTTGTCCTTCAGGAACAGGCTGCTCCAGCATTGGTCACCCCCAGGGTCACAGGTCCTGCCAGCAAACCTGCTCTTGTGTGGGCTTCTCTCTCCACAGTCTGCAGGTCCCTGCCAGGAGCTGCTGTGGATATGGAATTCCCACAATGTCACAGCCTCCTTCAGGTCCCCCCTGCTCTGTGTGGGACTCTCCAGGGGGTGCAGGAGGATCTCTGGTCCATCCTGGGCCCCGAGGGCTGCAGGGGCACAGCTGCCTCTCCCTGGGCTGCACCCCAGGCTTGGGGGAAGCTCAGCTGCAGCCCCTGGAGCAGCTCCTGCCCCTCCTGCCCTGCCCTGGGGGTCTGCAGGGCTGCTCCTCTCACACGTTGTCACATCTTCTGGCTGCAATTCTGCAGGGTTTCCCCCCTTCTTCAGTGTTCCCCAGAGGTGCTGTTACTGATGGGCCCAGCCTTGTGTGTCCTGGAGCCACCTGGGACTGGCTCTGCCACACCTGGGGGAACCTCCCAGCAGCTTCTCAGAGAACTGCGCCCCCCGCTACCAGAACCTTCCCACACAAACCCAATGTAATGCTGTTAGACTGTCAGTGTGCAAATTCTTAGGGTTAGGGATTACTCATTTCAGGGAGGTGCAATTTCAAGTGATCTTTGCCTCCAGTATTTATTCCTTGCTTTTACAGTAATGCTAAAAGTGATATTTTAATTGGTAGTGCTGTCTGTTTGCAGGTGCAAGGACTGTTGCATTTTGTGATTCCCCATTGAGTGGCTTCTGTTGGGGGACTGCAGAAGCCTGGCCACACTGGGCAGTAATTGCATTTGTGCTTAAAGGCAATAATAAAGGCAGACATGGCAAATAAAGGGCTGCAGAGTGACCCTGGGGAGGGCTGCCCCAGGCCCCGTGCTGTGGCACCAACATCATTAACTGTGGTGGCCGTGCCTGGGCCCTGAGATAATCAGAGTTTAGGGGAACAGTGTGCAGGGGGCACCTTATGGCTGTCAGATCTTCACACACTCATTACCATGCTCTGTGTGCTGGATTGTGTGAGAACAAGGAGAATCTACCTTGAGGCATATCAGGCTGTCTGGCTGGAGGTATTAGAGACTTTGACACACTAAAGCAGTGTATTAAGAGCTTTCACTCTGATGATCCTCTTAAAAATGAGACTTCAGAGCATCTAGTGCATAGCATGATTCATCTATGACATCAAATAACATATGTTTTAGCCTTTGATGGCAGTCCTAATGCTATGCTTCAGCTGAAAAGTAAAATTAGTCATAAGTCTTTAAAATGCCAAATTTCTCTGCAATATTTTTGCATGTGCATTTTGTGAAGATGATTTCTGTAATCAGCCATTGAAGCAGTGAATTGCTGCCTGAGTGAAGTAATTTTTAGGATAAAATATAAAGCCCCCACCCAAATTATAAGCTTGTTTTTCACGCTGAAAAGTAATTGAATGAAATAATATTTTATAATGTTTTTGTGTCTGAGATCTGTTATACTGCAGGTCCTGTCCCTTGACAGAGAAACATTTACTTGTCCTTAGCACCATCTTGTGAATCCCTGGCAGAGTAAATCCTTCTCAGGACAGCATGTGCTTGGGGATATTTTTTATGAGAGGTAAAGTTGACTTCCCAGAATCAAAAACTTCATTTTTCCTTGTCCTCAAGTACAGAATATCCTAAACTGGATGGGACCCACCAGGATCATCCAGTCCCTGCACAGACACCCCAACAATTCCACCCTGTGCATCCCTGAGAGCATTGTCCAAATTCCCTGCCTAGGAAACCCATTAGGATACCATGTTTGTGATTTTAATGCAGAGTTAGCATAAGATTGATACTGTTCCCAGAAGATATCTAAGTACTTGATCTCCTTCCATAATGCCATCTTCCCAAATAACCTCACTGTCTGGTAGCTGACTGCTCTGCATTTGGCAACACAGAGGTAATGCTGTGTGATTTTTGTCAAGCTCGTGTAACAGAAATGCCTTCAGTCTGTTATGTACTGTTCCTGTCTGTCAGACAAGAGCTTGGATAAATTACCATGTGTTCTGTGAAGGCATTTCCTCCTCACTTGAAATATAAACATGCTGAAAATCACTTGATTCAAAGGTGCTTTACCTGTTGCACTTGTCCTTTGGACAATGCCAATTGTAAAACACAATTGCAATTCAAGAAATTCGTTCACTCTAAGTAGTGTTAATCTTGTAATTTCTGATTTTAGGCAGAGTTATGAAGGATAAAATGCTAAAGACTATAATTGTTTCATAAAGTAACAGTGAGGGAAATGCTGGAGGACTCGATCCAAAAAGTAAAAAAGAGAAAACCAATACTTTGGCTGTAACATCGTACTCAAACCTTTTACTTACAATTATTCACATTTTATTCATCAATGCACTATTGTAGCTCTCTGCTCACAACAACAAAGATACCAGCCTTTATCCTGTGTCTTTTATCAGAAGACCCTAATTCACTGGTGGTTTGAGAGAGAAATATTTAGATTAAAGGCACGGAATAGATTTTTAGATTCTTGGGGAAAAAAAAAGTTGTTTGTATCAAAAATTAAGTTAGAGAAACAAAAACTTGGGAAGGGCACCCATTATTGAATTTTGTTTTGTATATGATGTGGGTTTAGATCTATTCATGTTTAAATTAGGATTTCATTGGTATAATTTGAATGACCAAATTTCAATGCAGGCCAGGATCAGTTACAAGTCTGGTCTGTTGTTTGTATTTGTTGTCTCAGTGGAGATCTTATATATCAGGTTTTTTAGTCCTGTGAAATCTAGACCTGACAGATTTGCTCTCAAATTACCTGATGTATTTCATGCATCCTACAGGAATACATTTAAAAAGATATCCACACTGTGCTTTCTGTCCCTGCAGTAATAATGAGCTGGCTGTTTAGCTTTGAAGAGTTCTTTGTTTTATTTTCACAAGCAATTTTCTCTCTGTGGAAAAAACACAGTTTTAATATTATGCTCTGAAGAAACCCTGGGCTTGAAAGAGGCTGTTGAAGGTTATCTAGTGCTTTATATCTGCATCAAAATACCTGAAGGGGACACACTCCCTGAATATTAGAAAGAAATGTGCTGGTTTTAAAGCATCTGGTTAAGTGCTAGACTGTGAGTGCTAAATGATTATTTATCTTGCCAATTGTATGGGTTTGGACCCTGAAAGGCAACTGATGCAAAGATTCTGTGATAATGGTTGGCAAATATTTTGAATGTACATATGGGTGTTCCAAAAAATAACAGCTGCAGCAGATTGGGGTTTGGAAGCATTTAATAACTTATGATCAAAGAAGCCCATCTCAAAAATAAACTATGCCCTGCAGGTGTCTGTGGCTGGGCTGTCTGGTTTGAGCCAACAATATCCTGTAAGCAGGAATTTTGTTGTTTCTGGCTCTCATCCTTAGCTTTGCACCCATAACAGTAGTAGAGGAATGTTTGAGTAAAAATATTTGTAAGTTTGGTAATTATTCATATGATAAGACAAGGGAAGCAAAACTGATTCTGCTGGCTTGAATTAATTATGATTTCACCTAAAGCAGAATTTCCCCCAGCTGTTTAATGCTATATAAGCTCATGCCTGTGCAATTGGCCATTTTTCACCTTTAAACATGAGTAGAAAAAATCATAAAACATAGCTGGCAATTAGCATGATTTTCATATCTCAGTATTTAGTGACATGCCTAATCGTATGTGCACTGCACTTAGATAAAATTCAGTAAATTGTAATAGGTTTTGGCAATATTCCTTGTAAAACTTGTTATATCTGATTACAATACATTGATTTTCATGTGTTCTTGAGGGTTTTATCTGCCAAATCTCACGAGGAAATAAAATTTAATTCAACGCTCAACTCCTCTGTGTGTAGATATGACTTGAGGTCACAGTGCTTCAATTCAGGTGGCAGTTGAGTCAATTCAGATTTTATTTCTGACTTGAGTTTATTTGCTGTGATGGGATATATTAAAGACAGTGGAGCATTAATATTTTTATCATTTAAAAGATGTGCTCTTAGCTGTAGTAAGAAGCAAAAATAGGAGACTCCTACTACTGGCACCCACATGTGTGCTCAGGTGCACGTCGGCTTCATTTTGAACCATGAGTTGGTGCCCTTTGAGCAAACCTGGAAATTTATAGCCCAGCCTAGTCTTGTTAGGGTTGAAATATTAACAAAAAAGAGAAGTCAATTGTCCATATTTTTACTAAATATATTTGACCTATAATGCTGGAAATAAAGGTTACACTATTAAATCATTCATTTCTGCATTCTTATGGTGTTTGCTTCATCTTCCCTTAAACAGAATAAGTCCAGATTTTTACAACGTCTGGTATATTTATAGCAATTAGTTCTGGACAGGTTGCACTGTTGTCATTCTAAATTGCTAGGTCCAAACACACACAAATTGAGACTAGAAATGATTTAGTCAATGACTAAGTAGTTTATCCTGCTCACTTGAATTGGAAAGTTATCAAACCTGATAGGTGTGACTGTTTTGATGCTGTTTGATTAAAATGGAGCTTTTTATAAGTGCTGAAACTTTTAAGTATGAATGTGAAACAATTGATGTAAGTATTGTTCAGTAAGATTGCTTTTTTTGAATAGAATATATACCAATATATAGGAATTGTTGATAAAAGAATTCAGAGTGAAATATACATTTACTTCTAAAATGAGTGTTCTTATGAAATAAATGGACCAATTATAATATTAAGGCTAGTCTTGTGGAAAGAAAGTAATTTATCTTTCAAATTTTCTTACAGACATAAAGGTTGCTGTCAACTTCATTCTGTTGTTAAATCACTTGACAGTTTTTGCTTTCAACTCTAATAATATTGAAAAGCATTTACAGGCCCTACCTTAGTGCATTTCCAATGTCATAATTAAGAACTATGCATATTAATTGTCTCAAATTGCTTATTATTGGCATAGATTTTGGCACCAAAAACCTGGGACAAACCCACTGTTTTATGTCCATACAGAGATCAGTAACTGCTCAAATACAGACTTGGGAAAAAAAATCAGTAACAGAGGAATACTTTTCAACTATGGAAATATCAGTGTTTCCAGTGAGGCTGCTGTAATTTTCTAGTATGGGAAAGCTAAATCATAGTTTAAGGTGTGTTATATTGATAGTGGTATGTCTTGGTTTAGGAAGACAGGTGTCTGCCAGGGAAAGCTGGAGCTTCCCTTGGAATAGAGAATGTAAACCCCCTCCCTCTGAGTTATTATAATTTTGAAATTAAGGGGCTTTCAGGCGAAGATATGGGAATAGGAATAACATTCTTTACTAGGAATATTAAAAATAAAAATATACTAGAAAAAAAAAATCCCAAACTAAAAGAGAAAACACTGGCAGAGTTAGAATACAACCTGACACCCTCTTGGTCAGGGTGTTGGTAGCAGTCCAATCCAGTCCTCCTGCAGTGACAGATGTGGTTCTGTTGGAGCAATGATCCTGTAGAAGGGTGTAGTTTTCCTCTGAAGGTCCAGTGGTGCTGAGATGGGTCTGGTTTTCCTCTGGGAATCCAGTGCCAACAGGCTGTGCTGGTGTTCTGACTCTCAGGTTTTATCCAAGTAGGAATGCTGGGCTCCTCCCCCTGGGTGGAGCATCTCCCAATGCGATGATGGAATTGTATCAGCCCTGCAGTGAGCCTGGATGGCCCATGGACAGCAGATATCTCCTGGAGGGAGGATGAGTCAGGGAAAACATAAAGAAAAAAACGCCTTCCTAACAGGTTTCAACAGGTGGTGATAGATTACATACTTTTGGTTTTATCTTTACATTGCAGCTGAAGACATGGTAAAACATGGTACACATACACAAACTGATAATCACAGAATCCCACAAGGTTTGGCTTGGAGGGGACTTTAAACCTCATCCAGCCCCGCCCCTGCCATGGGCAGGGACACCTCCCACTGTCCCAGGCTGCTCCAAGCCCCAATGTCCAACCTGGCCTTGGGCACTGCCAGGGATCCAGGGGCAGCCACAGCTTCTCTGGGCACCCTGTGCCAGGGCCTGCCCACCCTGCCAGGGAACAATTCCTGCCCAAGATCCCATCCAGCCCTGCCCTCTGCCACTGGCAGCCATTCCCTGGCTCCTGGCCCTGCAGCCCTTGGCAATTGTCTCTCTCCATCTTTCCTGCAGCTCCTTCAGGCCCTGCAAGGCCACCCTGAGCTCAGCCCAAAGCTTCTCCTGTCCAGATGAACAATCCCAGCTGTGCCAGCCTTTCCTCCCAGCAGAGCTGCTCCATCCCTGTCATCAACCTCATGATGTGTGATGTAGCAATATATGAAATATTACTTTGCTTTTTGATGACAGCATCGCTCAAGATGGGAATTCTAAGGAACACCTGCATTGTGCCCCTGTCTGTGTGGGGGCACAAACCTGTGCATCTCTTCAGTGGTAGAATTCACAAGCCTTGAAATCTATTTGCATCTTTGGAGTTGCCCTTTTCCTCTAGCTGATCATGAAAGCTTGCTCAAGTACAGAATAAAGGACAAAAAAAGTGCATTATGGAAAAGTACTTTAAATAGATTGTTAGAAGGAAAAAAGATGTCTTTGTGAAATTCCCTCCATTTTACAGTAATTAGTTACTGTATATTTTGTCAGTGTAATGTATATTTTAAGGTTTTTTTTTTTAATTTAAGTGTACAACAGAGTATTTGATTGGCTGTCTCCACTAATCTAGGGTTTGCTTTTGGCTAGGAAAGAATTAATGTGCTCAGATAATGTTCTTAGTTATCCTGAACAGTCTGATTATGTTGTTTTATGTCACTGCATGCCGTAAACTTGAGCCTGGCTGCTGAGTTGCAGACATGAGGGTTACAGAGCATGTCTTTAAATCAGAAATGTGAAATGCAGGAAAAACCAGCAGTATAAACTAGTCAGGAGTGCATCAGCAAGTTAACAGCTTTTGTGTAAACAGGTGTTTGCAGCTGGTCAGGAATTGAGATAAATGGTAAAGCCAAGTGTACTTGAGAGCTTTCCTCTGACAATCCCTAGACAAAGGCAGTCTTTGTGACCTCTTCATGTCTTGTTTTCACAGCAAACCCGCAGAGACACAGAAATGGGGTTGCAGTGCAGGGCTGGAATGCCTGGGAGTGTTTCCCTCTGAATGGTGCTGTTCTGGTGATTTATTGTTTGAAATGTCTCTCTGCATGTGGGACCAAGGCAGCCTCCGGCAGAAAAGGAATCACTTATGATGTGTGATAACAACGAATCTCAACTCTTGTGTTCTCATCACTTTTCTGCTCTTTTGAAATAGGAGAATTTAGGAGCTGTGCAGTTCTTCTCTGGTTCAAAGCAGAGAAGATTAGCAGAACTGGAGTCAGTGGAACTGTTTCCAGTTCCCACATCTCTGTCCCAGAGTTAGAAACAGGCCATATTTTTAAGTAGAACTTGAGGGTAAAATATTAATCTGCAGTCCAGAGTAGCAAAGATGTTCAAGGGAAGTCTATCTGTTGTTGATACCATAACTCTGGATATGTAATAGCAGTTCAGTAGCAGAAGAAATGGGTAAGGATATGTCCCCTGTGCATTTCTGATGTTATGCCACACTAGTTTTTCATTACTTGAGGTAATTGGAGTAACTGTTTTTGCCAGTATGGTTCTATACTGAAATACTTCCTTGGCCTGCAGACTGAAAGATGGAACAGTTTGTATTTTGCGGTGTTAAATTTATGACATTTTAAAAGAAGTAGTTCTATTCATATCTGTGAAGAGTTCAGTTTGAGAGACTGAACATTCAAGGTTTCTGTCTCAGGTTGCTTTTTACATTCAACTTTGAATATTAATCAGTGTAATTATTTGATTTATTAGCTTTCAGCTGAATGATATTTGCAGTCAGTAGAAATTGGCTTTGTTTTGTACAAGTCAGAGTTGCTCCAGGTTAGCTGAGAAGGTTGGCCTGCAAAACTTAGTTCCTGTGTTGAAGCCTTGAGAATTTCTACCCTAGAGGAGATAAGCTTCTACAGGAAGTCACCCAAGAGATGCCAGAGCTTTAAAATAGTGGTTTACAAAAGATACTAAATTAACGTATACTTTTTGATTTAGTTTTTCTGATTAATGTACTGGTTTTTCAATTGCCACAACTTTTTATATAGATGCTTTCAAATGCAAATTAGTGTAAGCAAGTGGGAGAATATGTACAGAGAACACTAAAAAAGGCAGTTATGCACTGTGTAGGATTTTCTGTGAGAAAGCTGCTGGGAGGAGGATAATCCTTCCAAGAAAATCCCTAATGAGCCATATTTTGTCCAGCTAGATTTTACCTCTCTCTGTGGATGTACATATATGAAATGATTTTCACTGCTGTTCCTAGGATGTATAATGCAAGAACCTGATGTGTGTAAAATCCTTCTTTAATGCTCTAAGGTGGTAATTTATAGTTCTATTTGACGTTTAGGTAAGATGCTTGCTCTATCAAATATGGTGATTAGTCCCTCTTGAATATGAGAGGGATTTGTGGCAGCAGAATTCTGTTTGACTGTAAAGCCTCGGAGGCTGGAAAGAAATCCTTCATACAAAAAATGTCTCTATATAGTTGCTCATCCACCAGATTCTAAAAAGAACCTCTAAGCTGTCAAGAAGTACAATATGATAAAAGCAGGAATGATGAAAAGGAAATGGCACCTTGCAGCTGACCATATAAAAGCATAAATTCCTCCTGGGACTTCTGCATATAAAAGATAGGTTTCACTACTTTTCTAAGAACACTGGATCACATTAACTTATTCAAATAGGAGGTCAGATCACAGTGTTTAGGTTTAAAGCTGTCCCACACAGCCCTTGATAAGAAAAAATTGACAAATCACACTTTTGAATAAACTCATTTTAATCCTTTTCTTCCTTTTGAAGTAATAAAAAATATCCCTGTCATGCAGTTGCCATTGCATTTAATAGCTGTCATTTAGTGAAATGGAAAAATGATATCAGAACATAATGCCTTCAAATATGGCTAATAACATTTTACATGAGGAAAAATACTTTTATTTTACATGAATATGGCTGTTAGACTATGATTATTACTGAGAATTTTACTGCTTTGCCTATTGCAGCAGAGTGATAAGAACAGATATGACTCCTGTCATCTGTGTAAAAGGACAGAGATTACTGTTCCTTAAGTTTTATATAATTTTAAGAGTGTGACAAATTCTTGGCCAATTATCACGTTGTTATTTTTATTTGGTATAGTAAGCAAAATATCCCAAATTGTATTTTGAAACAATGCAATGATTTTTGTGTTTGGATCTGCTGTGATAAATGTGCTTTTATCTCAGATCACATCACTCTTCTTGAGATTTATGGCAGTGCCGTTGTACAAACGGGTATTAATTAATTCTAAATTATAATGGGTTACATATGGAATTACAGACGACAACCAAATGAGTTCCTGCTGATTGAAGTTACTGATGCTTCTAATTAACCTGGGTGCACTGGCCATAACCTGCACAGATCCTCTGAGTTGCTAACCTGTGCTGGTCCAGGGATGGCCACACAAAGTAGGTAAAGGTCCACCTGTAGTCTGAAAGAACCCTAGACAGTTCTAACTGGGATCCACTTGCAAGGAAAATCAAACAAATTGCAGAGCCGTGCAAAAGGCATCTTTGGAAGGCTAAGGATACTCAGTTCTCAATTCTGGGGCTCACTCCAGGCACTACTTTCCCTGGAGTTTTCATGGATATTTCACTAATGGAGCAACTAAAAGATTTTACCTTCTTTGTGCCAGACATGACTGTTTTCCAAAGTGGGGAATTAGACTCTGATTTGTAGTTAAGATGCAGCAGATCAGCTCTTAATTATTGGAGGATTCTCCCTCCCCCAAAATAATATGAAGCTCAGTTACTGGGAGTGGTTTCAGGAGCACATGGAATGCTAAGTCATGGCAGGGTCTAGCTGGGAATTGAGCATGGGATTACTCCAGTCCAAAGCTGATTTTTCTTGGAGCATATGCCTGAAACATCCAGGTTTTATTTTGTAAGTCATAGTTAAAAATAAAAACAGCAGAAAGAAACTAGGAATATCTTACTGCATGAAGGAAATCCTAATATTATTTCTAAGCAGCGCTTAAAGATGTTTGCTTAGAATGGGGGGATTTCAGTCCTCTGCACTGTTTATTCCATGAACCTCAGTCAGCTTCTTGTTGCTCTCTGATGTGTCCATGTTATTGCTTGTGTGATGCCACAAAATCATTAATATGGATAGTTTCATGCAGGTGAAACTGGCTGTTCTCATGAATCAGTGGAGATGGTGATTTCTAGAATATTTCGGATGCAGTTTCTGTTCATTGCAAAAAGGGGGAAACTCGCTCATGTTTTTATGGGTTTGTAAATTCTTACTTGCAGAAAAAGGATGAATGGAATGCCAATATGGCAGAAGGCTACCCAGGGATAATGATCAGTGACTACTGAGATATCCAGTCAGGCTGTGTTGTTATTCAGGATTTTTCAAAAGATGAATTAAAATTGTCTTCTGTGTTTCTCATTCATCCGCTGCCCCCAGCAATATTGTTTTGCATTTAGTTGGTAAGATAAGATGCCAAAGGTTTTCAGATAAACAGGTAGCCTTTACTCTAAATAATGCTTTAAATCTGAGGTGATAGCTTGTATATTAAAATACCAGCGACACCACATTTAGTTAATAGGAAGGAAAGTTTAAGGATGACTTGAGTGTGTGTAAACTTTCCTATCTATTAATTATTTTTTTTCACGATGTTACAAATGTCAAATATGAAACCTTAAGCTACAGTGCTGCTTTCTAATGCAATATGTTCCCCTTGTGACTGCAAGTATGGGATAAAAGGATTTGCTTTTCATCATAGGCCAAATTAAATTTTAATTGCCTGTGAAAATACAAATGTCAAAAGCAAATCTTCAAGTGGAGATTATGATCCTTTGTCACAGATGTTATGTCCCCATTTAAAAGTAAAATAAGTGTTTTCTTCACTTGAAGCAAGTTTTCCACAGAATATACTAAAGTTCTAGTTCAGAACACTGGGCTGTGATATGTATGTGATGTGTGTTGTTGATAGTAGAGGATAATCTCAATTTGTGTATGATATCAGCAGCTGTTATGGTGACTATGTCAGGTTTTTGGTGTCCTATCAGCGTGCCAGGACATCAAATGGAACACAAGGTATAGCTGGTTAAATGACACAGCGTGACATGGACAGTGTGCATACAGAGCCCTGAGCAACAGGAGGCAAAGGAGAACTTTCCTGATGGATATAAATTAATGTAACTGCAGAGTCCTTACTGCTGAATTAAGGAACAGACCCAATTTTTTTTTTTTTGATTAATTATAATTATTACTTATTTCCTGTTATTTTGAGCTGTCTTAATCAGAAATTCTGGTTCAAAACCACAGGTTTTGACAGGTCGATCTGCTCGAGCTGTCTGTGGGACCCCAAACCCTGCCCTGGGTGAGCCCAGCGAGGGCAGCAGGGGAGGGGATCCTGCCCCTCTGCCCTCAGGTGAGAGCCCACCTGCAGAGCTGCCCCAGCCCTGGGCCAGCACAGCAAGGACCTGGAGCTGCTGGAGAGAGCCCAGAGGAGGCTCCAGCATGAGCAGAGGGATGGAGCAGCTCTGCTGGGAGGAAAGGCTGGCACAGCTGGGATTGTTCACCTGGACAGGAGAAGCTTTGGGCTGAGCTCAGGGTGGCCTTGCAGGGCCTGAAGGAGCTGCAGGAAAGATGGAGAGAGACAATTGCCAAGGGCTGGAGGGGCAGGAGCCAGGGAATGGCTGCCAGTGGCAGAGGGCAGGGCTGGATGGGATCTTGGGCAGGAATTGTTCCCTGGCAGGGTGGGCAGGCCCTGGCACAGGGTGCCCAGAGCAGCTGTGATTATGATTATGCATTATGATCCCACCAAGAAAGTCACCAGAATGTTGTATTTACAATGCTGTTTCCTGCAAGTAAAGCAGTAAAGAGCAAGAGAACAGCAGAGATTGACTTAGACCCTTTCAGGTACTGGGGATTCCTGATCTAGCACTGAACAAGGCTTTGTTCAGGGCACAGCCTTCTGTGCACATTCTGACCATGAAGGGAACCTGCTTTTTCCCCTCTTCAGAGATTGCATATGGATTTTTTTGATAGGAAAGAACTCATTTATGATTTGTTCTTTCACATAACAATCATGGTCATGTAACTATCTGCTGAAATCTGATAAAGGCAAAAGCTGCAAGATGTGTTATTGCTGGAACAGTGAGAGCAGTGTACAGAGACTCCTGTGTTAAAGCTGAACATTGTTGTGCACTGCTCTTTGGATTGGCATCACTACAGCAGCTATGACTTTTATGAATGGAAGAAAATAGGGAATAGTATTTTTAAGTCTTTGGAAAAGCAGACCTGAACATAATGATTTTGTTTCATTCAATTATCATTCAAATATGGCATGTAATTGTTAAACTTATGGAACTATGAAACTGGAAATTTATAATGATGCAGTCTTAATTTTATTAATTTAATCCATAAAGAAGATATTACACCAAGACAGACATCAAATTAAAACTCTCAGACTCTAATTAGCTTTAGAAGTCTCTTATGTCTAATTTATATGGCTGTCATAATTAATTTAAATACTGACTTCAACCTGGTCATGATACAGAAAACTCCATTCAGTGGCAGCCATTAAAGAAGTATTAAGTGGGATCTTATTTTTTAACTGTGCTTTAATTTACTGTACTGTGTCAAATTGGCTTACATGAGTTGGACAATATTAAGGTACTTTATAGGAGAAAGAGATATTGAAAAGTGGACCACACCACAGGCTATTAGGATTGCTTGGCCAGTCATGCAGGAGGAATGTATTGAAGTAGAGAATAACATTTCCTAGATGTCCTTTAGATGACACCATGAAGTCATCATATTTGAACTTGTAAAGATGCATTTGTGCTTTTTGTTTAAAGGGATGCCGGAGCAGGATTTCAGTGTCTGTGGACCAGATTCAGTAAAGGATCACAGAAACTTGTGTGGAATTATCAGGATCAGCTGCTGTATAGTGCTTAAAGCTTTATTGATGTGCAGAGTTCTTGTTCTGTGCATGTCCTAAATGCATCAGGTTTTGAGCAGTTCAGTGCCCATTATGCAAAAATTTAATCCAAATACTTGAATCCATTAATTATACCACCTAGCCTCCCTGTTCAGCCCAATTCAATATGTATTCTCTAGCTAAACCCTGTTGACTGGGTATCAAAAAGTTATTTATGGGTTCTTTGTATTAATGGCTTGTGGAGGAATAAGTAGCAGCAGCCACTTGTTAAATTCTCCAGTTACATAATTCTGTAATGCAAGAGGTGGAATAATCACCCAGAAAATTGAAAATGGGTGTTTTGTTTATGTACTCAGTATTTGGGCAAGGCTCTCAGGGATGCACAGGATGGGATTGTTGGGGTGTCTGTGCAGGGACAGGAGCTGGGTCCATGATCCTTGTGGCTCCCTTCCAGCTCAGGATATTTGGTGAAGTCAGGATGAGAAGGGAACTGGGGCTGTGTGCCCAGGGTTAGTGCTGCATTCAGGGGACAGTAGGGTGGGTAGAGCTTGTTTGAATAATGGGATACACCTGCTTAAGTCTCTACTGGTGAGCTCTGAGCACAGGAGCCTGGCTGTGCTCCTGAGACCTGTCTTGGTGGCTCCATCTTGGCTTTGTGTTGGCTTCTTGCTGTCTCTTGCCTTTGTATGTGCTCCTGGGGGTGTGTGCCATCAACAGCAGTCTTCTCAATGGAATTTTATTGAAATAAACGTATGGGTATCTGTTCCTTAGAAGTTTTAGGTAGATATAAATTTCAGTTGTACTTAATTCTAGTCAGATTTTTGAGGCTTTGAAATGTGCACACACAGCCTGGTTAATCCAGCCCTTAAAGAGTCCCGTTAGGCTGCTTTAAATTCCACCCTCAACTGATGTAAAGCTGCATCGAGTATCTCCAGCTATTTCCAAATGGAAAAGTTAAGAAAGAATAATTGGTTTTTTTGGTTGTTAGATACTCTGTAAGAAATTGTGTTGAATTTTCCAGCAGTTTCGGAATGTGTTTCCTTAGCTTATATAATCTTTAAGATACTATGAAGGTGAAGATGAGGAAAGTGTTTGGAAATTTAGGTTCATACTTACCTGCATCCTGGTTTCTTGTTTCTGGTCCACCAGAAAGCAAAAAATTAAATCTGTCTGATCTGACCTTATTGCAATCTTTCTAAAATGTATGAATCTTTAAAAACTGGAAAAAATCCTTTTAATCCTGTGTTTAAATGGAAAAAAACCCACAAAACCTCTCATTTTGAAAGTGGCTGTATAACAGTGGATTAGGTAATTGTGTGAAAATGAGTTTAGAAAAGCCAAGACAATATAAAGACAGCCATATAAGACTAATTATCACTTCTTTGGCGTATGATAGCTGTCACATTTTTCCACTGAAAATATGGATACTAAGCATCAGAATAAAAGGGAAGGGAAAAACAACTGCAGAAGCATGTAAAAGCTGTATTCTTCCTTGCTAGATGCAATAAAGAGCTGGCACATGAGGAACCATTCATCATGGAAATGAATGGAGTAATTTGTTAAACTTATTTCACAGATGTGAAAAGAAGTTTAACTGTCTTCATTTAAGTTTATATAGGCTTTTTCAACTTCCCTTGTTTTTGCTGAAATTGCTTCCTTTCAGACTGGGGTGGGGGGGAACCCACCACTTTTATTTTTATATCTATTGCAGCTGACTTGGTTTTGGTTTTTGATGGAATAGTTGATTTGGATCAATTTATGGTGACAGAATCTGACTACAGTTGAGAGAGGGAGGTGATTTTTTTGGTGCCTGGCAATTCAGGTAACATGGGAAAAACATTGCCCCTAACAACTGGTGTGAATACAAGTTGACTCCTTAAATCTTTCTA
Source organism: Sinosuthora webbiana (assembly GCA_013397395.1). NCBI lineage: Eukaryota > Metazoa > Chordata > Aves > Passeriformes > Sylviidae > Sinosuthora > Sinosuthora webbiana. The sequence goes on from VXBN01002180.1 coordinate 103,742, forward strand.
TCCAGTTAATAGTCTTGACTCTTAGTTGACTTTGTTTTAAACATCTGCAAATATGGACAGATTTCTTCCCAGTATGAAATGTGATTTTTTTCTTACCCACATTACCTTGAATGTGGTAAGAAAATAACTTGAGAGAAAGAAGAAGTAGTTAAGGGGACTTGCACTTCACGATTTTTAAAGTTTTGTTTTAGGAGATATCAGTGACCAAGTTCATGCTGTTGTGAGAAACATTTAAAAAATAAGACTTTTTTTCTACATGGAGGCTGCCTTTTAGCCCAGCCAGTGTGACATATTTCCCTCTCACCTATAGCTGCCTTTTAGAAAGGGCAAAGAAAAGCTTCAACTCTTTTGTCTTCTAGGACACAGCCATGCTGCTTCCCTCACCTCTCTGATTTACCATTCATGCTTCTACATGACTGTCTTAAAATGCTTTTCAAGTCTGGTTCAAATAATATTTTTTCCTGCACCTTTTAATCTATTATTGCCACTCAGTCAACTTATCCCTCTGCCAAGCTGAGCTCACTCTCCAAGTCTCACAACTCATTCCAAATGTCAAGAACCTTTCCCTAGAACAAGTCTGTTATGCTTCAAACAAAATAAAAACATTGCCATCCTCTAATTTTTTCAAGAGTTCCACAGAGAAATTCAAAATGTTTACTGGGGAAATGATCTATGATCTAGAGTGAGTCTGGTATTACCCCTTTAGTTATCCAGGGGATGCATGAAAAGTTTGCATCAGGAGGAAAACCCCAACATCAGAAAAATTTCTACAGGAATTCAGGATATTCTTACAGAATAATGGGGGTACAAATCTAATTTGAGAAATTGATATTTGTTGAATATTATAGATTCAGGTGAGGACCTCATTCAAGCTGGTGGAGGACTCATAGAACCTGTGAGGCTGGAGAAGCCCTCCCAGGCCATGGAGTCCCAGCTGTGCCCCATCCCCACCTTGTCCCCAGCCCAGAGCACTCAGTGCCACCTCCAGCCCTTCCTGGGACACCTCCAGGGATGGGCACTGCAAACCTCCCTGGGCAGCTCCTGCCAAGGCCTGGCCACCCTTTCCATGCAGAAATTCCTGCTGCTGGCCAAGCTGAGCCTGCCCTGGCCCAGCCTGAGGCCGTTCCCTCTGCTCCTGTCCCTGTTCCCTGGGAGCAGAGCCCGACCCCCCCGGCTGTCCCCTCCTGTCAGGGACTTGTGCAGAGCCACAAGGTCCCCCCTGAGCCTCCTTTTCTCCAGGCTGAGCCCCTTTCCCAGCTCCCTTGGGCCCTCCTGGGGCTCCAGACCCTTCCCCAGCTCCGTTCCCTTCCCTGGACACCCCCAGCCCCTCCATGTCCCTCTCTGTGGGGGCCCAGGGCTGGGCACAGCCCTCGGGGTCCCTCAGCAGGGCCAGCACAGGGGACGGGCCCTGCCCTGGGCCTGCTGCCACCCCAGGGCTGGCACAGCCAGGGGCCATTGGCCTCTGGCACCCCTGGGCTGGTGTCCGGCCCCTGGCACCAGCACCCCCAGGGCCTTTCCCAGCAGCTTTCCAGCCCCTCTGCCCCAGCCCAGCTCCATGGGGTTGGGGTGACCCCAGGGCAGGACCTGGCACTTGGCCCTGTTGTCCCTCAGCCTGTGGATCCAGCCTGTCCAGATCCCTCTGCAGAGCCTTCCTGCCCTCCAGCAGCTCCACACTCCCACCCAACCTGATGTTATCTGCACAGTGACTGAGGGTGCCCCCAGTTTCCTTATCCAGATCATCCATAAAGATATTGAACAGGACTGGGTGCAGCAGTGGTCCCCAGAGAACCTCCTTAGCTGCCAGCAGGATGTGGAACCACCCCATCATCAGTGATGTAATTATAATGGAATTTCCCCAGCATATGTGCAGTAAGGCTCAGGTTCCTAGAGCACAGTAGGCAGTGAGATTCAGGAACTGCTCAGGGAATGTATTTTTTTCCACCATAAGAGCAGAAGTGCATATGCTTCTTTGTAGCTGCTGGAAGCATGAGGGATGATCTGAGTAACTTAGCAGTGGGAGGGATAAAGGAGACAAACTATGACTATTGCAGTTAGCAGAGGAGTGGAATTTGAAATGCTGATGGTAAATAGATGAATCAATAGGAAGTAATGAGCCTTGTTAATTTATTCCTACAACATGATTTCATAATTTTTATGTTTTAGCCCTAAAGAGCACAGAAACCTGCAGCTCATTATTTTATCACCGACGCAACCTCTCAGGACTATTGGTATTTCAGAGTTGGGTACCACTTCACTCACACAGTGAAATGCTGTAGGTAGCACATATAAAATTCCTTCGGTGTGCAGTGGGAACTGGCAGCCTGCATTGTTACACTTGTCATGATGTACATGAGAAATGTTCTGTGCAGGATCATTGGGGGTCATGGCATTTGCAACCAAAAAAGAAACTGGAGAAAAGAATGAAACTCCAATGAAACTTCCATATGTAAACCAAGGCGAGGGAAAGAAGTTTTGCAAATCTCCATGAAGCCATTAGAACTAAGGTCTACAATTAGCATTAAAGATAATAATGTAAATGCAAGTCTGTAGTGCTTATTCAGAGAATTAAAAAAGATGTATTAATATCTATAGCTATAGGCAGCTTCTGCGATGCATAGTCCAGGTATACTTTTGAATTTAGTTTTGTTTTTAAATTGCTTATTAATTTAAAGAGATATCCATAACTATTATGAAAAGTAGGCTAAACATGTAAGAATTTATAAGGTAAAATAAGGGCAGAGAATACCTTACAGGGAAAACTGGGAGGAAAAAGAATGGACTTCAGTGGCTGGGGCTAAACCTGCCTCACCATGGCAGCTTTTAGATACAGGTCAGATCAAAAAATTGAAAGACTATCCTTTCTGTGCCAGCAGTTTGATAACCTGCCAAAAGGGCAGTGTTTTTTAGCACAGAACTTCATATTAGATCATATAGAAGCTGTGATTGCTCCTGCATCCCTGGAAGTGTCCAAGGCGAGGCTGGACTGGGCTTGGAGCACCCTGGGATGGTGAGAAGGTGGAAGGTCTCCCTGCTCAGGGCAGGAGTGGCACTGGACCAGCTTTAAGGTCCCTTCCAGCCCAAAATCTTCTGTGATTCTGGGAATTTCCCTCACTTCTGTCCAAGGAGATGCTTTACAAGTGCTGTAGAAGGCACACACTTTTTTTCAGCCAAATTTGTCTACCTGTAGCACTTCAGAAAAGCACTGCAGTGTTGCGAATCCATTAGAGGAGTGCTAAGGAATAGGAAATAATTTTACATTGCCTCAGGTTGAAACATCTGGTTCAAGTGCAAATTGCATTTGTATTGTCTTATAGCTCCCAGGAGCAGTACAAGGGGGAGGGGAAGGTCTGGCACACTTTTCCTAAAATTCATTTCGATTTTGAGTTTTTACAGAGCAGTTCTGAGTTCACAGCTCCTCTCCACAGTCTGATGCACTGCCTGGAGGGTTTTGTTTTGAAAGCTTTGTTTGCAGCTGCCTTTAGCTGTGAGCGTGACCTGCGGTGCTGCTCCCCTTGTCTGCTTTGGCAGGATCTGGAGATGTCTGGCTGTGGAGTTGTCTGCTGTCCCTCACCGAGCTCATGCCTTGTCAGTTCACTGACAAGTCCTGGGTGCTTTGCTAAATTCATCAGAAACATGTATGAGTGCTGTAGATTCAAAAAGCTGCTTCTTAAAAAAAACCCAAAAAACCAACAGAAACAAATCCAGTGTTTTTGAGAATCTAACACATTTGAGAGCAATGATTCAAATAATGTTTTTTTCTTGTGTCACTAGTTGTCTACCTCCTACATTGCAGTAATAGATAATTTTTGCTCGGCACCCTTGGAAGGAGTTCTAGCTTGTAAAAAGGGCAAAACAATCAAATGTGTTGCTCCTTTTTCTTCATTACTTAAATAGACTATGACTATTTACTTAAAAAACCCACAAACATATTTTTAACTAATGACTTTGTTGGTTTGGGTTTATGCCAGCGTTGGGCAATTCTTTTTAAGAGGGAATTTTAAAAAGTAAAAACAAAATCATGTTTAGAGGCACATCTTGCAGATCTTCTAGGTTAATAGTTAATATTTCCAGCTTAATTTTGAAATTCCATTGTCTGGTTAAAGTATAGGGATTCAAAATTTAATTTCTTTTAAACTTTTTTATTGTAACTTGATATTCCTCAATGGTGTTTTGTTTTATTATACCAACAAATTTTTCACTAGATTTTAGTCAAAATATGAAGGCACAGGGAATCGAACACCACTAATAAAGACCTAAATCTGTATTCATATAAATAAAACTACATGAATTTAGGAAATGGACAAACAAGGATCAAAAAGTGTTTTCTCTTACAAAAATTTCAGTTTCTTATGGATGCTGTAAAGTATTCCCCAAGCCACAACCTATTACAATTAAATATCTTCCACTAGCATTACTTACCACAGGTTTTAGTTCTATCAAATATCACTTTTCACTCAGTCTATAGCATCTGTATTTGATTAATATATATCTATATATATCTGTATCTTTGTTGTTGCTCTTTTTCTTGGTGTGAATACCATCAGAGCATCTCTTGTTGTGGGCTGTTCATTAGGGACAATTACAATCTAATTCTTTTCATCAACATAATATTTGCACCAAAAAAATAAATCTAGGGAAAAGCACTGCCACAGATATCCAAAATAGGCTTATTCTCTGTGTGTAGCCCATATTTAAAACCCCAACAGCACAACATAGGGAATTCCAGGTGGGCCTCATCTTTTGACTTGATGCTTTCAGGCCAGAATGAGGTTGTCTTTGAATATTACTGGCAAATGGTTATTACTGTGAATTATCTCCTTATGCTTACCAGACTTAAAGAATCAAAAGAGAGATAATTTAGAGTTTAAGAATATAGTATTCAATTCCCTTTTGAATGCTTCACAAATTAAAGAAATTAATATAAGAATCGAGTAGAGATAAAAAGAGTGGTTCAGAATGCAAAAGTAGCTAAAAATGATCTTAAATATAGTTTATTCTACCCTGCATGAGTGGGTTTTTTTTTTTTTTTTTTTGGATGTGCATTTTCTTGGGTGAATTTTCAGTTTTTTAAAAAATATTTTTGGGTTTTATTTGTTTTACTTGTTTTTTAAGTTGTGGTTTTTTTTTTTTAAATTTTGCTGTCTTACTTTTACACATCTCTGTCTGGCTCTAAAGTGTTCATGCTGATGCTTCAATAGCTGCTGGTTCTCACTGATTTGAATTCTGTGACCCTCTGGTTTTATTTTAATGAATAGCCCATGGGCTGTGTGCAATCCATGTACTCCCAAACAAAACCACTCTTGTCATCTGGGAGGTGTTTTTCTCCTATTGTAAAAACAGGTTCAGTAGGACTATAAATTTGTTATCTGCCTGCACTAATCTTTTTGGCTTCAAATGGGAAAACGGCGTTGTTGTTTAAGCAAAAATTAAGAATTAAATCAGTAGATGGTGCTATAATCTTAGTTTTAGCTTGTTAGTACAACAAGTCTTGAGAGGCTTGCTGCATGATTTCTTTGCACCTTTGAAAAGGAGACTTATAAATTTGTAATCAACATGATGCTGTAATTATTTTACATGTTTGACATTTCAAATACTTTAATATGGTCTTTACTCAGAAGGCAATGCTATATTTAGATTTAATTCTTGATGAGAATCTACTGGACAAGCAACTGGTGTGATTGTGAAGAAAATGCAGATTTGATTGTGCCCACTGTGGCTTTTTCCAGAGTCGTGCATTGGGTTTGCTGTGCTTCCATCCAGCCCAACTCCCAGAGGTGCCCTGGTGTGTGAGAGAAGGAAATCTGCTGTTTCCTGAGACTGCTCATCTCCCTGGAACCCAAGAGATCTCTGCATGCTCAGTTTCTCTCTTCATCCTCTCTTTTTCTCAGAGGGGAAAGGGAAGATGGTGTTTTGGGAGGCTTGACTGAGGTGTTTGTGCTCTTCAGAGGAGCAGCAAATGTAGCCTGTTGTTCAGCTGACCCTTTGGGAAGGGGAGGCTCTTTGTACCCCCTCACTGTATGATGTGTGTGATCTGTCTTTAATGCCTAAACCCCACAGATTTACATATATGGAACTGGAAGCAATGGCAGCGATAAGGATTCAGTCACCAATTGCAAATGGACTGAGAATTTAGGAAAGCCAGTGGCAAGCAGAGGCTGCATCTGGTAGGGAGCTACACTTTGCTAACAGACTCATCCTGAGTATCTACAGTCTGTGTAGCATGAGAGCTGTAAAAGTCAGCATAGGAATGGGGAATGTAAACTGAAAACCAAATATTTCTGGAGTCTTTTTTTTTTAAAACAGACAGCATTCCCCCACTCTTTCAGAGACTCTCATGGGAGATCCTGAGCAGGTGCTGTGGGTGTGAATTCTTGCACAGGGCTGGAAACCAACAGGGCAAACTGGTCACTTTGTGCTGAGGTCAGGAACATTTCTAGCAAGAGTTTGTCAAATTTCAGTGTAACCTCTTTGGATAAATATCTCTGCTTTCCTTGTAACTTTGCATGAACCCTGCACTGCTCCAGCCCCTCTGCAGTCATGTATCAAGCAGAGAACACAATTCCTGTTCTGCAGGTGGTAGAGCTGTGGGAGTGTACGGGACTTTCACAATAGATGTGCTCCTGCACTGATGGCAGGTGGCATTAGAGATGGAAAGAATTGGCTCCCACCTTGTTTTGCATTTCTTAGCCTGTTTCTTTGTCTTTACAGACTTGGTCCTTTCAGGGAGGGGAGGCAGTGATAATTTCTGTAAGCCTCTTTCAAATCAGGGTATGAATAATTTCATATTAATAGCAAACATGTTTCACATGTCCTGGTCAATGATGTAAGTATGTAAATTATTTATACTCGTATAGTGAAAGTACTTGAAAAGCAATCTTTATGGAAGAATCACTGTAATTTAGTATATAGTGTTCCTGTTCTAGAATGATGCACACTTTGTGTTTTTCTCAAAAACTAACAAAGAAAACAACACCCCCCCCCAAGCAACCAAAAACAACAACAAAAAAAACCCACCCCAAAACAATCAACCAACCAAAAAGAAAACAAACCAAAAAAGCATTAAATGCTGCTAGTTCTGGAATGCCACATTTCCTAATGTAAGCTTTGGGTAAAGGATCAGATAAAACCAGTCTTTCCTGGTGTGTAGCACACACCTGGAATGCTGTGTCCATCCCTGGGGTCCCAAACACAGGAGAATGTGGAATTGCTTGAGCAAGTCTAGAGGAGGAACCAGCATGAGCAGAGGGATGAAGCAGCTCTGCTGGGAGGAAAGGCTGGCACAGCTGGGATTGTTCACCTGGACAGGAGAAGCTTTGGGCTGAGCTCAGGGTGGCCTTGCAGGGCCTGAAGGAGCTGCAGGAAAGATGGAGAGAGACAATTGCCAAGGGCTGCAGGGCCAGGAGCCAGGGAATGGCTGCCAGTGGCAGAGGGCAGGGCTGGATGGGATCTTGGGCAGGAATTGTTCCCTGGGAGGGTGGGGAGGCCCTGGCACAGGGTGCCCAGAGAAGCTGTGGCTGCCCCTGGATCCCTGGCAGTGCCCAAGGCCAGCTTGGACATTGGGGCTTGGAGCAGCCTGGGACAGTGGGAGGTGTCCCTGCCCATGGCTGGGGTGGAATGAGAATCATTCCAGCCCAAATAATTCTGTGGTTCTACATCAAAACTATTTTCATTCCTCTTTGAAGAACATGTGGGAGTGTTGAACAGTTCAAAGGAAAACATCAGTCTGGTCCCTCAGCACAGTGGCTGTGTGCTAGAACAAGGAATGCAGTTTAGAGCCTCTTATTTGTGACAGTAGCCACAAGCACACTGAACAGTTCCTAGAACATTTGATTATTAAAACATTGGCATTTTTATGCTAAGATATGAATAGCTGTGAATGCAGAACCATTTTAACTGTGGGGGAGCCTTAATACAGCTCCTAAATGGGCACTGAAGATCTTATCAAGTGTTTGTGGAGTCTCAGCTGTACAACTTAATTGCTGCAAAGAGTTGGGAGGGCCTCAAAGCCAGCACGCATTATAAAATACAAGATGTTTTTTTTCTCCTCAAGAAGATCTTCACTTGTGGGAGGATCCTGAAGGGAGCATGTGACTTACACTAATTTTTGCTAAAGAAACAGAGGCTATAGCTGCAACACAAATGTAACACAAATGCTAACCTGCAAAGGCTAATGGTATGAAATCTGTGTTTTGTTTTATTTTATGTTGCTGATAGTTATTTCTTTTATGAGAGTTCCACATTGCTCCCAAGCAAAGATACATTGCAATAACACACAAGTACATTGTATTGTTAGGAAGTGGCTCATTATAACCTCATCTTATCATATAAACCACCAGCTCAGGGATGCATTAAAGCACTTAGAATGTGCCTTATGGGCCTGCACAAGAAACAGATTAATGCTTGTGAAATCATATTTTAATTTTTAAATATTCTTTCTAGATGAAAGGAATCCTCTTAGTGCCATGGGTAAGCAATATTTAAAATCTGTGTGATTGTAATGTGGTTATTAATTTAATGTATTATTCTCATACAAAAACACATATTATCCTGGGTCTGGTTTAAAGTGACAATATTGCAGGCGCTGAGCATTCCTTTTCTGAGCAAATACAGCAACACAGTCAATCAAAGCCAGGCAATTAGTTTGGTTTTCTTTTATGCAGCAATATACATCCTAATGCACTGGAAAGCACTTAATTGTTCTTAATATAGTTGTATTTCATGTGACATGGCCAAATGTAAAAAACTTTATACACTGGGGGGAATAAAGAAAGATAAGCATGAAACCTTTGAGATCATGTGATGTAACTATACAATATCCCTCTCCACTGTGAAAACAAAAAGAGACTCCTGAAATACATTATCCTAGTTAGAAATGGAATTAAAAATTTAAATAAGCAGTAGGTGCTTCTAAATTCTTTTTATCTCCAGAATTATCACTTTTGAATTAGAATAGAGAGTACCAAGCACTAAAGCCCAAAATTCAGTATTTCTTCTGAGCATTCTAAGCTGCTGCAGATAGACAATTAATGCCTCCATTTATTCCAAAGAATAAAGGACTGGAAAAAATATCAAAACAACAGCAACAACAACAACAACAAAAATCCCAAGAAACCCAACCTTGCAGGAATTTGTAAATGGTTTGCAAATGGTTCAGAGGAAAAAACAGCTTAACTTCTAAAATTTGTAAGAGTTGCAGTTGTTTCCAGCTATGCAGCTTTTTGTAAATTATCTATGGAAGGATATGGCCTCAGTTGTCTATAGCTGTAGGAAAGAATATAGTTATAGAGCAGATAACATTAAATCCAGAATTAATCTTGCCAGTTAATCCCAGGAATATAAGAATCTGAATTCCTTGATTTTATGTTGTTGATGCTGATCAGGATCTTGTTGATCCTGGTTTGTCCTTCTGTTGGCCTTCAGGCAAGGAACTGCAGCTGAAGTGAACAATCAATCTTGTATAGGTGCTACTGAAATTGAAATAAACGTAAGTGATACTTAAACATAATAAAAATTCTCTGTTCCTTCTTCATATTGTCAGATGGCACTCATGAGGGAAATGTTTACTGTACAAACAGCAACTTGTTTACCAGTATTTTATAGTTGAACCACTTCTGTTAGGAAAGAGCAAAAACAAATACTTCTAGTATTCTGAGGAAGCTCTTTAGTCACAAATTTTTGCTGAATAAGAGGGAGGTTTTATTTTTTCCTTTTTTCTTTTTTTTTTTTCCCTGAAAGACTACAAGGATCTAATTTTCAACTTATACTTTAAATCTTGATCTTCAAAGGACAATTTAGAATAGAGGTACTACAAGAAAAGATAGTCAGGTTTCTGTGTGTGCCCTCCCACAAACCTCCCTCTCCTTTCCCATGGTCTCTGATGGACAATGGGAATTGTGTGATAAGGGCTCCAGGTGGGAATTGCAGGAGAAACTCTCTGCGTGCTTGATTGTTTTAGCTCCCTCCAATTCTTCTGCTGTCAATTTTATGCAAAGTGACAGATTTCTGTATGGAGCCAAAGAAAGAAATGATTGGGATCCCCCATCTCTAAAAATTAAGGAAATATTAATGGAGCAGTGTAAAAAGTGAGGAATTAAGATCATTAGAATAAGCAGAGCCTGAATTCCACGTTTCCTCATTCACATCATTAAAGGACAGCACCATTACACTCTTGACAAAAATATTTGCTCTGCTTGTCCTTGCATATCTTTTTCAGACTTGGTTTTATTATAGGAGAAGCTTTAGGTCTGGAAGTATGAACATTTTGTGAAAGGGTTGAGAGAATGGATTTCCTGTTCCTTTTCTTTTTTTGAAAAATTTTAAGCTTGTTATTTAAATAATCACTGAATTCCTTTAGAAGTCTGACAAACTTTAGCAATTTACATCTATTTTCCTAAATTACTGTGTCATTTAAAGCTCTTCATGTTATTTGTTATACACAATAAAACCCCTCCTCTTATAGCTTCAGTCTATCATGGGCTAAAGGCATAACCAGACTAATTACACATTACAGGATTGTAAGAGTATTCACATATAGCACATAACATACAACAGCATCACTTATTAATGCCTGTGGGTGTTCAAAATTGAATATGACTTCTGCTCTGAAATAGTTCAGGATTGAGATAGTTGATCTACATTATAGCTGAAAAAATTTTTGTTTTCAAGTCATATAAAGGAAACACAAAAGGTACATGAAAAGTACTTAATAAATTTTTCTTTAAAATTTTGTTATTATCCTAGCATAGTCTATTCTCTCCTTATTCAGTTCAAAGCATTAGAAAAAGTAAAATCTCTGCCTCAAATCTGTCACTTGTGGTGATTTGAGAAGTATTTTTTTTTTGTCTAAACTAAAAGTAAATAAATAATGTCTGGCTATTATATAGCAGATATTTCAACTGCTCCCAGTGCACATTGAGCAGAGGTTGATTGTCCTTACCCTTTTTACAGATGAAAAATCTTCATCCAAGAACCTGTTCAAACATCAGAAGGCACATTTATCTCCACGGCCTGGTTCTCCAGGAGCTGAGCTTTGTTGCTGATTTCTTTGAACATCGAAGTCATTCAGGAAAGCTCTCAGTACCTTCTTGATTAGGCTTTCCTATTGGTGAAAAACAGAACGTTTATTGTTAGGAAATTTCAACATCTTCTGTCACAAGCATGAGAATGGAATTCTAATAAATGTGGGAAATTGTGGAGAAACACATACAAATTGCTGGTATTATGCAAATGCTTAATCACTTCTTAGAGTGTCATGAGACCATGAGGAAATTGGATGTAAAAGTCACTAAAGTGTTTTTGGTGGTAGTGTGGCAGTGCCCAAATCCTATTAAGAACTTTCCATTGCACAACAGACTGGCATGTCAAACTCTGGACTCTCAGCATTCCTGGCCTCAGTTTGTCGGGGAAGGTGAGTGCTGAGGAGTAATCTGAAGCTGGATATCCCCAAAACAGAGCATTTTTGAGAGACAGAGTCCACGTTTCTAGTGCTGGATTGTCACAGGCAATAAGACTGGGCTGAGGGGAGGAACTGCCTGTGATGCCAATCTGAGTTTCCAAAACCTGAAGCCCTGCCTTCAAGCTGATGTGCAAAATGAGGGAAGAGTTTTACTTTTACTGCATTTGTAATTTTTCTACATTTCTTTCTTGATTAAAAGCCTTATTCTGCCAGTGCTTAATCAGTCGCACCTTTTTAGCATTCTGTGACTATGCTTCTGAGAATTTTTAAATGTTCTGAAAGTCTTAATTTAGGCAGTGGATGTGCTCAGATACATTGATCTGTGCTGAGGATTGAGGGAAATCGTTGTAGGAGTACTAGAAAGTGCAGGGACATCATCCACAGTCTCCATTCATTTGTGTCACTCATCAAAGGACACCAGAGGACTGTGTAGGAATCTCCCTCAGCTCCAGTATCCACCCCTCAGGTGGAGTTTTCAGTAATGTACTTCCTCAGAAATCAGTTAAATAATTATTTCTGCACATTGATTTTAATTTCTCTAGTAACACACCATCATTCTTGCAGGGAACCTAACTGGCTTCCATTGCAAAAGAGAAGATGAATAGGTAAATGCTTGTCCGTTCCATGTGACGTGTATTTGTCAAAGTCAGTTTATAATAGGGCAGAACAGAATTTCTCTCATTTAGTGTATGGATTGCAGTAAATAATTCATTTATTTGCCACTAATATGTCCACAGTATAAACAAAATTAGGAGTAGAAAGAAAAAGCTTGGTAGTATGTCAGAGAGCAGCTAAGCAGCCATACTCTTGAATTATTCATATGGCTTATGTAAAGATGGAACCTGGAAAATGGAAAAGAAAAGGCCATTATTTATTTATTCTACTGAAGAGTAGCACATGCAAGTGGAAATACAAGTGAGGTCAGAATTGTACTTTTATCATCTTCTGTTTGTGTTTTAAAATAAATAAAATTAAACTGACAAATCAAATGTATTGTATGTACTTAAAATCTGGTAAGCAATATTCTCAGGTAAAAATTCTGTAGTTTCTGTAAATATCTCAAGTACACTGATGGAGCCTTGAGGCCTTGTCTTAGTTTTCTTTGTATGCTGGTATAAGCCCAGGAAATGCAGCTGCCCTGCTGTCTCAACATTTTCTAAACATATATTTTCACATACTGTCTTAGTGAATACTGTATTTTTCTATCTCTCTAAAATAGTGACGTTGTGGGAAGTGGCTTCTTGTGGTTAAAGAATCTGATGTGAATTTCTCCTGTGCTGAGGATCCAGAGCTGGACAAACACTCCAGAGGTGCCTCCAGGGCTGGGCACAGGGGCAGGATCCCTCCCTGACCTGCTGCCAAGGCTCTTCCCCATGACCCCAGGGCACCCTTGGCCTCCTTGGCCCCAGGACACTCTGCTGGCTCAGGGACAGCTCCGTGTCCCCAAGAACTCCCAAGTCCTTCCCCACAGAGCTGTTCCAGCAGGTCCCCCCAGCCTGTGGTTCTGGGTTTGTTCCTGCCCAGGAGCAGGACCTGCATTTGCCTTGGTTGAACTTCAGATTTTTTTTTTTCCTGCATTTCCCTTTCCAAAGCTGTCAAGGTCCCTAAAGGCCTGCACAGCCCTTGGGATTTGGCCCCTCCTCCCACATTCGTGTTACCAGTGAATTTGCTGAGGAGGCACCAAGCCCTTTATCCCACCACTGATGAATAAGTTAAACAACGCTGGGACCATTACTGAACCTTGGGGGACACCACTAGTGACTGGTCTGCAAGCAGACCCTCTGGGATCTGCTGTTCAGTATCATTGCTAAGGCTGCAGATAAAGTTTTTTTCTCTGTGTTTTTCCTGTATATATATATATATATATATATACTTTTTACCCTTTAATAATGAAGGTGGGAGAGGAAGAACTTCAGGAGACAGGTTATACTGTAAAGCAAGATTTAAGTTTCCAGTGTGATCACTCTTCTGAATAAACATTTGATATAATCTGTGGTTCATTCACTTCTAGATGTGACTGGATTGCCTGTGTGTTTCTGAGCCTAATAAGAGATTGATGAAAAAATCTTTTCACCAGCTTTCCCTCAGGATGGAGTACTTTATGCCTTTTAGTGCAGAGGTCCTGTATTTGACCCTTATTTCTGCTGACCTGCTTGGGTCTCATTATCTTCAGGAGTTTGTGAGGATAGGTGTTTCACTCATTGAGTGGTACGAAGGAGTCAGGCCTACAAATGATCTAAATCGGGAGAGCTGTGCCCAGTGAAAATGAGGATATTTGTTTCAGTATATTATGGAGTTATACCTGTGTGGTTGAAAGAGAGTGCATTTATTACTCATATTTTAAAGAGAATTCTTCAAAATACAGCTCACAGCTGTTCTAGGCTGTGAGCAATAAAATCAGTAACACAATGGCTGATGACACAAAAAAATACTGTAGTGGCAACTTCTCTTGAGCATAAGAATTTTAATTTCCTTACATATTTTCATCTTTTGCTCCTTTTAAAATTAACAATAGTAACTTTATCCAAGTGCTTCATCAGAGATTTCTTTGGTATTTTATTCTCCCTTCAACCTATCCCTCACTTCAGCTTGTCCTGCGCAGAGACTATCAGCGGTCATGATTTGTTTTCTGCTCCCATTATTTATTTCAAAACGATACATTAAATGTGCAATTCACATGTGTATATTTTGTATTTTTCCTGTCCCTTTTGTCTTGTTGCTAAAGGGCTCTGTCAGCAGAAATATGACTGATAGAGGAGATAGACCCATGCACTGTTACTAATGGTGTAAATGTTACACTATTTTGTCAACAGACCTCTATTGTTGAGAGCAATTTCTCTCACTGTGTCAATATAGATGCCATGCTGTGTTGATATTAATGGATCTGCCAGGAAAGGCATTTAATTAATCAGTTCCCAGAATAAACTCTGTCAACTTTAATTTCCTAGCTAACAGTAATGCTTGGACCAGCATGGTGGGTCAGTCAACAAATGTTGTAGTTAGTTAGATTCATGGTGGAAAAGCCTTGGTTCAGGACCCCAAAAGGGTGCTGAGGTCAGCGATTCGTTTCTTTCTTTCTGTGACCGTGTTTCAGCAGTCTGACAGCTCTGACATTTCTACAAGGAAAGAAAAGAGTGGTCTGCAGTGTTCCAACAGGCCAGAGCAGCCCTTGCCAGACTCTGAAGGAAAATTAGGAGTGTATGCCTTTAGATCAGGAAGTTTTGCTGTTCAGTGTTAAAGGACGGTTAATTACAAATAAATGTTGTATATACCTAATTTGGGGGGTGTGTGTGTGGTAGCTACATGCCTGTAAAGTATTTAAAATGCTTTTGCTTTCTTCTCAAAAGTCTGAATTTATTAAATTTTGATCTTGTGTATCAGGACAGTCAGGTTAGTGGAATGGCACAAAAATGACATTCATGTACACAGTCTTTATCATGCAAAGCATCTTATTTGTATTGTCAAGTGAGTGGAAACTACCTCATTATTCAAGCATGTTTTATTTTGGATGTCAAATCTCCAGAAAATTAATATTTCTTGAGATAAGACTAGTATCTTAAATATTTTTCCTGGACATATCTTTACCCTGCCTCACAATGACATACATTTTAGTGTAATTTATACAAACACAAACTAATCTTTTTAAACCCTTAGAATTTTAACATCCTATCCTTGTCTCTTATATCTGGTTATTTACTCTTGGATGTTGATGACTGGTTTTTCACTTTGTCATGGGTAACAGGACTTTTTTATTTGATTATCAGTTGGTTAGGATGGTAACATCTGAGCTCTGACCAAATTCCTACAGGACTGGAAAAGGGAAAAAGAGGCTGGAAGCCAATATGTTAATTTTATCATTTAACATTTTTATTCTTTTTGAAGGCTATTTAATCCTATGGTAAAGCATACATGCTTTAGGTTCGCCTTTATTACTTCTTTTAGAAGTAAAACAATCAGAGTACCTCTCCTGTTAGAATTTAGCTGAAAACCAAACCCAAATTAACAAAAAATCTTCCCCTCCAAAACATCAAATCATTTTTTTAAAATCTCACTTGGCTATTTGTAATATCAAAAGCCTTTTCCAGAGGGTGCAAGTGGCAAATTCTCTTACAAGTGCAGCAGTGGACACGCTCATGGAACCTGGGGTCATGACTGTTCTACTAAAATCTACTATAAAGTACATTTTACTCACTGAATGAAGTAATAAATGAAATTCTCTGTCTCTTGGCTTTTATTCCCTCCAACAAGTACATTATTTATTGACGGGAAAACTGAGCTAAATGCATTTTATCTGCAGAATTACGGATGGGCATTGTTAAATTGCAGTGGTTTTTTTAGCAAATTGAATTAAAGGGCTCACCATTGTTTGTATTGATGGAAAGTAATAAGAACTTTTATTAAAACTGCTTTGTTACCAGAGTAAAGTAAGGTATTTCCTGAAAAATGTGTTTTATTGACAGAAGAGAAATACGATCTTGGAGGAAAGTGCAGGTCAACAGAGTATTGTGCAAACCTTGAAAATTCTTTATGGTGAAAAATTGCACCTCTAATTCTACTTCCACTTGTTAAAGCACTGTGCTGGATGTGGTGATTTCACCTAACAAAAGGAGTGCCACAGACTCAGGTGACACTAATAGGTGTCATTCCCTTGAAGCCAGTGCAGACAAGCTGGCTTAGAGTGGATAAATATTTGTCAAGTTGAGCTTATGAAGATCTAAAGTTTTGTATTTCTACAACAGCATATTCTTTGTTTGGAAGGTGAAGAGCAATGTAGCAGACAAGGATGAAAATATCACACCATGTCTGTGCCTCTGTGTGGTGTTAATATTTTGTTGTGTAGCTTAGTTTAATCCACCTCTAATTCTGAACTAGGATGTTCTAATTATAACAACTTAAAAATATTACACTAAAAATAGGGCACTAAAAATATATTGGATGACTCTTTTCTCGTATAATCCACTGTGAAATTTTAATATTGAACTCATATTTGCCCACTGTGTCTCAGCAAAGAGCACACTTTAGAATGGAATGAAAATCTTCAGCAGAAGTGCTGTACCACTATTACATTTTTCTTCAAATATGTATATCTAAGATATACATTCTCAGGACCATAAAAGGTGACTGTCCCAGTGTATTAGATAGAGATCCAACTCATGCATTAAAATAACAGCACCATTATAGAGTATTATAAGGTGAGTCATTTTGGGTCTCTTAATCTTTTGATTGCAGTTCTCCTCTTGCATCCTTCGAGTCCTTCAGGGACTTCATTGTTCTGCTTTCAGAAACCAGGACAAATGAGTTATAAAAGATCTTCAGCTGGAAATTCTGTAATGGAAACACTGTTAATGTAATATGAAATGGAGATGAAGATAAGGTGATGGAGAGGAGTGTTGATGAATATACTGTTGGGATTGAGTGCTTGTGAACTCTATTTTTTTGCATTTCTGTTCTGTAACGAAGTTCAAATTTTCATTTTACAAGCATCCATGGAATTATAGCAGTTAAGCTTGAAGCACTGGAAGAATTGTTCTGGGGAGCTGGTGGAAACATGATACTTTTTGCAAGGAACTCTGCAATCTAAGCTCACCTGGGCAACCAAGAGGCTTGTTGAGTATTGTTTAGTAGCCCTTCACCCTTTGCAGAACAGAGGAGACTTCATGTGCAATGGAATTGCTTGCAGATAAAGGTATTTAAGAGTATTGACTGAATTACTGGATGTGAGAATTGAAAACAGAAGTCACTTATGTGTTTAAAGTCACTTAGTGTTTAAATTTTACAACCACCATTGGACAGTCTTCTCAGTTAGAAAGCCAACTTTCTTTTGTTTGTAAGTAGCAAAAACATTTCCTTCTTAATTTTCAGATATCCCAACAGATTGGATACTACAGTATGTTCTGTTCTATTGACATTTTTTATAATGCATTTAAGACTTGTTGTAAGGGAATGTTGAAAGAACCAACAGGAAATGGGAGTCAAAAATTCCGTCAGATACTTCCCAAGTCTATTGCCTGTTGTGATCCCATCAGTAACAGTAGCAGTGCCTCTGGGGTAAAGTATTTAAGAATGAGGGGGAAAAAACCCTGCAGAAGTGAAGCTGGAGAAAGGAGTGAGAACATGTGAGAGGAGCAGCCCTGCAGACCCCCAGGGCAGGGCAGGAGGGGCAGGAACTGCTCCAGGGGTTGGAGCTGAGGTTCTCCCAAGGCCAGGGTGCAGCCCAGGGAGAGGCAGCTGTTCCCCCGCAGCCCTCGGGCTCCGGGATGGGTCAGAGATCCCCCCGCAGCCCCTGCAGGGCCCCACACCAGAGCAGGGGGTGACTGAAGGAGGCTGTGACCCTGGGGGAAGGGCTCAGGTTGGAGAAGTTCATGTAGGATCACCTCCCGTGGGAGTGACCCCACTGCGGAGCAGGGAAAGTGTGTGAGGAGCCCTCCCCATGAGGAGGAAGGAGCAGCAGAGGCACCAAGGGCAGAGCTTACCACAGTCCCCATTCTCCATCCCCCTGTGCCTCTGGGGGAGAGGAGGCAGAGGAGTCATGGGCAAAGCTGATCCCAGGAAAAAGGAAGAGTGTATGGAAGGTGTTTCAAGATCTAGTTTTATTTCTCATTTTTCTTCAAGCCCCACCTCGAATACTGTGTTCAGTTCTGGCTCCTTCATGACAGGAGAGACCTGGAGGGGCTGGACCGTGTCCAGGGCAGAGAACGGAGCTGGGGAAGGGTCTGGAGCCCCAGGAGGGCCCAAGGGAGCTTGGAAAGGGGCTCAGGCTGGAGAAAAGGAGGCGCAGGGGCGACCTTGTGTCTCTGCACAAGTCCCTGACAGGAGGGGACAGCCGGGGAGGCGGGGGTCGGGCTCTGCTCACAGGGAACAGGGACAGGAGCAGAGGGAACGGCCTCAGGCTGGGCCAGGGGAGGCCAGGAATTGGATATTAGGAAACATTTATCCATGGAAAGGCTGGTCAAGCCTTGGAACAGGCTGCCCAGGGAAGTGATGGAGTCACCATACCTGGAAGTGTTCAAAAAACTTGTGGATGTGGCACTTGAAGGCTTGGTTTAGTGGTGAACAAGGTGCTGCTGGTTAACAGTTGGCCTTGATGAGCTTGGAGGTCTTTTCCAGCCTTAAGGATTTTATGAGTCTATGATTCTACTGTGATTTGAATAAATTACTTTCCACCAAGTTGAGTTTATTTTCCTTGTGACAGTAACTGGGGAGTGATCTCCCCCACCATTATTTTGATTAATGAGGCTTTAGGTATATTTTCTCTCCCCATCCAGCTGAGGAGGGCAGTGACACCTGGTTGGGCACCTGGCATTCAGCCAGAGGCAACGCACTACAAGGAAAATTCCTAGAGAATTAGAATTTTGTTTTTATGTGTTCATGTAGTACTATAATACTGCAGAGTGAGCCATATAATTACTGTGTTATACTGGTTTTGTGAAAAGACTTAAGTCTGCAGAAAGAAGTCGGAGTTGCATTTGGATGCCATATTACGAACCAATTAAATTGGGTGATTAGAAAGTGAGAATAAATTGGTTTGTTAATGTGTGTCTGTGGAGGGAATATTTTGCCTGTTGCATATTGCAGTGGACATAGAAACATCTACCCAAACCCTACAAGTTTTAATACATAAAAGCTTTCCAAATGACTTGCTCAGTTCTGTGTCCAGACCAGAGTGGTAATGATGCCTCATGGTGCTGCTAAGCAGTGGTTAAAGCCAGTATTTAAATGAACATATGAAGTGCTATTGAACATCAGCATCACATGGATGGCAGTTCCAAAAGCTGTCAGTGCACCAAAGCCTTCAGCAGCGCTCACCTCTGCAGGACCAGCTCTTACCTTCTGCTCAGAATGGGAAATTAGAGTGATTATAAACCTTTAATCTTCTTTCATTCCTTAGAAATAAAAACAGAAAGCCACAACAATTAAACGTAGAAGTGGCTGAAAACCATGATTATGCAAATCCCTGTAGATGTCACGTGAAAATATCCCCAAACACAGCCAGAAACAGGAAGAGAGAGGATTCCAGGAGGAACCCAGAAAGGATTTCTTTAGCCATTAGTAGATAATTTGATTGAGTTGAACCAGCTGGGCTGCAGCTGGAATGGGAAGGACAGCAATGGAAAAAAGGACAGGTGACAATGAAGGATGTTGGGCAAAGCTTTTTCACAAGAAGGAATGAAGAGAGGGATATCTAGAAGCCTACAGAAGGGCATGTAATGGCAGGAGCAAATGGAAAACAAAAGGAGAAAAAATTGAATCATGCAAAATTATTTTTAAAAAAGGTAAAAAGGCAAAGCAACAAGAGAATTGTGTAAGTACTATAGCTTCAAATACACCTGAATGTAAAGAAGAAAACATAAAGATAATTATTTAACTGTAGTTATTTGTTAATTGAGTTAAAAGTGATTAAAATTAGGACTATAAATGACACTGAAGTTGGGTATTGGGGTGTGGTTTCTTGTTTGTGGTTTGTTTTTTTTTTAATCTGTCTAAAGTTATCCAAAACTCAGTTCCTGCTCCATGGAGTAGCGTGTATCAGGATTCCAGTCTATCAGTACATTCTCTGTATCCCTTTATATATACTTAGCCTCTATTCTCCAAATCATTTTTATCACTGAATTTTTCTTCTGCAAGACAGATACAGAACTGTGTGAGATATAAATTAAAAGTGCCATTCTCCTGCTGTTCATGCTGCTTTGCAATCGTATGAGTGGTGTGTATGAACAATGGGAACAATAATAACATGGAAAAGCTGTATCCTGCACTCTAAAATAATGAGGAACCTGAATTCTGAAATTCATCCTTTGCAGAAGGCTCTTGGACCATGGTCCAGGCAAGGAGTCGAATTACTGGAAGGAAAGAGCCTTCTCTCACAGAATGAATTGAGAAATGAGGAGTAGTAAGAAGCAAGTTTGTTTTGATAGAAGTGGAGTTGTTAAAGGCTGTATTTATCATTTGTCATTGTCGTGTTTGTTGATATGATAGCATATGGGCCTGTCCTTTCATGTGTTATGGAAAATGATCCCGAGTTCATTATTCTGTATCTGCTTTGCTCCTAGGGCTGACATTTCAAGAAATGCTCTTGAATGTGTATGGTAGATCCATCTGCCACAGAAATCCCTGCCAGTCTTTCCCTTTCTCAGGTCTAGGTATCGTTTTGCCGTGGGTTTAGATACTGTGCAAGAACAGCTTTCACAACTGTTCTCTAGATCTTGAGATACTGGCAGGACTCCTGGGCTATCCCATTGAGTACTTAAATATTCTCCTATCGGAGTTAATAGATATTCCTGCATAAGTCTCTCCTTCACGGTGATAAAATGAATGTATTTTGAAACATATTAAATCTGAAAATTTGAGTGCTTTGCCAGTGTTCTTTTTATTGCAAGGTATCCCATTTTCATCTTCATAAAATTAAATGCTTACATGTACCATATAATTAAATTTAGGTCCAGCAGAGGATTTGATGTGTGAGTTTATTAACTTTTGGCTGCATTACTATTTAATTGCTTTGGAAGTTTTATCAGACTAAAATGTGTCCAGGATACATTTATCAATGAAAAAAGAAGTGGAAATGTTGATATAAGGGGAATAGTAAAATTTAAACCCCAGATAATATCTATACTTCACAGTAAGTTACAGATGGAGGGGGAAAATGAGTCTGCCTCTATTTCTGGTATCAAATCCTAACCATTATTTCCAAAAGGTCAGAGTTAGAAGAACAATAATTTTATTTTGCTGCCCAAGATTTTACAACTTAATGCTGAGGGAAGTCCTATTCGAATTTTTTTACATAAAACTAGAAACTTGATGTTTTTGACAGGAATAAATTTAATTCAGTATAAATATTGAGAAACAAAAGTCAAAAATTATGCAATATTATTAAACACATTTTCTAAATTTATGTTCTGTGTATCACATGGTGCCCTGGAATCCTTTTCTTTTTACTTTGGTGGTGTTTTCTAAGCTGCTATGAATGAACTTTTTTTTTCTTTTTTTAAGTTATTCTTTCACTTATCTATTTTGCTTCCACTAAAATTTGTCATACTCTGGATAGAATTTTCCTACACAGATCTGGAATTGCTTTTT
This sequence comes from Sinosuthora webbiana, assembly GCA_013397395.1. Classification (NCBI taxonomy): domain Eukaryota; kingdom Metazoa; phylum Chordata; class Aves; order Passeriformes; family Sylviidae; genus Sinosuthora; species Sinosuthora webbiana. The sequence goes on from VXBN01002180.1 coordinate 125,274, forward strand.
AAATATACAGTTTGGATGACTTTCCCCTTGGCAATAGTGGGGTTCTTGATCAAAACTTTATAAGCCTCACCACAGTCTTGCATCATTCAGTCCTATTAATGGTGTCTTCAAGGATGGAAGCCTCAGCAAACTTTCCAGGTGTGCAGTGGAGCCAAAAACAGTCAAGATAATCACATGGAGCAAGTTTCTTTAGATAAATAAATACATAACTTGCCAATTCTGAAGCACATCTCAGTGTGTGCACACTCCTGCTTGCGCTCAGGAGACTTCACAAGGGAACTGCTAAAAAGCATTTGAGGCACCCCCGCACGTGATAGAGTGTAATACAATGATTTCCACATAAAAATATTTGGTTCTCATAAGAACAGTGTGATTAACTTCTTACTGTATTTACATCTTTGTTTCTTGACGTTCTCTTTTAATTTTATTTATTTATTTATTTATTTTATTTTTTTTTAATCCTAATGCTGTAAACCTTTTAGCTCTCAACCATCCTGAGGATAATACTTGTTAAGTGCTCTTAGTAGATGATAAGTCTTTAGAAGAAGTGAAAGTTGTTATAATTATTGTCATGTTTCTGATGTGGTGCTTATTTGCCCCCATGATAAAGCCACATACAGAAGTCAGCTGTTAAGATTGACAGACATTCTACTGCAAACTTCATTTTTAGACTTAAGGCATGAATATACTTGTGAGTTCTAAAACAAGTCATGTCACACCTTGAGAATACAGTACAGAAAACTGGAAAAAAACCCAAACCAAATCAGTTAGAGGGGCAGAAGTTTAACTGGGAGGAATGGCCAATCCCCAAGGGCTGTGCAGGCCTTTGGAGGGGCCTCGGCAGCCTGGGGAGATGGGCACGGAAAAAGCATCTGAAGTTCAACCAAGGCAAATGCAGGTCCTGCTCCTGGGCAGGAGCAAACCCAGCACCAGCATGGGCTGAGGGGACCTGCTGGAGCAGCTCTGTGGGGAAGGACTTGGGGGTTCTTGGGGACACGGAGCTGTCCCTGAGCCAGCAGAGTGTCCTGGGGTTCCCAGGGGACATGGAGCTGTCCCTGAGCCAGCAGAGTGTCCTGGGGTTCCTGGGGACACGGAGCTGTCCCTGAGCCAGCAGAGTGTCGTGGGGTTCTTGGGGACATGGAGCTGTCCCTGAGCCAGCAGAGTGTCCTGGGGTTCCTGGGGACATGGAGCTGTCCCTGAGCCAGCAGAGTGTCCTGGGGTTCCTGGGGACACAGAGCTGTCCCTGAGCCAGCAGAGTGTCCTGGGGCCAAGGAGGCCAAGGGTGCCCTGGGGTCATGGGGAAGAGCCTTGGCAGCAGGTCAGGGAGGGATCCTGCCCCTGTGCCCAGCCCTGGAGGCACCTCTGGAGTGTTTGTCCAGCTCTGGATCCTCAGCACAGCAGGGACAGGAGCTCCGGGAGCTGAGGAAGAGCCTGGAGCATCTCTGTGCCCATGGGAGGCTGAGGGAGCTGGGGCTGCTCAGCCTGGAGAGGAGCCCCAACTGAGAGGGGCCGTGGGTGTCCCTGTGTGTCCCCACGTGTCCCCATGTCTGTCCCTGTGTGTCCCCATGTCTGTCCCCGTGTGCAGGGAGGGCAGAGCAGGCCCAGGCCCTGCTCCAGGCCCAGCAATGGCCCCAGAGCCACGGGCAGGGCTGAGCCCAGGAGCTGCCCCTGCACAGGAGGCACAACTTGTGCCCTGGGCAGTGCCCAGCCCTGAGCAGGCTGTGCCCAGAGGCTGTGCAGGCTCCTCCCTGGGGACATTGCAGAGCCCTGTGCACCCCCTGCTGTGCCCTGTGCTCTGGGATGGCCCTGCTGGAGCAGGGAGGTGGCACCAGAGCAGCCCCTGGGCTCCCTCCAGCCTCACCCGTCCTGGGACTCTGTGGGGAAATCCATATTTGCAGTAGTACCAAGTGTCCATTGCATGGTATAAAGAATACACGTCAGTGTAATGTACCAACATGTGCCAATTAGGCATTTACTGCACTCTCACATTCTGCATATACTACAAGCAGTACCTCAGAAATTAACTATTTGTTTTCAAAGTGGATTTTTTGTCCTACAGCAAAACATTATCTATGTTACATTTCAGTAGATGTATTTGCCTAACTCTCAAACTGTTATGTCTTGGGTTGTTACCAAAGGTTTTTAAGGATAGGAAGGAGCTGTATTTCCAGAAACTGGTAGTTTTTTTGTTTTTTTTTTTTTTTTTTTAATAAGAACATGAAAAGAAAATATTAGAATTTAACCTAATTCAAAATAGTGACATTTTGGAATATAGTTAGAAGTTTTTTGTGGACTGCCTATGCATTTTTTCAGGTGTCACCCCCACCAGTTTGCAAGTATATACTTACTGTTTTTTCTACAGAGCTAATGTAGCTAATCTCAATATGGAAAAAAAGTCATCTATGATCTGGGAAAGCTGCTTAAAAAACATGTATGACTTAATTTCCATGATAATTTTATTTTAATTAATAACTTAAAGTGATGTGGTCATGTCGGCAACTATTTCAAAATTATAAGTATCTTATAGTTCCCTATCCTTCAGGTTCTTGAATTTGAAATTTAGGCAATGAAAATATTCTAACTTTGAGGCGAATCTAAGCTTGAAATTATTCAGTGTATGTGGCATAATTTCTGAGTGACATAATCTTAAATCAGTGCAGATCAGCCCAGTCAGGAAAAGGTCAGCTTAATCAGTATTTGTAGTTTTAAATCTCATGAAGTGTTTTTATTTTTTCAAACTTAGTCTGTCTTCAAAGTGCAAATCAGCTCATACCTCTTGCCCAGGTGAGCTAAGGTTAGCTCCAAACCCTTTGCACATCACATCTGTTTAGAAGTCTGAGGCTGTGGAGTTTGGAATTAAATGCAGTGCCATTGCCTTACATATGATTTCAGATACTTAAAAAAAAAAAGTTAAATTTTAAATGCCTTCTGCTGATAAATATTAATCTTTTATTAAATACATTTTTACTTTATATTTGACTACAAGCTCTACTTGTAAAAAGACTCTACTTACAGCACTGTGTGAGAGAGACACATTAGGATATTTCATTCCTTGGAGAAATAGATTTATATTCTATTATAAAGTTATCTGATTTTGACTGTATTATAGTTCTGTCTTTATAGCATTGCTTTTTAGCCAATACACTGTGAATTATCTCAGACTCATTCTTCTCTCTTAACAGCCACACTGCTGATAAAAACCTTAAAAGTTACTTTGATATCTCTTTTGCCCAATGGCAAAGCTCAGCTGTACTCACTGTCATTCCTGAACAGAAGTTTAAACATTACTCCATTAAAAGATCTCACTTTATAGGGACTAGAACAACCTCCTGAGGAGTGCATATCATCAATTCCAGTGTTTTCTATCTTATTGTTAAAAAAATAAGAACATTTTTTGAAGCAAAATCCCCTATTTCACTTCCTTGTGGCAGGAATTTTTTTTGCGTTTAAAGATCAGTAATACATTCCTTGGAATAAACCCAACTTGTTCAAACTGCCTCCAGCCCTGGCCCCCAGCACAGCAAGGAGCTGGAGCTGCTGGAGAGAGCCCAGAGGAGGCTCCAGCATGAGCAGAGGGATGGAGCAGCTCTGCTGGGAGGAAAGGCTGGCACAGCTGGGATTGTTCACCTGGACAGGAGAAGCTTTGGGCTGAGCTCAGGGTGGCCTTGCAGGGCCTGAAGGAGCTGCAGGAAAGATGGAGAGAGACAATTGCCAAGGGCTGAAGTGCCAGGAGCCAGGGAATGGCTGCCAGTGGCAGAGGGCAGGGCTGGATGGGATCTTGGGCAGGAATTGTTCCCTGGCAGGGTGGGCAGGCCCTAGCACAGGGTGCCCAGAGAAGCTGTGGCTGCCCCTGGATCCCTGGCAGTGCCCAAGGCCAGGTTGGACATTGGGGCTTGGAGCAGCCTGGGACAGTGGGAGGTGTCCCTGCCCATGGCAGGGGTGGGGCTGGATGGGCTTTGATGTCCCTTCCAACACAAACCATTCTGTGATTCATTTTATGATTTCAGTCTGATTTGTTGCAAGTAGGTAAGGATTTTAGGAAATGAGAGCAGTTATCACTCTTTATCACTCTTTACAAACTTCCTTAGTGATAATCTTCCTCAGGGTATATTATGATTCTTTCAAATATGCGAAATCTTCACCTTCTGATGAGGAGTTGAAATGGTGTAAAGTTGAGGTTTAGAGTAATGAAAAGTAGAAGAACCCATTAATGATGGAGATTTGCTCTCTGGAAAGGGAATGATGTAGCATAGGCTGCATTGCAGGCTTTAGGTCATAATTTCTTTTGGTTCATTCGCTCATGTTTCCAGTCAACACAAAAGGGAGTTTAAAACAGGAGAGGATGGAGCATCTTTCTGTTTCGTTTCATTCAGTCATCAGTTACCATGAAACATTTTTTAATGAATTATAATTTTTGAGTTATGTCTTTAATGTAGGATTCAAATTTTGTTTTAGCTTCAGAAATTGGGCCATTTTAAAGGTGTTCAGATCTGAACAATCCCACCACTCTGCAAGTTGTGTAGTCTGAAAATTAATGTTTTAGCTGAATATATATTCAGTTCTAGCTGTGTGATATCTAATTTAGAATTATTTGGTTTAATACTATTCAAGTCTTCACATTTTCCAAACTAGTTATACAGCAACAGTGTATTAGCCATGCAATTTATCAATATTTATTCATTATCCAAATGGCAGACTACTTGTCATAATTAATTATTGAAGTAATAAATAGTCTTATTTATAAAAATGGATGACAAGAACAGAATGATTTCCTTGATAAAGACTGATGACAGATTCCAGTATCTGACACGACACTCAGAACACTGTGCAGATTGAATCTAAGGCCTCCTGCATGGATAATAAATTGTTGTTTCAGAGAATAAAATGATTGATACATTTGCTTTGTGTGGAAAAAGCACCTGGGAAAAGATCCTACTCCCTAAATTATTTAAGCAGACTATGGTGAAATTTTCTTTCCTTGTGACAAATTTAACTTTCCAAGGAAGTGACAGCTCTTTGGCAGAGAGAGAGGAATTGATGCCTGCTTGGGGTCCTTGACCTACAGATTCTCCTAGAAGTCACATTCATTTGGAAATCTCCTGGCATTGCCTCTCCCTGTGCATGTTCCTTTGGCAGCTCACAGGAGGGGCTGTGGCAGAGGCTGCTGAGGAAAATGAAGCCTGGCCACACTTTGGGGACACGTCCCTGGTTTTGCTGCATGGCTGAGGTGGCCTCTGCTTCAAACCTGTGTTTTATTTCCCTTGGTTTGAGCTTACCTTTGGTGCTTCAGTGACAAAGCAGCCCTGGAGACTGAGCATTGTTTGACAGCTTGGAAATGGCTGGGCTGGGGAAAGGAAGGGGTTTCACACAGAATAATGATTTCATAAATAGAAAAGCAAACAAACACCTTCCCCCCCCACCCCACAAAAAAACCAAAAAAACCACAAAAAAAACCCACCCAAAAAACCTATAACAACCAAACTGGAACAAACAAACCCCACAAAAAAACCCCCAAAAAACAACAAAAACAAAACCGCAAAAGCCCCCCACCCCCAAACAAACAAAACCAACAAAAAACCCCAACACAAAAAAAGCCCAAAACCAAAAAACCAACCAAACCAACAAAAAGCCACCCCAACAAACAAAATACCCCCAAACAAACACAAAAACCCCTTCAAAACAAAACAAAAATCCCCCAAGCTATACCATATCTGAGGAAATGTTTTATTCATAACCAGTAATATTGAAGATTAAAATCTAAATATTATATTTCAAAAATCTTCTGAAGGATGTTAGGTCCATTACATACCTGGCATTTGTTTTCCTTAGCTTAGATAAAATAGTACATTTTGTTGCCTTTGGTGCATCTTTTCCCATTTTACTTGAACTTAAAGGAGTTTCGTATATATAAAATTTCTGACATTTGCAATGGACTGAGACATGGAAGTCCTATATAATTTTCTCTTAATTACTTCCTTAATAGCCTATTTAATGTAGTCTATAAAATCAGTCTTACCATCAACAAAGTCATGATATGGAGATTAATAACAGTTCTTACTGAGCCTTGTTCAGATCCTGAACTCGAGATCCACAATATTATAAAGAAACAGTAATAGGATGTGCTATTCTACTGAATGTCCATCTAATTAATTTAAGAATTTTTATGCTGTAATCTGTACTTTGCACTAATTCTGACTCATGCTTCTATAATCATTCATAAAATGTAGTTGCACTTCAACTGGAATTTTGGGTTTAGGCCAAACAGATGAGTAAAGCACCAAGAAATTACTCTGTATATTAAGACATGAAAAATAAATGATTATTGTCAGGTTAGACACACTCCTCTGTGGAACAGACTTTGCATCTGACCCACTGATTTGCTGGATACTTGCATATAATTATTCTGAGAATGGCAGTGTTTTTCTGGCTCATTGATGATGGATACCCCAAGCCAAATCCTATCACAGTCAATTGCATCCAGTCTTTAAGTGACAAGTCATCGTTCTGGAAGGACTTAGACGATGCTCAGAAATTATACAAGAATAAACATGGGAGAGCTTTACATCTGTTTAATAGCAATTTCTTTTTCAGCAATAAATAGAAGGGGGTGGGGGATAACTGACTACTTTAAAAACAGCTTCCTAATGTGGATGATCAATAATATAATTACACAATAAATTCGAATAGTGAATTGTAATTTTGGCAGTTATGTGCTGTAGGCATCATGACAACAGTTCGGTAGGAATTTTATCCCTTTAAAAGTGATCAAAGTTTAAATTCAAATTCAAGTGATTAGAGTCAACGGAATTCTGTCAAAATTGTCTACCTCTGCAGAGCAATAGCTGTAACATAAAAGGCAACTGAGGGCAATGAGAATTTTGTTACACATACACTTGGGAGTTGAAAGATGTGATATTGTTTTATCTTAACTCCACACCTGAAACCACAGAGTTCAGACCTGGGCGTTGTTTGGTTTGACTGATCTTAGAATGGAAGATCTTCAGGATCCTGATGCAGTTATTCTTGTCTTCACACCCAAATAGTTTTGGCAGCAGGGTTGGTGAGCATTTCTTTCCTCTGCAGAGAATTGCCCACGTGTAGAGTTCAGTGTAGAATTTATGTATCTTAGAGGGTTGGCTTTATTTTATTACTTGGTTTGGTTTGTATACCAGCAATTCAAAGTGAAATCTAGATGTCTTTTCAGTTTTAGTGTTTCTAAAACTTTTTTCAGTAAAATATCGCTTGCTATAATAAAAGCTATTTCGAATTCCGTTGGGTTTAGCCGCAGTAAATTGTGTAGCATTCTTCCAAAAGAGACAATCAAACAGTTGTAACTTTTCAACAATGAATCAAAGGAAAAGGACCAGAATTATCTGATTCTGAAGTTAAGCATGCTGCAGAAATCAAGCTGAAGAAGCTGATGAGAACTTATTAACATCTGCTCAAATCTGCTCTAAAGTCTGAACATTTCAAAGAATTCCATTTAATACGAAACCTTTCAACACCTGATTTAGCAGGTGAGAGAAAATCCAGGAAATTGCTAGAACTCATTTTTCTGTATAGGATTAATAACAGCAGAAGTTTAAAAATGATTTAGGTGCACCAAGAGACTGAGAATGAAGTGATGATCAGGCAGATAACAGGTGGCCTCATGCAAGGTTGTCCAGGTTAGTTTAAACGCTGTAAGATAAGTTTGTGAGTCAGCTCACAGCATCATGAATATAGAAGAGCTAAATACCCTCATTTGGGGCCCTTTTAGAAAGCTCTCCATGTAGATTTTGTTTGTACAGTTTCAACATCCACTCAGATGAAACACCCTGTTTTCATGTTTTTAAAGTAAATTACCCCAAATAGAGAGAAGATGATTTGCAATGTAATAAGGCTAAAGGGAAATCCAAGTTTCATACAAAGGTCAAGTTATCCTCTAGTTTATAATTTACAAAGTTTTTACCTTTTCTATCAGTCCATACCCTTTGAAGTGCTGTTTCATATTAAAACTGATGTAATTATGCAGAGCTTCAGTTGTTAATAGCTCCAGTGGGAATGAGTGATTCATTTTTTCCTGGATTGTAAGACACTGCTCTTGCAAACTACGGACACAGAATTTTTCAAATGGTCCAGTTCTGTGAATGTTGACAAATTTATCCATCTAACAGACAGGCACGTATCACACAGTGGCATGTTTGGAAAACTTGGACAGAAACTGCTTTTTAAATTTCTTCAGAGAATGGTTGAGAAGGTGGAAGCATCTCTTGTACTGATTAAGAGAGGGAGAGTTAGACTATATTTAAAGTAAAACAGGATCACTATCTTTTTCTTGTATTCACAAAAGATTCCATTTTGCAATTACTCAGATTTTTGAATCTGGCTTTGTTATTATGCAGCTGCACAGCAGCTCAATGTGATCTAAATGAGGGTAGTGAAGTCCCTCATCTTGCTTTAGCCTTGTCTTTTCAGCCTTTTCTCCCTTCCCAATATCATCCTTACTCCAAGATGCTCCTGTGGCTGCTTCCTTTGCTTGCTACCTAAAAGCAGACAAAATTGTTGTGTACTTATTGAATCATCCATTAAGAAAACTACCTGCAGTTTTAAAATGCATTAATTACAGAAGGATGAAATTTAGTATTTATATAGTTAATCAGTTCGGGTTGTTAAAGAATTTAAAGGGCCAACTTACTGATTGGCTTGTGCTTTGTGGAAAGCTACTGAGTGATTTGCCTTGGTAGATATCAGTCTGGCACAGTTCTTGCTCCACAAATTCAGGATCTAGGAGGACCAGGTCTCCTCACATTATTTTGAGCATCAAAAAAATCCTTTGTTCATGGAGTTCAGCCTGAGTTTAGGAGCAGGGCTTATGTGCACTTGACACATACTTCCAACTAAACTTCCTCCTGGTTTTTATTTTTGGGCCTTTTTGGTTGTTTGGTTTACTGTTTGGGATTTTGGGGGGTCAAATAAAAATTTAAGCCTCTGTTATAGGATTGTATTAAAATTACATGGGAACCTTCTTCTGCAAATCATATTCATAAATATGCCTTATAGCTCTTGATTATAATAGATGATCCAAGGACATTATCCACAGCTAATCATGAATTCATCCATGGTTGAAATCCTCCCAAGTAGAAATGTTATCATCGCTTGCATGCATCTTTCATACTTTAAAAATAATAATTAAATGAAATTAGTTGAGTGCTCACTTTTTTCATTTTGAAGTATGGGTGGATAGGTACAATCTGATTTCCTTAATTATTCTACAAATTCAGAGTAATATATTAAGAGTGCTGTAACATTTTTTTTATCCTCAGGGATATTTAGCTCTTTTAAAGCAATTTAAGCAGGAGAGCCTTATTGCTCTGTCAGAGTGTAGTTATGTCCAGAATTATGAGCACAAAGAATTATACTCTCATCCATGAAAATTAAGAGAGTGACTCTGCTGAGAGACCAACACCAGTTTCTACAGGAATATTGTGTCATAGTTTACAGCTGGAAAAAACTCTTTGGAATTACAATAAATAGCGTAAATATAAAGTGAGTTCTGATGATGGCTCTGGGATTAATCCTGAATTCTTGTATAATCTTGCATTGGCTTGTGCTGGTAGGCCATGATGTTATTGTTAGAGTCTTGCAGTTCTCACATGCAGCAGTCAATTATCCAGTCATTGGTTAATTAGTGACTAACAGGAACAATTAGCTGTTAAATGTTTGACACTTTTGGAGAGTTTCTTAAGGGTACTCTGGCTTCACCCAGCACATCAAATTAAACTCTGAAGTTGTATGGGTGGTCTTTCTCTGCATGGTGCCCTTGTTTTTCGTCATTCGACCTGGAAGGAAATCCATGGACTCTTCAGAATGGAGATCCTGGATTTCCAAGGTTTGATGCTCCTGCATTCCTCTGATCTGGAAGGTCAACTGCTGTTACCATAGTAGTAGAGGGAATTCCTAAATTGTGCCCAGCACAGGACAGAGCCATTCAGATGGCAAACTGGAAGCAGCTGCTTCTTAGTCTGGGGTCTGTGAGCCAGCTGAGGCTGTGGGATGGCAGGAGATTGTTCATTGGGAATTGGAGAGCAAAGATCCCTCTCCTTGAGCAGGGAACAGCACTGAACTTCCCCAGCAGCTCAAAAGGGTTTCTATGCCAGGCACTTTAGGAGTTTTCTGACACTGCTTGGGGGGTAAAAGGTTGTTTGTAAGAAGGTTTTGGTGAGTGAAAATTCCCCAAGAGCCTGTTGGGGAATAAGGACTAACCTGGAAGTCTGCAGGGTCCTTGGTGTCCACTGTAGTGCTGGTTTCCATCAAAGCAGGCTTCCCTTCTCACACAGACACCAGGAATCCTTGTGTCCCTTCTTGCCCTGCTCCCCAAAACCAGCATCTCCTTGCTACCCTTGTTGGTTGATCTCATTCACACATGTACAGACACCTAAAAAACTCCAAACAAAATGAACAGTAATTTAAAGAGAATATTTTTTATCCTCAGTCCCCTGTGCATAATGGAATCAGACTTTCATCACCATTCAGTGTGGGCTTTTGAATTTAGGCTTTTTCTTAGTGACCATTAATTTCTAGAGAGATGATGCAGCTGGTTTAATGAGAAAATAGGATTTTATTCCACTTCATGCATCAACAACTCAATTGTTACCTAAGTGCAATTACGAAGTAGCATAGCCCACCTTTGTTGGGTATCAAATGCCCACAGCTTTTACCCACTGTCTGGGAAATTAAATAAGTACAGCTGAAAATGAGGGCATTTGGTAATGTAGGGAGTGTTAATTAAACCACTACAAACAGCATAGCTTGACTTCTGTGACTGTAAGGTCGTCTTCCACACCTCTTGTTAACTTGTTACTCAGGTGTTATTGGTCATATTTGTAAGTGACAGTGAGATAGGAGATATAGATAAGTGATTTTTAGTGTCAGGTTTTTTTTGAAGAAAAGCAAACCAACACGGGCCATAAAAATGGGAATGTCTTTCAAGTTTACTTCCAGATGCTTGTTAAGTACAGACACAAAAGGTAGTAGTGGAGCTCACAAAGTTAAAACCACTTACAGGAAAAAATAATGTCAAGGGTTAATTTATGTAGTTCTGTGTGTATTTATACATTAAAAACCAGTAAGAAATGCTGAAAGTGTGGGAGTGTGGATGATGTTGTGTTTAAGAAATCCAAGCCTAAGTGTCAAATAACTTTGTTATGACTATTCAAGTTACATGTGTACAGCTATAACTGATATGTTTAAAATTATTATTTTGAGTATCTTATTTACCACTTATCAGCTGCCAGTTTCAAACACAGTGGGGAAAAATGGATCAGATGTTTAACCATGTGAACTCAAGTGTTTTCCACCAGCTCTGCTTTTGCTTTGGAGCTGAACTGGGTACAAAACAGAACAGTTTGTAGAAGATCTGATCAGATTTGCACAGAAACATAAATTCCCGTAATAAATTACTTTATAGGCAATTGAATTATTTTCCAAATCACCCAGTTATTCAAAGCTTTAATGAAATGAGATGCTAGTGCTATCCTTTTGTATGTGTACCATATACAGGGCACCAAACCCTCTATAATCACTATTAATAATTGAAAGTGGAAGCTATATGATTAAATCTTAATAGCTTTCTTCGATAAAATGTTCCCCAAATCCTGGCTCTGTGATTTTCATTTTGTTTTTAATGCATTGTTACTAATGATTCTATGATGTTAATGCATTGAAGGGATAGGGAAGCTGGGAAATACTGCTTACTGCAAAAGGTTAAATGGTTTTTTGAAATAATTCATTACAGCTGAAAGAAAGCATTAAAATTCTTAAATCTGTATACATTTAATCTTTTATGTTGCTTTTAACAAGAATGGTCTGCACATCTGTGTCAGCCACCACTAACCTAAACGCCGTGTTTGATTGAGGGTCATATTAGACTTTGGAGTTTACATGGATTTGCTTATCAGCATGGTCAGTGGGATTTGGAATGACAATTTATTATAGTGCATTATGCTTTATTTATAATTCACAAATGGCTTAGAGATTTAGATTTTTGTTATCTTGTTCCTAAATCCTCTCTTCATTGTTGGTGTCAGTATCCATTAGATGGATTGCTAATAGAAGATCCTGCTCCAGTTGGAAGGGACATAAAACCACCCTTGTCCAGAGGCCTCTTAAACCCTGACAGACTTGGGAACTGACCCCCCCCTCTAGGAAGCCATGCCAGACCACCCTCTGGGTAAAGAACTGCCTCCTAATACCCAGTTTAAATCTCCCTGTGCAGCTCTGCACTGTTCCCGTGTGTCCTGTCACGATACACAGGATGGGTGAGGCTGGAGGGCCCCCAGGGGCTGCTCTGGTGCCACCTCCCTGCTCCAGCAGGGCCATCCCAGAGCACAGGGCACAGCAGGGTGTGCACAGGGCTCTGCAATGTCCCCAGGGAGGAGCCTGCACAGCCTCTGGGCACAACCTGCTCAATGCACCAGGGAGAAGAGCTCAGTGTGCCCCTCTCTGTGTCCCCTCCCCAGGAAGGAGAAGAGGTCACCAGTTATTCTCAAAACGGTAGCAGATAAACAGAACAGAGACAAAACAATTCTCTTGCACAAACGTTTCCAAGTGCTCCTTTCCACCCTCCAGTGGAACCCATCATACTGCCCTGAAGAGGAATTGTGAGGATGAATTGTTCCTTTATTTCAAATAAGGTGAGAAAGTACAATATGTACAGCTCTGAGGTTACCAAAGGAAAAGCCTGTTCATGTTGGTTCTAGCTGAAGTGATACAAGTGGAGACTTTGAACAAAATGATCTGAATTAGTAAATGTAGTTTGAATTTTTAGCCCAGTTAAGATTTAATACCAAGTACAGCTTGCAGGGTTTTGTCTGAGGGATTTTTGCCATGGATTGTATTTGCGCTCATACAATTCCTTACCAAGAGCAGTTCTACTATGTCATGATCAGTTGTGAAAATTTTGGACAGTGTAAGAGTTTTAAACATTTAAGTACAAGTCATTACTGAATTTAAGATATTTTTTTTTTTTTTACTGAGTGTTTGATATTTGACATTGAACATTTCTTATGCCACCACTCAGAAAGACCTGCTGAGCAGCAAGTCAGGGATAGGAGTGTTTGGAATTGAAAGGTCACAAGGAAACCCATTCTTGTGTTTCTGCAGACACAAACAGTTGGCTGTGCTCTGAGCAGCAGGTTCTCTTCAGATGCTCTAATGCATTCCAACAGCCATGTGACCAGAAACAGGTGAGCTGTGAGGAAATTCCAGCTTTTTCTGTGTGTGGGTGAAGAAGGAAAAAATTATGTCAGGAGTCCTAATATTAGAAACACTTAGAATTGTTAATATTACCAACTTTATATTATAGAGAACTGAGACTGCAACTGTATGAAGTGTTCCATGTAAACAGTCCTCTCGAGAAGCAGAAATGTGATTGTTAACAATATAAACACCAGTCTTTCTCAGCATGTTAAAATTTCAAGTATTATAACAAAACTTTAGAGTTGAGGCAAGTTAAGGATTTCAGACAACCAGCTCATTTTTCACTAGGTAGAATAATAGAATATACAAGAAGCAAAACAAGAGAAAATACAACACAACAGGCCTTCTTTAAAAGAGCCAATTAAATAACCAAGTCCAATTAAATCCTATCCATTCCAAGTCTAATGGATGAGATTTCCAGCCCAGCAGAAACTGTGGAGCAGAGGTGAATTTCAGATTGTTGGCAGAGGTTTCCCTGAGCTATGCTCTCACAAGTTATTTCATTGGAAATTATGCCTCTCACCTGTGGTTAAACACGACAAATACTTTAACAGCACCAAATTATATCAAGATAACATTCCCCTAGATTGTCCTAGTTTTACCTTGAGATATTACCCATTGGCAGCTCAGTATAGTTGACAGAAAATATCCTTGTTAAATAGCCTACAATATCCTCAAAATTTAGCTCTAGTCCAGCTACATTATCCTTGAAAATTAGTTCTGTGAGGACATAACTCACCAACAATGATGGGCCAGGACTGGGCACTCCCAAAGTTCTGGAGCCCTGCAGAAGGCAGTCTGTGTCCACAAGGCTCTTTCTAAGCTGAAACCACAAAGGTGGTTTTTATTTTTTTTTTCAATAAGGCATTTGGATTTAGCAGTCTGTGGCTAAAGGTGTGAGATTAGTTCTGCTGAGAAGAATCTCAGTGTTATAGCCTTGATAAATAAGAAGACTGTTGGGGTCACTCTCAGATCCCTGTGTGTTCTCCTTTCTCTCACCCCTGTACCTTTCTATCAGGTTCTTGTACTTGGTTGTAAGGTATAAGGTGCTTTGTGCTTCTCAGTTTCTAATTAAATCTGCTTCAGAGTAAGTCTTCTCGAGTGCTTCACTACAGCTGGCTCCACTCAAAGTTATTGAAGTACCATTGTTTTCTGTTAGTGACATAGAAGTTCTTGTGAGGGGAAAAAAAAAAGCTCTCAGTTCTTGTGGGAAAAGGATTAACTTTGTTATAGAATTGTAGCAAAGTTACCTGGATTGCAGCCCCATAGGTCAGCAAGGCCAACTTGCTATTTGAAGAAAAATTATTATGAGCCCACTGCTAGTTGAGGTCAACAGCTTTGTCTAGCAAAGGTTTGGAAACCTCTGTGCGTGGTGATTTTACTACCTGAAAGGACAAGCTCACCCAAGGCAGCACCATCCTCCTAGTGAATTAGTGGTGGAGTGGTTTTTGTTGTTTGAGGGCTTTTTTGGTTATTTAACCTGACCCTTCCAAGCCTGAGTTTCTGCTTTTCTGAGTTTTCAATGTGACCAAGAAGAGTTCAGGCTCATTGCAGTGTTCTATAACTAAAACTGTATTTACAGATCTTGGGCACTGTGGTTTTCTGGCAGCCCAATTTTCCGTCCACAAGCATCGATTTTATTGTCTGTGAACCTTTGATTATGAGTGTCCTGCTTTCAGTGGGGTGCTCCAGCAGGGCCATCCCAGAGCACAGGGCACAGCAGTGTGTGCACAGGGCTCTGCAATGTCCCCAGGGAGGAGCCTGCACAGCCTCTCTGCACGGTCTGCCCAGAGCAGAAGTTCTGCCTCATGGTCACAATGGATTCTGAAATTCTACTAGGTTTCTGTATTTCCTGCTGTTATTAACTGTGTGATGTTTGTAGCATTTTAGCGCAATGGAATTGTGGCTGTTACAGGGATGTGCTAAATAACTTGACAATGAAAGTGGGAATGAAGAGCAGGTCTTATGCTAATTATTGCCACAGAACCTTTTCCCTTTGCCCAGTTGTGACCACAGGGGCTGCTGCAGCCCAGCTGATGATTCTGTTTCAAACAATTTATTACCTCATGGTTGCAGGACATCAATCTGTACCTCTGCAGGCAGGTATCTTCCTGCTCCTCTGCTTCATCTCCATGTTCAGCTGCACAAAAAGTGTAAAAACACTTGCTAATTTTCCAACCAATCTCCTCTCTGGTACCTCAGTCCCATCTAATTGTATTGCAGTGGATTTTGACATACAAGCTAGTGTATAAAAATTTTGCTTCAAACGGTGGGGCAAACCCTTTTTTAATTTATGCTGATGTTAAAAGAACTTTTACCACTTTGACACCAACCCGCTGCAGAATGGCATTTCACTGACATTGTAAAGCAAGGCTTTGGTATTTGAATCCCATACTGGGCAATGGATTTCATTTGAGAAACCTGGAAAGCTTCCAAATCTATGTAATTTTACGTAGTTTTTATTTAATAAGTCCACAACTGAACCAGAAGCCAGTTATCTTTATTCAGTTTAGTTCAGTTAGGAGGAATTTGCTGAAGATTTCATTGTTTGATGCAACAAAACCAAGCATGTCCTGTCTTTCCCTCCTGTGTTTCTGACCTCTCCTTTCCTCAGTGGCATTAGCAGTGCATGATGCTGAAATGGTGATATCCATGCTGATGCCAGATGCTTATTTTCCTTTAATTCAGGTGCCAGGTATTGGAGCTGGTTGCTTTGCAGTAATTATTAGTTGCTCTTGCTGCTCAAGCTGAGGGCAATTTTAGTGCCCATTACAGGAAAGATTTTTAAACAAGGTAATTAGCTATTTACCAGTAATTGTTGCAGTAGAATAAGAAGAAAATCCACTGTGCTACCTGATGTATTTTCACCCTAATCTGATATAGATTCTCAGTTGTGTTAATTGGCTTAGCTTGGTGGAAGCCAAATTCAGTAGTGGTTTATATACCTGAGGACCTGGCCTATCTTTATTTTTTCCTTTTACAAATCTACATTGCTGCTCTGTTTCATTCTTTCTTTTGACCTCCACCTTTTTTCCTGCTGTCTGCTTTAATGAACTTTAACTGAAAAAAAAAAAGTAAAAAATAAACATTATTTTTAAAGATATGTACATGTGCACACATCTGAAAGAGATTTTGTTAGGGACTATCAGCTTTGAGGAAACAAGTCTGTAAAGTTCAAAGTTGTGGTAATGTAATTTCCATGCATAAATTCCTGATTTTGTCTCCCCACTTGAGCTATCCAGAGCCTGTTGGCTTTCACAGCACTTGACATTTTGATAGCCTTTGCATTTGAAGCCAGTTTCATTTCATCTCATTCAACACCTAGTTCAATTTAATTTCATTTTTGGATTAGTGAAACAGAGACTGAATGCAGCTTGGAGAAGTTTGATTTCCCTGACTTGGAGAGCCTCAATTAGGAAATCTCTTTTAAAGACAACAATGCAATCTAATTCTTGGTGCAAAATTTAGATGCTTTACACATAACATAATTCAGATTTTTGTTACCTCTTTTGTTACCTGCCTTTCAGATACTGAGCAAAGCAAGAGAATTTACACCCTCATTAACTTTATCACTCCAACGCATTTGTGGAGAATCAGCTCTCAGAATCTGTAAAGAGCCTCTCCTGCTTTTGCACCTTCTGCAGATTTATTTGGACTATTTGAGTTTTAACCCATGGTTATGATGAATCAACATCAGCATTTCTGGTTCTTCAAGAAGATTATAATGTTGATTATAGGAGGTTTCTTCCTTTTCTGAGAGGTAGCTGATTACTGTTAGTGCAAAAATGACTGGTCTCATCCTCATACTGGCTTATTTATTAGTTTAGTACACTGTAGATACTTATCAGTGTGCTGTGAGAGAAGTAATTGCCCAGAATTTGGCATGTAAATGTTGCTGTTTGAGTTCTTATTAATTATTGGCCTGATCAAAACTTAAGTGCTCTAAAAACAGGGGAAAAAATCTAAAGCTACATAGAACAGGGAAAAAATAATCAGGTTATGTAAATAGTGTGTATATATACATACATACATACATACATACATACATATATATACAGATATATATATATGTGTGTCTCATGTCAAATCTATTGGAATTTGTTTGGTTCCATATTTTATTTCCACCACCATTACCATATTCTGTATCTAACAAAAAGGAAACAGTTCACACTCCTTCCTAATTTCTTCTCTGCAAAGAAATTCTACCACAAACTCCATCAACGTATAGAATATTTCCTCATGACAATGTCAGTCTCTGTGCTGAGAGGGGCACGATAGGAAGAGAAATGAGATGATATTGCTGTCATTACTAGTTGAGTTCTGATGTTGGAGTTCATTACCACAGAAGGAAACACAGCTCTACAGCCAAGACCTTCCTATGAAAATTTACAGTATTAAGTGGCCTGCATTGTACCAAAATCACATTTCAACCAACAAGGTACTATATAGTCTTTGTGTTACATTTACACACTTGATTGAGAATATATCAATTATGAGTTCTGTCGATTTACTAAGGAACAACTTAATTCACAAAAAGATCAGTTAAACACTGTTATTTTGGTAGCTTTTTACAGTGATGGTCTTCAATAGCCACTTACTGCAATCATAGACTGTAGCATTTGCATATTTTAATTGATTTGCATATTGTCTGCCTGTTCTAGATGGAAAATACTTATTTGATAGCATTCATGGTTTAAAATCAGTGGATTTAGTTACTCTCCTCTTGTGCTATTCCTGCCTGAATCAGCAGTGTTGTGCTGTAACCAAACACAACGAGTGCCTGTGTTTTACAAAACCTGATAGAAGAAGAGAGAACAGCAAATATTCCATGCGGAATTCATGGATTCTGCTGATAGGTGTGTCTCTCACTGTTACCAGTTTATGGGAGACTCTGTCCTTTGCAAGTCTTTCCATGAGAAATATGACAGTAAAAGAGCTGAGTCTTTTCATCTTGTGGTTCATCCCAGCCTTGTCAATCTTTGGAACTTTTGCTTTTGGGTGTTTTCATGGATAAAGCACATTCACCATTGTAGTTCTTACACATGAGACACTGTAGGACTGTTCCTATTGAGTAGAGACATTATCCTGCTATGAGTGGCTAAAAAAATCCTGCAAATTATACAAAGATGTAAAATTCCAATAGAAGGCAATCCCACAAAATTGTGTGATGCAGCATCTGCTGGGATGTCATTTAATGCCATGACTGACCATGTGATCAAAGGAATTTGTGGACTCCATGGACTAGACCTGATTGAGAATAAAGTTTTCTAATGGATGATTTTTTGAAAAGACATAGAAAAATATTGAATAAATAAAGTAGAGCTGAAGCTTTACTAAGCTCAGAAGATGACTAGGTAAAATCTGCTGTCTAAGGGGAAAAGGGATTCTGGAGGGGTTGACAGCTACTTAAGCAAGAAATATTAAGACTAGCCAAAAAAAAAAAAAAAAACAAAAAAAACAACCCAAAAAACCAGCAAAAACTCTCCTAAAAAAGGAAGGCACAGGAAGATTAGTGACACACCAAGCTGACTAAATAATGAATTCTACAATGACTTGATGAAAAAGAAGCCTATAAAAAATAGAAAAAAAGTCTAAGTATTAAGAGTGTAAATATTGAAAAAATTACCACAGACATATAAGCAAAACATCAAAAGACCTGGTAGAGCTCACAAGTCACTGAAAGAATAAAAGGCAGGATTCTGTAAGTACATTAATAGTAAGAGAGCAATGAAGGGAAGAGCTGATTGCTCCTCAGATGAGAAGGAAAATAAGTGGCAGCAGATGTTTTTAGAAGGTCAGAGTGTTAATATCTCTTCTGCATCAGTCTTAACTATAAAGCTGTGCTGTGATAATTTTAAAGGAACTAACATTAGTGTCAAAGGAAAAAGGACTTGCAGTAGGGGAAAAGATCAGAGCAGAGACTCCTTTGTAAGTTGGGTGCTTACACATCAGCGGATGTGGGAGACACTCACTCAAACTGCCTCAGAGAATTGACTGAAGCTGCTGGAGGCATCAGGGGCTGTCTTTGAAACAGGGGATGGCTCAGGGTCCAAAAAGTGCAAAATGGGAAGGTATTTGGCTATTTTAAGAAAGAGAAAAAAGTGAGAGGCTGTGCTTATGAATGAGATGGGAACAAATAATGAAACCAGCTGTGTCTAAACACACACAGTCAGTGAGGGCACTGATAGAATCATGAGAAAAATCATGTCAAAACACCACCATTTCTTTTGTTATGTGAGGCATATTTTAAATTTATAATGATAAAAATATGTTATTATATTTTAATTTATAATATATTAAAATATATCATACATATTACAAAATATATTATTATATTTTAATTTATAATATATTATAAAATATTATATTATTTTAATGATATGTGTGAGCTATTAAATATTCTATAGATCTTGATTTCTTTATAAAACATAAAACTCTATCTAATAGCAGGATATTCTCATTGGTAAGCTAAAAATATACTCTAGAAGAAACTGTTATAGAGTACCCTAGAGAATCATATCCAGAAAGTATTTTTCAGTGGCCTACTACCTAACTGTGAAAATTCACTGAGGCTGATGATGTAGAAAGTTAAGTAGGATATTAGGAAAATAATTGCTCCAGGTACGTTTTGCTGGAGAAATTGTCTTGGACTCTTAAAGAATGTCATCACTTCTAGCAAAACCTAACTTAACCTACTTACCTCAGAAACAGATTCCATAAAGTTTTTGACTTTTTTCCCGTGGGAAAGTGAATAGTCTGGATTTTCTTTTAGAACTTTCCTTTTCTTTTAATATTTGTACCCTAAAAATATAGTTCCCATTATTTTCAAGAAGAAAAAAACCCGCACAGCATAGTTTTATTTTCTCCACATAAATTAATAAGATTGTTTAAGTTATTTATGGATTAGTTATAGTCTGAACTTCCAGAAATTTCTGTTGCTCAAACATACTCCTTAGCCCAAATTCAATTTGCAATTGAATTTCCTGTAATTGATTATTCAGAAGGTTTGTAAAACAAATGGTGTCTGTAACCTGATCCATTTGCAGGCTTCCACAGCTTCGAGTCATTGCTTTGTCCTTGGAACCTATTGCTCTGATCCCACAGTAATAATTAAAGAACAGGATTTAAAAATGTATGACTTTATATCACACCTCCCTAACAGTATTATACTTAATATTCTGATATCCAGGGCACTGGTATTTCAGATCTCCTTGGACTGCTCTTCCTGAAGCAGAGGGGAAGGCCACTGTCCTCTCTCCATCACCCTTTAAGCACAGCCCAGCCTGATGATTATAAACACACAGGGCTGATCATGAGACTTCACATCTCGCTGTGATTATCTCAACTCCTTTGTGTTGAGTGTGTGCGTAGAATTTAATGAGGAAGGACTTCTGTGGTCCTCACTAATGACAAAATGGTGCTGGAAAATCCTGCCTCTCTCAGATTTGATTCGGTCCTGTCATAGATTTGTGTATCTCGAAGTATTGATCACTCATAAAATGGATGAGGAGCCAGACAAAAAGCAGGTGTGAGTTGTGTGTTTAATATCACTTTCCCTTGCCCTCAAGGTAACAGACATGCTGGAGTGCACCAAGGTGTGACAGCGAATCTCCAGCTGAAGGTAAACACTCTGAAATAATTGATATTTACCATCTTGGTGTATTTACAAAGTGACATGCTTTAACACGAGTAATAATCTCCGTGTCCCTTCCAGCTGTGAAGTTTAAGCACAAACTCACACCTCAGTTTTAAAATAAATCATAGAATGACTTGGGTTGAAAGGGACTCTAAAGATGATCTTATCTCATCCCCTGCCTTTCTTCCTCTATTCCAGGTTGCTCCAAGCCCTGCCCAACCTGATCTTGGACACTTCCAGAGATCCAGGGGCAGCCACAGCTTCTCTGGACAGCTGATTCATCTGTTATTTTTCTTTTTTCCAAACGTAGATTCACCAGCTGCAGATTGCATTTCCTTTCCACTGCTACCTGTGTTGTTTCTTTTTCCACCCTGACCTGCACTCACCAGTTCAACAGGAAGCGTGCTGGATTTTGGTCTTACCCAAATGGGGGAGACATACAGAATCTTCAGGAGTCACACTGGCACATGGTGATGCTAAACTGTGTCTGAACATGATAATTATAAAAATCATGGCTGCATATTTCTCATATGTATTTAAGACTATGATGCTCACAGAACTAAGAATCTTTTCAATTGGAAAACAGCTTCAAGATCATTGAGTCCAAACTTTGACCAGTCCCCACCTTATTACCCAGCCCAGAGCACTGAGTGCCATGTCCAGTCATGGTATGAGGGACAGAAATGTGTACCCTGCTTTTCTGTAGCAAAAATAGTGTGAGTTCTTTTCCCCACTGGAGGTTCTATCCATGTAGCCAAGAAAGTGCAAAGCCAGGTCTGTCATTCAAGAGTTAATTTGAGAACTTCCATGACATGCATTCCCAGTTGTCTCATCAGAAGTGCTCTGGTAAGGCTTTCTTGTGTCACTGGTGTGACAGGACAGGGGAAGGGCAGTGTGGCCATAGTCACCTGTTCCCTGCAGCTCCAAAGAATAATGTTTTCATGTCTGTGAAAATCCTGGGGCTATTTCTGTTCCCCTGAGCCTGGAGAGCCCACCCCAAACCCCTTCAGTCCCAGTGTGTGTGGTGTGGATTTGTGGAGGAGTCTGGTATATCTGCAGTGAAATATGTCCTTCTGTGCAGTAGGAGAGGGAGAATATTTTGGAGGGGTTATTCCTCAGAGGTCAGTGAGCTGGAAACATGCATCAGAGGCATTTCCAGTGAGGCTGCTCTGACAGGCTACACACTCCTGTGGTAATCAGGGTTAGGAAGGCAACAAATAAAAGTGACAGAAAGGCAAAATTAAAGATCTATAATGAAAGAAGGAGGCAAGGGAAGATTTTTAATAAGTGGAGGAGTTAGTTTTCTCCTAATTAATGACATTAATTTGGCTGACTGAACTGCGATCAGGGACTCTGATTCATCATCTGGCCATCAAAAGTCTTTACAAGCTGACACCTCCTCATTTCTGCTGCTAATTCACAGAGGTGCAACTCTGCAAACTTGTGTTGCTGATTTAAGTATCCTCCATGCACAAGCAAACCAGGAGGAGCTTAAAGTAAATCGCTTGATCCACAGCAATGTGAGAGTGATGGCCAATTAGATTAAGGCTGCAGGATTGGAGAATGGAGTTAACTCAAATTTGGAGAGATCAGAGAGGTGAAAACAAACAAGGATGCTGGTCCAGAGCTTCCAAAATCTGAACCTCTGAACTTAAGGCAATTTTTCATTTTAAAAACTCCCTTTTATTGCAAATGCATTTTTTACAGGAAAAGGCACCAAAGTTTTCTGTAAGACACTTCTGAAATAGTGTAACTAGATTAAGGAAAAGTGAGTACCATAAAACTGCTTTTCTCAGGAAGGAGATATATTTCCTTCCAGAGGATACTCTGTGGTGCAATAATGTAATACATACAAAATGAGAAATCACTTGTCTGTAGGTTTTGGGGGGTGGGAGCTTGTGCTGTTGGCTCAAAAGTGGAATACACATTTCTTAAATGCTAGTGCAGAATGATTTTTAAAAGCCAGGACTTGTTAAGGAGTATCAAACCACCTTTGCTAAAGCTGTCAGTTCCCTTCCCTCTATTTAGAGGAGATAATAGGTGTGATACATGATTCATCATGCACAGCCTCCTTCCTTATGCAAACACGAATAAACTCAGATATGAGAAAAACTGAGATGAGAATTTCTGCCCTTTATTCTGAATACAAATCTCTTTCCATGGCTGACATTGAGGAATCCCAAAGTAGTAACACAAATAAAGACAAACAGATATCAGTAGCACATTGTGAATTATGCATAATTAAAAATTTCTCTTCAAGAACAGTGTGACAGAAATGACCTCTCACACATAGTATAAAAAGCTGGGAAAAAAGTGCCTGTTAATTATTGTGCATTATTTAAATTGACATAATCCTTAGAGATGGAGCTGGTATTGTTGCTTGTTAGAGTTGCCAGTTTTTGCATGAAGAATTCTGTTTTCAGTTGTTTTAACTACAAATCTGCAAAGGACCAGCCAATATTTTTGGTATGAAAATTCTGCTACAGCACAATTTACTACACTCCCAAATTCCCTTCATAGTAAACAACTGATAACACAGTGAAATAATTTCCAAAGAGAAAATGGTTATGGAAGGTTTTGTTTTATTGTACCAAAGAGAATGGCAATTTTTTTTTTCTTTGAAAAATGCCAGTAGTTGATGTTTTAAAACTGGAACACGATCTCTGGCAGATGAAAGTGCTCATTGTTGGCAAAGCTGCCTGGCTCTGAAAAAGACCGTATTATTCAAGTTACAATTGGGTCAAGCTTGACCATTTCTAGGGCCCACGATATCAACACAAAAGGACCTGTTCTCACTCTAATCCTATTTAGAAACTGAGATAGAAACCAAGCCTTTGGCAGCTGCTTATTCCCATCTCTGGAAACCCTGGCTAGCCATGACAGATCATGACAGTCCCCTGTTGCTGAAGTTAAATGCTGTTGCATGCAGGAGAAATGTGAATTCACTGCTAAATTGCTAAAGTCACTGGTGAGACTTCCACTAGACTATTCCATGTTATCATTTACATGTTATCAGTCCTCCTCTGGGCTCTCTCCAGCAGCTCCAGGTCCTTGCTGTGCTGGCTGAGGGCTGGGGTCTCACCTGAGGAGCAGAGGGGCAGAATTCCCCCGTTGATTCATGTAGAAAAATGCTCTTAAAGCTCGGTGTCCATGCAGAAATCATTGGCTATATTTCATAGAATTGACTCTAAGATGATCTTACAGTGCATTTCAACTCACAGGACACTTAATTCCTTGCAGTTTCAGCTGAGAATTTTGGCAACACTGTCCACTTTCAGTTTGAATTTTGCCTGCTCACAGCTGAACACTGTGTGCTTTGTGAACTTTGGTAATTGCAAATAGGCATTTGCATGCTCTTGGAATGTGCACTGCCTGCACCTGGATTTGTAAGGTGCTTTCAAAGGCTTCTGTTTTAAAGGTTAAGATAAATATCATAACCTGTAGTTTCTGATAAATATGCACTATATTCATCTTTCACCATAGTGAGGAACATTTATTTTTCAGTTCTTTAGGAGGAAGCTCAGGAATGGCAGCACAGGATTTTTGACCTGTCAGCTGCACACGCTTGTCTGGTTTAGAGTATGGCAAATTACTTTGTTCAGGACAGAATGCACAAAAAGTGTCAAACAGTCAATTAGAAGTACGACTAAAAATACCCATAAGCCTAGTTCTTGTAGGCTCAATTTCTCTGCCTATAAGGATAAGATAATAAGACAATTAACATTGACAGCTTCAAATAAGTTACCCTAAATGTAGCTAAGTAGACATTTATGTATAAATTGAAAGCTTTTGTGCATGTGTGTGTGTCTGTGTAAATTGCTTAAGTTTATTAAGAAACCATGCTGGTATTTTTGAGAGAAATTACGAACACTGGCATGAGAATGATAAAAATGGAACTATTGGAGTGAGCCTAGAGGAGGCTCCAGCATGAGCAGAGGGATGGAGCAGCTCTGCTGGGAGGAAAGGCTGGCACAGCTGGGATTGTTCACCTGGACAGGAGAAGCTTTGGGCTGAGCTCAGGGTGGCCTTGCAGGGCCTGAAGGAGCTGCAGGAAAGATGGAGAGAGACAATTGCCAAGGGCTGGGTGGCCAGGACCCAGGGCATGGCTGCCAGTGGCAGAGGGCAGGGCTGGATGGGATCTTGGGCAGGAATTGTTCCCTGGCAGGGTGGGCAGGCCCTGGCACAGGGTGCCCAGAGAAGCTGTGGCTGCCCCTGGATCCCTGGCAGTGCCCAAGGCCAGGTTGGACATTGGGGCTTGGAGCAGCCTGGGACAGTGGGAGGTGACCCTGCCCATGGCTGGGGTGGCACTGGAAGATCCTTAGGGTCCCTCCCTACCCAAACCATCCTGTGATTCTGTGTTGGCTGCAGTACTCCAGGCCAGGTGAATCGGTGTGTATGTTTGATCAATGCTCCCTTGCCCTGTTGGTTACACAGTGTTTTTCTTTTCCCTGTTAAAATTGCTGAAGTTGACTGCAACCCACTTTCTTCTGAAATACTGGAATTGAAATGTTTCCATTGATATTTCTCAAATACATATTTGTGAAAAGTCTAAGTTAAAAACATGGAGCAAATAATAGTGAAGATTGCTTTCCTCAGAAAAATTAATTAAAAGGCTGTATTGATATGTTGCCTTTAAATGGCAATATTTGGAGATTCAGTTGTGCATTTAAAATGTCCTTGATTTAACCATGTGCTCACATTCAATGCATAATAGAATTTGGCCAACAAATTTTAAACAAAACACTGACTTCCTTTCTTTTTTTTTTTTAATTATCCTAAATTTGGCTAGATACTCCTTTTTCTTCTCTCTGACCCTTCTCTCTGCCTTTTTAGTACCAATTCCTAAGATGTTTATGCATGTTGAATTTTATGCACTGACACTGTTCTGATGATGGGGGAGTGCATGCAAAAAATTTTCAAGTGGGGAAAAAAGAATCAAGTTGTTGGTGAAGCGGGAGAATTTTATCTTGCCCATTTAAATGGGGCAGACACATGAAAATGTCTGAACTTCTCTATTTATCAGCACTTTTCAAAGCACCCAAGTGTTGCCGTCAGAGACAGTTACAGCAACTGGTTACTGGGTCTACACAGGTATCATATTTGTAACCATTAGTATGCAGACAGCAGATGATTAAATGCACTTGTGATAAAATGTGACACCATATTATAAATGAGAATGGAAAATGAATTTATAACCATAAATCATGTATTAAAATATATGTGACAAGCTCAGACTGATGAAGACAATGCCAAAATAACAAATGCCGGATATGTCAGCTTTATCATAAAAAGAAAAGATGTTTTCTTCGTGTTCTATTTTATGTCTTTTTCGTTGCTGTTGCTTAAATTCATGTGTCTCAGCAAAAAATAACAACACAGGTGTGGCTGTGCCACATCTGTTAACTTTTGGTGGATGTCAGTCAGCAGTCTTTTCTAACATTAAATAAGACTGTGGAGTTCCTGTCCAGAAAATTGAATATAAATTGAACTGATGTAATCTCTTTTATCATAAGAAGCGTTTCCCCAAAGTTTTTCTATAGAAATTTCAAGATTCCATCCAATTAATATAAAATCATTTACCTGAGAAACTGTAAGGGGTTTCACTGTCCGTGTAGCTTTATCACAGATTCATTGTCAAGGAGCCTGAAGGGAGTTATTGAGATCATCTGGGCACATAGACAGACCATCTTCTCAATCTTGGGCATAAAAGGTGTCCCAAACCTAGTGAACTGTCCTAGAAATAGATATTTCTTAGAAGATTTATTAATATTCTCACTGAACTTGGGTGTTTGTTCAGAAGATCCCAGGTTAGACAGACCCATGACTTCAGTGTAGAAATTATTTTGTGTGTAAACTCAAATAGGGACTTCTGTTTTTCCTGGATCAGAGACTTTATCATTCCAAGATTTAAATCCTGAAGTGTTTCTCTCATTTCTTGCTTTAAGCACTCTGTTTCAGCTAATTATTAATCCTGCACAAGCACAATGAGTCCAGTGGGCTTAAGACAGTGTCAGACTAATAACAGAAAAGTCATTGAGATGAATATTCTTAACTGAGGTTTCTTGCACAGAAGACTTTTTGGAGAATCCAAAAAAAAAAGCTGTTGCTGAAA
>VXBN01002184.1:0-13401 GCA_013397395.1 Sinosuthora webbiana
TAGGGCAGCAGATAGAGGCAGGGCAGCAAGGAGATAAATCAGAAGCTACCCCAGTCACTCAGGCTGCAGCCAACACCCCAGCAACTCAGGCTGTAGCTAAGCCAGTAGCTAAACCAGACAGTGAGCCTAAGCTAGCAACTAAAGCAGACAGTAAGCCTCAACCAATGGCTGTTGCTACTAGCACGAAAAGCAGAAAGCACACAGACAAGACCGATTGAGAAGTGGATGATGATGATGCAGGAGAAGGACCCTCAATGCCTCCTGACATAAAATCAGAAGACAAACCAACTGGCACAAGATCAGAAGCCACTATTGAGTCCTTTTCCGTGAAGGATCTTCATGGCCTAAGAAAAGATTGTACTCGATGACCTGATGAATCTATAATTAGTTGGTTAGTCCGTCTTTAGGATGCTGCAGGTGAGGCTACAATTCTGGACAGCAATGAAGCGAGGCATTTGGGATCCCTGTCACATGATCTGGTTATTGACCAAGGAATGATGAGGGGGGCTAACCCTCAGAGTCTCTGGAAACTGGTCCTGGGAAGTGTGGCACAAAGATACCTGTGTGCAGATGAACTAATTCAAACTGGAATGGTTCATGAGGATCATGACTGTGAAAAAAGTATAAAATTTAAAATTTCTTTGTGTAATTCAGTCATAGGATTGAGAACAAAAGTCTGGGATAGAATTTATTTTATGTTGTTTGGTAATTCAAACATTACTAAAATTGCATTCTGTCTTGGTTTAGATAGACAGGTATCTGCCAGGGAGGGTTGCAGTCTCCCTTGAAATGTAAGCCCCCCCTCCCCCTTCCCTTTTCCAAATTATTATAAATTTGCAATTAAAAGGCTGTCAGGCAAAGATTTTGGGAATAGGTATAGCAGTTCTTTACTAGGGATATATATAAAAATACAGATGTTGCAGTACAGAAGAATAAGCAAGCAAACAAACAAACAAGAANGCTCCTTTTTTATCTAGGTTAAGATGGTGTGGTTCCTCCTCTCTGTGTAGAGCAGCTTAATGGTCCATTAGCAGAAGATATTCCCATGGAGTAGTGAAACAATGAAGAGAGATAAGTAGCACTCCACCATCTGATAAGCGACACTGACCCATTTGGGCAAAGATAAGCAATTCTGCTCCACCCAGATGGAATAGAATAACATGTTCTTTACAAAACCCACAACATTCTCTCGACCACCTTTAGAAGAAAAGAGAGAAATTCCACATGTGTGCTAATTGAATCGACAATAGATGTGGTCATGGGAAGACTGTAGTGCTAAAGGGAATCAAAAGGGATGAGATCTAATTGATGGTCAGTTTAATTTTATTGATAAGAGCAGAAAACATACCAAGTCATTGTAGAAGACAAAAGAAAGAAGTGCCTGTTACTATCTCCATTTTCTATTAAAAAAAAGCACATTCCTGAGTCAATATATTAAAGCTCTGTAAAAATTTTGATCAAAGGACTTAGTGAAATTAACAGACTACAGAGTAACCTTTAGTTTGGGCAATAGTATTCAGAATAATAAAAATAAATAAAAATTTAAATATTTCTTTATCAAATGAAAGAGTGTATCAGTAGAAAGGAAAGTCTAGCATAGGTTGTATATTTTGTTCATAGGTGCTTAGAATGGTGAGTAATGTGCTTCCATGGAAAACCAAGTGTCCAGGATAGAACAAAGTTATCTATGATGAACTGACTGTTTTTTAATATTTTACCTTCCTTGGAAACAAAACTATTTACATTTTTATTAAGATTTCCTTTGTAAATACCAAATACTTCCTCAGTATATTGGCATTCCCATTTTTTCTTTCATTTTGGCAATTTGTTACGCATCTTGAAAAGACATCCTTTTGACATTTGCCAAACATCCTGTGAGAAAACTGTTAACATGGTTATTTCTTCCAACATGCTAATTTCTCCTTTGCTACTCTTTGTTTTGCTTGGATTTCTAGGTGAAAGATGTGTGCTAGTGTCTTTACAAATAATTTGATGGGTGAAGGTATGGGTGTTAGCATCTTTGAAATGAGTCTTAATGTCTCTACTGACTTTGGGCAGCAGGTTGTTGCAGAGCCCAGCTTGGCTCCTCAAATAGACAAGGGTCTGTACAAGCTTGAACTTCTGACCTTTGGGGTAAAACAGTAGGTTCAAAGGGGGAAATATGTGGTAGGCAGTTCAGGAAGGCTGTACCTTCCTAGTACCTCAGCCAATGCAGAAATGAAGAGGGCAACATGCAGCCGGGAGTTTAGGATAAAAGGAGGCTGCGCCATCCAAAACCCCGAGAGAGAAAACTCTGTGGGCATGTGCCCCAGTGGACTCTCTCCCTTTATCTGAATAAAGTTGAAGGACTCCTCTGCCTCCTTTTTGGACATAAACCTCTGGCGATTGTGGATTTTCTTGACATAGGTAAAATTCTTCATGCAATCTCCATTAATGCCGTAGAGAATCAGCCGTATATTCCATTTTCAGAACAACTTTAGGAATTTTGCAATTTACACAGTACAGAAGGTTGGCAGTATTATTCTTTTTAAATGTGTAGACTTGTCCTATAGTCTATGCCTTGCATGCTCATGTTTATGGATTTCCATTATGAATGTTCATATCACTGCTCAGGTGAATAAGAATTAGAAGGCTAAGGTATTTGGCAGCTGTTGGATTTTAGGATTTTTTTTCTTTTTTTCTTTTTTTTTTTCTGTCTTTTTCTCTCAGGGAATTTTCTCCCATCTGTTGCTGAGACAATAACGACCAGTACTTAAGAGACAAAAGAATTGGCCAAGGTGGTGGGAGGGTTTCAGTTGGCTGCACTCTCCTATCTGAGGTGCATTCTCTTCTGAAGGGCAGAGATACCTCAAGATTTTGGGCTTGGGGGTGAAGGACTGGGTTCAGCTCCTCTCTCTCTTTCGATAACAGGATCGAAGGGGAAACAGGCTGTGGTTGCTGTGGGAAGAATTCACCACTACTGCGGAGTCCTGTCTCCTACTGTAAGTGAGGCTCTGCTCGTAACAGCAGCCATTGGACTGGGACCTTATTAACACCCTACCTCACTGGAACGGACCTTCACCATCTACTTGGGTGCCTCAGGGAAAAACGCAGGACCTCAAGCTCCTTCCCCACTCTGAGGGAGCCTCTCCCAGCTGCATTTAGGAGCCCAGCTGCCGCTGCCCAGTCCCCCTGTTTTTTTCTGCCACTGCTCTTGAAATATGGGGTTAGAAACTAGAGGATATTAATCACAGAAATTAGAAGGTATTGATTAAGAATAGGCATTCAGATGATGTGTATTGTTTAATGTTTGCTGCATCTGTGTACTAGTTACTTGAGAAGGGAAAGGACAGGATTATGTGCAAGAACAGCAAGAAGGAATGCAAGGATGTCTGATAATGGGAAGGATGCTTACCAAAACAAGACACAAGAATGCAAGATTACCAAGGATACTGAGATAACAGGGCTCCTTGGGCCCCTGAAACCAGATGAAACTGGCCTTATAGCTTGGACTATGACCAGAGGATCAGTGGGCATGGACAAGGCAGTAGGATCAGAAGTTCATCTCTGAAGAAGACAACTTTCTTCATCTCTTGAGACTCCCGAGACGACCACCAGAGACAACTGCGCAGGTGCAAAAAACTGATAAGTGAATTAGCATACGAAGCAGGAGGGGGGGGAGCCAGGGGATGAATATGCATAGATGTATTGCAAAACCTAATGTATATGTAACATTTTAAAGGATAAAAAGGAATGCTGGGAGCAAGTAGATGCGCATGTCTTTGCAAAGCGATCCTACATGCCCCCGGCCGAATAAACTACATACCTACTTTATAACTCACTTTGTCTTTGAGTTTTAGAGTCTTTCTGCATATCATTTTTGGCAACCACAAAGGGACGTTCTCTGCCCAGCCATAGGATTGACTGAGCGGCAGACTTCCTAAGGCACACCCCAGGATTTTCCCTGGAAAGGATTCTGCTTCTTTAATTGCTCACTGTGAGGACAGACAATGACCTTCTGATCAGCCGAGAAACTATATATTTCTTTTAAAAAGGGGGCCCCCTTAGGGACCACTGATAAGCCGCTCAGAGACATCTGAGCACACAGAAAGGGTCCTGGTGGGTTTGGGCTTGCAAGTAACCATTGGCCGAATGTGCAGCTAGTGGTAGGGACCCCTGACCAAAGGAAAGGCAGCAGGGAAAGGTTCGTTGACCATGGATAGGCCGCTAGTGGTTCTGGGGGCAAATCGAGCAAATTCCTGTTTTATCGTTGATATTTGGTTGAGTGTGTGAATTTTAAAAGTTTGGATGTGTGCTGTTTGGTTGTGTGTGTGCCTGAGAGCTTGTGTGAGGTGACTGGTTTTGGGAACTGTGATGTATTTTTGTGGTAATACTGCTATCTTATGTCAAAAGTCATAATTACAGCAAACTACTGTTTATATATTCCTTTCTTGCTGTGTGCACTGGCAAGGAGGGAACTCTTTGAACTCTGTTTTATTTTGCATATTTTCTTTTTACCGCATGTTGTTTTAGGGCTTGTTTAGTGTTGCCTGCCAGGAGAACTGTTTTTAAGGGTTTTTGTCTTCTACTTTGATTGAATACTATCTATAGGGATTGTTTGTTGTATTATCTTTAGGGTTTGTTTGATAACTGCTGTTCTATGTTAGTGCTGTTTGTTTTAATGTTTTTATTGTGAGTATTGCTTTTAGGGTTTGTTTAGTGTGCCATGCCATGGATAGTGTGTTGGTGATGGTCATTCTAGCTGTGGCAAGATGACTGAAAGGAGTCCCTCTCCCTTGGGAGTCTGTAACCTCTGAAAGTAATTGGGTGATAAGGGGGACACCAGCAGGTTTATTTAGAAGGACTATATAGGACTTTTGCAGGGAATGTGGTTGCGTTAGACTGGAAGCAGCCTGCACCAAAAAGATCTGAATATCCAGACGAACAGGAGTGAGAGCATCTGTTTCTGCAGGCAAGGGCAGCATCTAATCTGGGTGTTGGTTAAGTGTGGGTCCTGTGGAGAGCGGTGGTGTTGTTCCTTGGGTAGAAGACAGTGCTTGTGCTCAGTGTGGGGTAACAGGGTGAAGAGGACCCTGAACCAGGGATTTTAGAGTACTTTTGTGGAAGATCACACGTAGTCCCGGAGATTTGGGGTGTAAAAGAAAAAGATTGGGAAAAGACTCTACAAGAGTGTGAGAAGAGATTTGAGTGGAAACGAAACAGGGTAAGAACAGTAATGGGATCAGGAAAGAGTAAGGAAATCCCTAGAGCAAGCCCTCTGGGCTGTATTCTATCTCACTGGAAGGAGATTGCAGGCTCAGGAGGTACAGAATCCAAACGCACCCTTGTGAAGTACTGCACCCAGTGGTGGCCCTTATATTGGCTGGAAGGTGGAATGAAGTGGTCACAGAATGGTAGTTTAGAATATAACACCTTATTGCAGCTTATGCTTTTTCTCAGATATGAGGGAAAATGGTCTGAAGTTTCGTATGTGGATATGTTTTTCTCCCTCCGAAATCACCCTGAATGGCAGAGAGATTGCGGAATCAGAGTTCCCTGTGATCCCCTGGTACTAGCCCTTGAAAAGGAAAACAAAGCTAATAGAAGGAGGCCTAAACTATGTTGTAGTACGTGCTCAATAACCCAGCACTGCACACATCATGACAGCGTTTACCAAGCAGAGGCACAAACACAAGAGTTACTGGATTTATTTGGGCCACCCCGTGAGGGGCAAGGGGGATGAAGGGGAGCAGATTCAGCTCCCTTGGAAGGGAGGCAAGCTGGAACATTTGCTCCTCCATGCACCTCTGACTTACAAACAACATTGTATCCCCCATTGCCTGACAGTGATAGTGATGATGAGGAACCTTCCACGAGAGCGAGCAGTCCCATAGCATCTCGGACTAGAAAACAAATGAGGGAAGTAATACAAGCCCCTTTAAGGGAAGCAGTGGGACCCAGGAGAGAAACAGTGTTAGTTAGTCCCTTTTTCTATAATTGCCTTAGAAGGCTGGGAAAGTTGCCAAGAACTATAGGACTGACCCAATAGGAACAGCTAAAAGGTTAAGATATATGATTAGGCAGCATAAACAAGACTGGTCTGATCTCCAGTTATTATTGGAGGCTTTAACGGAGACGGAAAAAGAGCTAGTTTTGAAAACAGCAGGATGTTTTTCCTCCCCAGGATCCAAATTAGAATCCAAATAATGAAGAGCAATTAGTAAAAATACGAAATTATCAAGAATGGGTAGCAAAGGGGATGGAACAGGCCATCCCCAAAACTATAAATTGGTCAGCTTTGTATGCAATTAAGCAGACCCCCTCCAAAACTCCTTCTGAATTTCTAGATCATCTGAGAGATGTGATGCGCTGCCATACACCATTAGATCCCAGATCCGAGATAAGGATACAGCAGCTAATAAATTTGTTATTAGGACAATCTACGGGAGATATCAGGAGGAAGCTTCGGAAGCTCCAGGGATCAGAGGGAAGAAATTTAGAGGCCTTGTTAAACAAGACAATGGAGGGTTTTCAGCAATTGAGAAGGATATAAGCAAGGGATGAGAAAGTTAATGGCAGTAGTAAAAGAGGAAGGGAAAAGGAGGCAGGGACCACCCTGGCTGAGCAAAGATCAGTGTGCAAACTGCAGAAAATTTGGACACTGGAAGAATGAGTGTCCTGAACAAAGAAGAAATGGGAAAGGGAACCGGGGAAGGGAAGTGGTGGTGGCTCGCACAAAAAGCGACTGAGGGGGACAGGAGGATCTTACCCCAGGAGATCCACTGGCTATAAAAATGGAACTGAGGAAGGAGGGGAAAGAGGTGGAACTTATGGTGGACACAGGGACAACATTTTCAGTTTTAAATAAAACTTTGGTGCCAGTGGGCAACGATTATGTTAGGGTGAGGGGAGCAACTGGCCAATCTGAAATAGCATATTTTTGCAAGCCACTCAAATACAAATATGGAAAACAGTGGGGCATCCATAAATTTCTATACATGCCCAACTCCCCGGATTCTCTCCTAGGGAGAGAGCTATTAGAGAAACTAGAGGTAACCATTTAGTTTAAAAATGGAGAGGTTATTCTGGAGGTGAATAAGCAAAAATAAAAGAACTCAGAACCTTCCTGGGCATGACAGGATGGTGCAGACTATGGATTTACAACTACGGATTACTCATGAAACCTCTGTATTCGCTCATTGCAAATGGGAGCAGAGACCTACAATGGACAAAGGACACAGGCCTTTGGTCAACTGAAAAAGGCCCTCATGTCAGCTCCACCTTTAAGACTTGCAGATGTGAGTAAACCATTCTTTCTCTTCTCTCATGAGAAACAGGGAATTGCCCTGGGAATACTGGCACAGGACCTGGGCCCATATAGAAGGGTAGTTGCTTATCTTTCTAAGCAGCTGCATGCAGCAGCTAAAGGATGGTCAGGTTGCCTCAGAGCAGTGGCCACAGTTGTACTGAACATTCGTGAAGCCCGTAAGTTCACCCTGGGCCAGAAAATGACTGTGCTAGTGCCTCATATGGTATCCTCAGTACTGGGAACAAAGGGAGGCCACTGGCTTTCCCCACAATGGTTCCTGAAATACCAAGCTCTCATGGTAGAACAAGATGATGTAGAGATAGTGGTAGCCAACACTGTCAACCCAGCTTCTTTTCTTAGTGGGAACCAAAGAGAGCCAATTCATCGCGATTGCCTGGAAACCATTGAAGCCACTTACTCCAGCCACTCAGATACCCCTTTAGATGATGCAGAAACCTGGTTCACTGATAGAAGCAGCTATGTCATCAATGGAAAACGACATGCTGGGTGGGTATGCAGTTACCACATCTAGAGACCTAACCGAAAGAGGACCATTATCAGCAGGTACCTCTGCACAGAAGGCAGAGATAATTGCCCTAACCCATGCATTGGAGTTATCAAAAGGAAAGAGGATAAACATGTATACAGATTCAAGATATGCATTTTGGGTGGTGCACGCGCATGGGGCTATCTGGGAAGAAAGAGGACTGTTAGGACTGTTAAACTCACAAGGGAAGAACATTAAACATGCACAAGAAATAATACAACTGCTGGAAGCAGTTCAACTGCCTGAGAAAGTGGCAATCATGCACATTAAGGCACATCAGAAGGTGAGCTCAGAATTGGAAGAGGGAAACGAGCTGGCGGACAGAGAGGCAAAAGAAGCAGCAAAAGGTGAGGTGACAGTAGAAAGAACCTTGATTCCTGACGGCCAAATCTCCCTACAGGGTAAGCCAGTGTAAAATAAAAAGGACAGAAGGTTAAGTGAGGATCAAAAGGAAACATATAACCAGGAGGGATGGGATGTTACAGCAGAAGGAAAACTGATTATCCCCTCCCATTTACTATGTCCATTACTAACAGAGGAACATCAGAAAACACACTGGGGAATTGACGCTTTGTATGATTACTTGATTGGAAAGATCACTGACAGGAACTTATATGCTGCTATCACTCAAGTGACCCGGCAGTGTGAACTTTGCCTCCAGACTAACCCCAAGAATACCCCTAAACCAAATCTTGGCCAAATTGGAAAGGGCCATGGACCCGGTCAGCAGTGGCAAATTGATTTTCAGAATTCCCAAGAAAAGGGGGGTATCGATATTTATTGGTACTAACAGATACCTTTTCAGGATGGCCAGAGGCTTTCCCCACCAGGACTGCCAAAGCCTGGGAGGTAACCAAGGTGTTTTTGCAAGAAATAATACCACCCTTTGGAGTTCTAGACACAATATCTTCAGATAGGGGACCACATTTTATTTCAAAAATAGTTCAACAGATCAGTCAGCATCTGGGCATAGACTGGGAACTTCACACGCCATACCATCTCCAGTCAAGTGGCCAAGCTGAGGAAATGAATCATTTGATCAAGCAACAAATTGTGAGACTAGGGCAATAAGCTATTTTGCCTTGGCCCCAGTCCCTCCTGTTAGCATTGCTGCGAATTCGGACTAAGCCCAGAACTAAAGAAAAGCTGAGCCCCTTTGAAATGCTTTATGGGAGACCATATGGTGTGCAGAAAGGGATATCCACCCAAATTGGGGAAGAAAGGCTGACTGCTTATCTGGAAGCCTTAGGTAAACAACTCAGAGAAATTGAAAAACATGTGGCTGGAACTCAGAGCAGAGGGCTAGATGGGCCAGTGCATGACATACAGCCTGTGTATGTCAAGTCTCTTATGGAAAAGACCTTGGAGCTGCAGTGGGAAGGACTGTTCCAAGTGCTTCTCACCACTTTTACTCCAATTAAGCTCCAAGAGCAGAATGCCTGGATTCACCGCTCTCGAGTAAAGAAAGCTCCTGAGGCCCCTTGGAAAGTAACACCGGGTGATAATGAACTGAAACTAAAACTCACTCGAACAAAATATGTACATTGCGGTTGAGAATGTTTTGTAATCTAAGTTGCAAGAATTTAATTGAGAAAATTGTTTTGTTTATAATCATAATTACAGTCCAAGAACTGGAAAATGCTTCTAGCCAGAACAAATCCGAGTGGCCTTGATCCCAAGCTTTTACCTGGTACACTAGATCCATAAAAGAATATTTTAATATAAAAGATTTAAACCTATCAACTATAGTCATGCACGAAAACCAAGTATATGAAAGGAAAGAGTGTCAAAAACAAAGGTTATGGTCATTTCAAGGGACTATAGGAGAGAAAATTAGAATAGGATGTTGGCTGATTGATGGAACCGCTCATGAGAAAGCAATCCAAATCAGTGTTTCAATCACTCCCACAGACAAACACCGGGAGGTCTGTAGTCATTCAAGTGAATTGGACTGTTGGTATAACTTTACGTTAGTACAGACCGTTGAGGTGGTTTGCCTTTGGGCCCATTATACTATTGGGCTCTCATTGAAATTTAAAATAAATGCCACAACTGAACCCACTACAACTTATACCAGCACTCCAGCCCAAACCCAAATCACGCCACCTAGGTTTGGACCCAAAATTTATGAAATAGGCCCATATGGAATAAGGAACAGGGGCCAACAGCAATTGTTGTTTAATCCAGAATAGCCTCTCAAGCATGTTGAATTACTAATGCAAACTAACATCTCTGAAGTTCTACCAGCCTGCTCTTCTTCCCTAAAAACATCCTTTGAGGGCTGGACAACATGGTTGCAAAGGCAAGCATACACCAGGGATAGAATGCAAAGGGATCTGACTGGAATATTAGGAACAAGTCTGGGAGTTCTAAATGGAATTGATTCAGAAATATTAATTAATAAATTGGCCACTGCAACAAGTGATCTAACAAAATTAAAACAAGTTACAGTCATCTTTATTGGCATTGGGAACCAGTCAGTGGCAGGTTTCAAAAGGGTTACCAAGTTGGGAAAAAGCAGAGGACCAAGACCATAGGTTAATCATAGATGCACTTTGTATGGCTCAGAATAATGTGCCTTTGGCTTTTAGCTGTATACAGGCACAATTATGGTTGCAATCAACAGCTGTGTTAATTATAAGAGAAGGAAGTGAAGGAGCCTTTCCGATGGAAATCTGAAAAGCTGTCTGGGACAATGATACTGATTTTGAAAAGAAAATTCAGTCTTGGTGGACTTTGGTAGACTTCACCTACGATCCAACTGCTAAGATGGCTACTGCTTTTGTGCTTGCTGTACGCAATGCCACAGTTTATGTTATTCACCCCATTATAGCATTAGGACTGAATCATGAGAGATCAGTGCTCTACCCTTCAGAACACAGAACACGGGCATGGAGAGTGGATAAGAAATGGCAAACGGTGAATCTAGAATCTTGCATTACCCGGGAACAACAGGGATTCATTTGTGAAAGTAACACAATCGATGTTCAAGATATACGTCTTGATACTGAACAGGGTGTTTGTCACTTTGAAATTCATCCGAATACTAGCCAAAGGACTGTACTTGTATATATTGGTCACGGTTGGGTATGTTTGAGGACTGCGTGTGCTTTTATAGAAATAGACAGGGATAATGTAACTTTCCTTATCAAGAATCATTCTAACCTCTGTATTTGTATCTGTGTTAAGATTTTAGGGTGTGGCTTTCTGTATTCAGCACCAGTTGTGTCCCACCAGCTCATTAAGTCTGACAATACATCACAGGTTGTTACCCACACCTATTGGGATGAATCACACTTTAATAAGACAATTAATTAAGCATCATGACCTTGTCAAAATTCTAAAAAATATTCAGAAAACTGGAGAGAAAACTTTAATTACTGTCCATCATTACACAAAAGAAACAAGGTTCTGCAAAGAGGAAAACAAGATGCAAGTCACAATTGGTGGGATTCACTTTTTGGATGGTCCCCCACTGCAACTGGGATCCTAAACACATTGTCACCCCATCACTGTCTTACTAATATTAGTTGGTATACATTTAGTGCTGTCTTTTGTAATGCTTATTTGGAATTGGAAACTATTACAACGAATAGCAATATTGACCTCTTTATCCCAAGTATATGGCAAAGCATTGAGAGACACATATTGTAAGGATTGGGATTTGTACTAAGTAACAGAATTTACTGCTTTATTGAAAAGGGGGGACTGAAATATGGGGTTAGAAACTAGAGGATATTAATCACAGAAATTAGAAGGTATTGATTAAGAATAGGCATTCAGATGATGTGTATTGTTTAATGTTTGCTGCATCTGTGTACTAGTTGCTTGAGAAGGGAAAGGACAGGATTATGTGCAAGAACAGCAAGAAGGAATGCAAGGATGTCTGATAATGGGAAGGATGCTTACCAAAACAAGACACAAGAATGCAAGATTACCAAGGATACTGAGATAACAGGGCTCCTTGGGCCCCTGAAACCAGATGAAACTGGCCTTATAGCTTGGACTATGACCAGAGGATCAGTGGGCATGGACAAGGCAGTAGGATCAGAAGTTCATCTCTGAAGAAGACAACTTTCTTCATCTCTTGAGACTCCCGAGACGACCACCAGAGACAACTGCGCAGGTGCAAAGAATTGATAAGTGAATTAGCATACGAAGCAGGAGGGGGGGGAGCCAGGGGATGAATATGCATAGGGGTTTTGTGAAACTTGATGCATATGTAACATTTTAGAGGATAAAAGAAAACGTGAGTGAGGAGTTGCGCATGTCTTTGGGAGCTATCCCGCATTGCTCGAGACGCTGAATAAATTACATACC
Source organism: Sinosuthora webbiana (assembly GCA_013397395.1). Taxonomy (NCBI): domain Eukaryota; kingdom Metazoa; phylum Chordata; class Aves; order Passeriformes; family Sylviidae; genus Sinosuthora; species Sinosuthora webbiana. The sequence continues at coordinate 12,156 of VXBN01002184.1, forward strand.
TGCTTTAAAACTCACTTTGTCTCTGAGTTTTAGAGTCTTTCCATGTGTCACTCTGGGTTTTTCACTATACTGTAACCCAGCACCCCATGCCTGCTGGGACACCTTGTGGATCCTGCTACGGTTGTGGAGTTTCTGCTACACTTTGCTACCCTGGGTGTGCCCACCTCTGCCATTTCAGCCGCTGCTCCTAGAGTCCTGCTACAGCCCATCTCGCCATCCGGAGGGATGCCTGCCATGAGTTTGTAAAGGAAACCCCTTTTCTATCTCTTCTGCCAGCAAGCCTGCCAATACTCACGTGGAGAAGGCAGCTGAGCTCACCTCACAGCGCCGCCTGCAGCCGTGGGGGAATCATTGCATCTGCCCGGCCTGGCTGGGAGCCACCAGTACCCCTGCCAGCTGTGGCTATAACTACACCACCAGGAAAGTGCTTGATGGCCGAAAGAAGGCTGTAGTTGGGTCTCTGGGTTTTTTTTCTGGTTGTTGCTGCTGCTGCTGTTGTTGTTGTTTGTTTGCCTTATTATACATATACCGAGCCACAGTCCAGTACTCTCAGAGGACTGTAGTTGAGGCAGGAACCCAAACTGTGTTTGAGGACACTACAGCTGAGTCAGGGACTCAAACCCCAGCAACTACAGTAATTGCCCCAGTAGTGAAAACAAAAAAATGGACAAGGCGAGTTACAGGCCCATACCATCGATTAGTGAGGGAAGAAGAAAAAGAGGAAGAAGTAGAAGTAACAGTAAGAAAGGAGGGTTTTGATCAAGAGGCTGGTCCTTCAACAAAGTAATCAAAGAGAGTGAGGCTAATCAAACAGGAAACCGAATTTACTCAGTCCCTAATCTCATCAGAACTTCAAGACTTGCAAAAAGATTACAGCCGCCACCGAGTTAAGTGGATTTCTGCCTGTCTGCTTTGATGCTGGGATAATGGGGCCCACAGTCAGCAGTTAGGTCATGAAGCCCAACAGCTGGGATCCCTTGCTAGAGATCAGAAAATTGAAAGATGAATTGGAAAAGAAGGAGCAATTTGCAGCCTCTGGAGACAGTGTCTCTCAAGCATGAGGGCAAGATATCCATTTAAGGAGGATCTTGTGAACTCCCCAGGGAAGTGGACCACTGCAGATGAAGTTATCCAGTACTTGAGAGAATTAGCAGTGCTGGAAAACATCTATAGTGGTCTCAAAAGTGATAGGGTCTCTAAAGATCCAGAAGATGCCCATTTGCGAGGGAACCCAAAATAATGGGAA
>VXBN01002187.1:13975-26154 GCA_013397395.1 Sinosuthora webbiana
CTTTATTTTATTTTTATTTTATTTTACTTTACTTACTTTTATATATCTATATGTTTTTTATTTTATTGTATTTTATTGTATTTTACTGTATCCATTTTTTGTGTTTTTTGTGGGGTTTTTTTGTTTTGTTTTTTTTTTTTCCAAGAGGTTTTATTTCATTTCCCGGGGGTGTGGAGAAGGCAGAGGATGGGGATCCCCGTGTCACCGAGGCTGTGAAATGTCAGGGAGGCATCGCCTGGGAACTGAGCGCTCCATTAAGTTTTTTTATCCTGTGAAATTAAGCGCCTTGATTGCCCTAAATGAGAGTCAGGGCCTAAATGGCGGCCCCATGCAAATCCCAGGGCAGGGAACGCTCCCAGCCCGCTCCTTCCCCGCCCAGGGAAGGACCCGGAATCGCGGGATCAGGGGAATGTGGAGCGCCGGGAACGCGGCAGGAGGGGAGGTCTGGGTGTCCCCAGCCCCACAGGGCAGGAGGGATCCCGGGATTGGGGACAAATCCCTGTCCTGGGTCCCCATCCCGGCTTCCCACAGAGGCTTCAGCAGCTGGGAGGGTTCCCGGATTCCCCCAGGGATGGTGGGTGCTGTGGGCACTGCCAGCGGGGTGTGGTCACAGTGGTGACACCCCGAATATCGGCGTCACTCCCGAATATCAGCGTCACACCAAAATATCAGTGTCATTCCCGAATATCAGAGTCACCCCAAAATATCAGCATCATTCCTGAATATCAGCATCATCCCAAATATCAGCATCATTCCCAAACAGCATCACCCCCAAATATCAGCATCGCCCCGAATCTCCAGGGCTGTTGGGAGACGGAATTGGGGTTCCAGGTCTCAGTTTGGGGTCCTGAATAGGCTTCCCAGTTTGGGGTCCCAGGTCCTGGATTGGGGTCCGGGGTCCCAGGCCGGAGTTCCATGTCCCACTTTGGGATCCCAGGTCCCAGGCAGGGATTCTATGTCCCAATTTGGGATCCTGGGTTCTGAATAGGGTTCCATGTCAGGGATCCCAGGCCGGAGTTCCATGTCCCACTTTGGGATCCCAGGTCCCAGGCAGGGATTCTATGTCCCAATTTGGGGTCCCAGGCCCCAAGCCAGATCTCCACATCCCACTTTGGGGTCCCACTGGGGATTCCCTGTCCCACTTTGGGGTCCCAGCGTGCCTCTCCCAGTCCCCAGGAGCCCCGGGGCCACCACACACCCCTGGTGCGGCCGAGCCCAGCCGGGGTCCCCTCGATGTCCCCTGAACTCCCCGGGCCACAAAAACCCCGGAGCGAAAACCATAAAAAAGGGGATGTTTTTCCCCCCTGGAAGCGCTCCCCGCCCTGCCCGTCTCCCGCCCAAGCAGGCTCGGCTTTCGTGGGCTCGGTACCTACAAGGCGCAGCTGACAACAAAGATGTTCCGCTAAACCTAACACGAGAGGCGAACAGCTCCGGCGCGCAGCGAGTAATTAGAATCTAATTAATTTGCATTTCACAAGAGAGGCGAGAGATGTCAGAGAGGAAAAAAAAATAAAAATAAAAAATTTCCCCTCCTCGCCGAGATGAAAGGAGAGCGAGGGGGAGCTCGGGGAGCGGGAGGGATGAGCGGGATTAAACGGGAGCAGGTGGGAGGATGACAGCTCCGGGAGCCGCGGCCAGCAGAGGTGTCTGCGGGTCAGGGAACGGCGCTGGAATGATCCAAACTGCGGCTTTTCCCGGGAAAAAGCATCCCGGGCTCGGCGGGCTCCTTCCTGCCGCGGGGGAATCAGACCGGGAGGTGCCGGGGTGGGGTCGGGAGGGGCGGGAGGGGCAGCCCCGGGTTTGGGCAGCTCCTGCCCGGAATGGGAGTTCGTGATGTGCCAGTCCCGGTGTTCCCCAGCCCGGCTCCCGGAGGAGAAGGATCCCGGAATGATCGAGGGAAGATTTACGGCTCCTTCCCGCAGCGATGACACCGGGCGGGGGATCGCGCTGTCGGAGCCGCCGGCGCAGCCCCGGGGAGGGAAAACAGCCCTCGGCACGGCCCAGAGTGCTCCGTGATCGGCATCCCTGCATCCCTGCATCCCTGCTCCATCCCTGCATCCCTGCATCTCTGCATCCCTGCTCCATCCCTGCATCCCTGCATCTCTGCATCCCTGCTCCATCCCTGCATCCCTGCATCTCTGCATCCCTGCTCCATCCCTGCATCCCTGCATCTCTGCATCCCTGCTCCATCCCTGCATCCCTGCATCTCTGCATCCCTGCTCCATCCCTGCATCCCTGCATCTCTGCATCCCTGCTCCATCCCTGCATCCCTGCATCTCTGCATCCCTGCTCCATCCCTGCATCCCTGCATCTCTGCATCCCTGCTCCATCCCTGCATCCCTGCATCTCTGCATCCCTGCTCCATCCCTGCATCCCTGCATCTCTGCATCCCTGCTCCATCCCTGCATCCCTGCATCCTTGTCCCATCCCTGTCCCATCCCTGCATCCCTGAATCCCTGTCCCATCCCTGAATCCCTGCCCCATTCCTGCATCCCTGCCCCATCCCTGCATCACCCCTGCATCCTTGAATCCCTGTCCTATCCCTGCCCCATCCCTGCATCCCTGAATCCCTGTCCCATCCCTGAATCTCTGCCCCATCCCTGCCCCATCCCTGCCCAGGGAATCGGACCAGGGTTGGGATTTCAGAGAATCATGGAACGGTTTGGGTGGGAAGGGACTTTGAAGTCTGTCCCATCCCACCCCTGCCAAGGCAGGGACACCTCCCCCTGTCCCAGGGGCTCCAAGCCCCAGTGTCCAGGCCTGCCAGGGATCCAGGGGCAGCCACAGGGTGCCAGGGCCTGCCAGGAATTCCCTCCCAACATTCCCTGTGTCACTCTGAAGCCATTCCCTGTGTCCTGTCCCTTGTCCCCAGCCCCTCTCCAGCTCTCCTGGAGCCCCTTCAGGCCCTGGAAGGAGCTCTGAGCTCTCCTGGATCCTTCTCCAGGTGAACATTCCCAGCTCTCTGAACGTTTTGGGGATTTTGGGGAAGGAGGACCAGGTGCTGTTCCTGGAATTCCCTGCTCGGGGCCGGGGCGGCGCCGGATGCAAACAAACCCCAAAGGAGGATGCAAACCCATGCAAATGGGGAACCTCGGGCGGGGAAAGGCCTGGGGGGCACAGGGGACACCGGGGACAGCGGGGAGGGGTCCCACAGGGGTCCCCCAGCCCAGCCCCACACCCCAAACAGCCGCAGAGGAGCAGGACGGGAACGGGGCGATCACCCCAAGGTCAGGACCCGGGGAAACCCCCGGCGGGGCAGGGAGAGGGGCTGGGGAACGTCCCCAAGCCCAGCCGGAGTGTCCTTCCCTGGGGCCGGCCCCCGGGGCCCCTCCTGCCCCACTCCAGCCCCCAGAGCCCGCCCCAAGGTCGCCGTTCCCTTTTTCCCTGCCCGTGCCTCGCCCTCCAACCGCGGCAGCGGCTCAGCTCTGCAAACACGCCGAGGGGGGGATTTTATCTATTTTTCTTTTCTTTCTTGAAAGCAAAATAACTAAACAGCACATCAGAGGGAAGGCATTTAACTCAGCCGGCTCCTTCCTTTTGTCGGGAATCAAAGCGATGATGATTGGAGCGGGTTTTCTCCCGCCCCGGGTGGGGAAATGAGCGGCTCCGGCTCCGTCAGCCGCGGGCTTTGGGGTGTTTGGGGACAGGAGATAAGGCTCCCGCTGTTCCCGGCCGTACCCACATCCCGGAGGGATCACAGGAGCAGTGGGGCTGCACAGGGCAGGGGTGGGAGGGATGCTGGGAGCGGGATCATCCCGGCGGGAGCAGCCCCAGCAGAGTTTTGGAGGCTCCCTCCGTCCTTTCCTCCCTTTTTTTTTTCCTCCCCAGGCCGAACAAACCAAGCTCAGCAGAGTTTTGAGGTTCCCATCTCTCTTTCCTCCATTTCTTTCCTCCCCAGGCCGAACAAACCAGACCCAGCAGAGTTTTGAAGGCTCCCTCTGTTCTTTCCTCCCTTTCCTTTCTCCCCAGGCCGAAAAAACCAACCCCAACAGAATTTTGAAGGTTCCCTCCTCTCTTTCCTCCCTCTCTTTCCTCCCCAGGCCGAACACACCAAGCCCATCCCAGCCCCTCCCACGGAAGTTTTGGGCACAATCCACATTCCCCGTGCCCCATCCCACCCCCCGGGCCCCCGGAGCCGCCGGGATCCGGCTGGAATTCGCTGTGGGATGAGGTTGTGAGCCCCGGAACCGCCGGCAGCCCGGGCTGGGACGGGATCACACGGGAATTCTGTTTTCCCCAGGGAGAGCCGGGGGTGGGATCCAGCCCGGCAGAACCGGCCGGGGCCGCCCGCCCTGAGGTTCTCCCTGCCCCGGGGGGTGGGTCACGGCGGCGATTCCGCTTCCTCCAGCCCATCCCTCCCATCCCTGGGAAAAACGGGAACGTGGATCTCTGGGAAGCACCACCACGTGAGGATGTGGCGCTTGGGGACACGGCTGAGGGGTGACGGCGACAGGGACCTCCCGAGGCCTTTCCCAACCGTTCCCCATCCCACCAGCCCGGGATTCGCTGCGGCCGCCGGCTGCTGCCCCGGGAAGGTGACACGGGGACAGTGCCGGGGACAGCGCTGGGGACAGCGGAGGGTCAGGCGGCACCTCGGGGACGCGCCGCGCTCCAGAGCAGCTCCCAGAAAAGTTGTCAAGAGGCAGCAGCTGGAGAAAAGACGCCGGAGAAACGCCAGCGCCGGTCCCGGGCCGCTCCCAGCGCCCTCCTCCAGGGCCGTTTGCGAACCAGCCGGGCGGGATGAAAAGGTTGATGCCCGGCCGGCCCGGCGGCGGCTCCGGCCGCTCCCCGGGGGGGTCTGTGGCTCGGAGAATTCGCTGTTCCCACCTCGCGCTCCGGAGCGATCGGGGGGTGAGAATTCCGGGAGGCTCCCGGCTCGCCGCCCGCGGATTCGGCTGAAAAGACCCGAATTTCGCCCGTTTAGGAGCCGGCTCCAACCCGCGCGAGCTCCCGCCGGGGCGGGGAGAGGGGGGATGAGGAGGGGCTGGCGGCGGTGATTATGGAAATGGGGATGTGCAGACGGAGGGAGCTGGCAGCGGGAGCGGCGCTGAAACGTCTATTTATAGCGCGGGGGGGAGAAAATAAACGTCGCCTTCTCCGGGCTGACAGATGGGCTCGGCGGCGGGCGGGACCGCGGGGACAGGAGAGGGGACCGCGGGGAGGGACGGCAGCCGGGAGCGTCCCCCGGGATGGGAGGGGTCGGGGGTTGGGGTTGGGGACCTCGGGGTGCCCTCAGTGTCACCCCCCGCAGGACACACCAGGGACGGGCTGGGGGTGTCACCCCGAGCTCAGCCTCGTCCTGCCCCAAATGCGGCTCCTGGGACACCCCGAATCCACACCCTGGGGGTCTGGGACACTCTGAATCCACATTTAGGAGGTCTTGGGACACTCTGAATCCACATCCTGGAAATCTGGGACACCCTGAATCCACATCCTGGAGGTCTGGGACACCCCGAATCCACATTCTGGAGGTCTTGGGACACTCTGAATCCACATCCTGGAAATCTGGGACACCCTGAATCCACATCCTGGAGGTCTTGGGACACCCCGAATCCCCACCCTGGGGGTCTGGGACACCCTGAATCCGCGGCCCCTCAATCGTCCCCACCCCAGGTTTCCTTCCCCCATCCCAGGTTTTCCTTTCCCATCCCAGGTTTTCCTTCCCCCATCCCAGGTTCCCTCAAACCTCATCCCAACCCTGCCTGGGACGCTCCAGGGATCCCAATTCCCTGGAAATCCCGTGCCGGGCCCTCCCCCAGCTCCGCAGGGAGGAATTCCTGCCCCATTCCCGCCCTATCGATCCCCGTCAGGATGGAAAAGCGCCCGGAGCTCCCAGCGCAGCTCCGCTGCCAGCCGGGGCTTTTGTGGCGTTCAATAAATATTATTAGAGAAGCGCGAGATAATAATTATGTCAATTAGAGGACGGGTAATTGGGCCCGCAGAAGAAAAGTGCTTTTCTCCCCTAATTGCCGAGGCCGCGTGCCCGCGATTGCGTGCGCGGCTTTCCAAAAATAAAAGGGCAGCCAGAGAGGGGGAAAAGGCGCTTTTGTTTTTCCCCAAATGAGCTCCGCGGTGGGAATTGAGGGGAGGGAAATCGTCCAGCGGTGCGTCCACGGCCCAGGAGGGACGGGAGAAGGATCCCGGGGCTGGGGGGGAGAAGGGACCCAAAACTGGGGGAGAGGAGCCCCAGAACTGAGGGAAGAGGGGATCCAGAATTGGGAGAAGAGGAGATTCAGAATTCGGGGAGAGGGACCCCAGAACTGGGGGAGAAGGGACCCAAAATTGGGGGAGAGGAACCCAAGAATTTGGGGAGAAGAATTCCAAGATTGCGGGAGAGGAATTCCAGAACTGGGGGGGAGAAGGGATCCAGAACTGGGGGAAAGGGGATCCAGAATTAAGGGGGAAAGGGATCCAAAACTGCAGGAGAAAGGATCCAGAACTGGGGGGAAAAGGGATCCAGGACTGAGAAAGAAGGGATCCAGAACTGAGAGGAGAAAAGACCCAAAACTGGGAGAGGAATTCCAGAACTGGAGGGGAAAAGGATCCAGAACTGCAGGAGAATGGATCCAGAATTGGGCAAGAGGAACTCCAGAACTGGGGGGAAAGGGATCCAGAACTGGGGGGGGGAAAGGATCCAGAACTGGGGGAAAAGGGATCCAGAACTGTGGGAAAGGGGCTCCCAGCACAATTCTGGAATCCCGGGGCACAGGGAGCTCCGTGCCCTCTCCAGATCCCTGGGACCAGCCCCTCCCTCAGCAAACCTTCCCACGGGCCAGGGGAGCCAGAATTCCCTGTGGATTAATCCCTCCCCACGGGCCAGGGGAGCCAGAACTCCCTGTGGATTAATCCCTCCCCACGGGCCAGGGGAGCCAGAATTCCCTGTGGATTAATCCCTCCCCACGGGCCAGGGGAGCCAGAATTCCCTGTGGATTAATCCCTCCCCGGGCTCCCAATGGAGCGGCACCAGAGCCTTTCCCCACCCAGGCACCAAACCCGTTTTCCTGCCGCTGCCAACAGCCAAACCAGCCCCCGAATCTGCATTTGGCTTCAGCATATTCCCAAATCCTGGAGATCCACCCTGAGCACCCCGAGCCCTGGAGGGCAGGAGGGGGAAGGGCTGTAGGCAAAGCAGGAGGGTTCGTTTCAAACAGGAGCTAAAAAAAAAAAATAATTAAAATCATAATTTTAATTTTCTTTTTGGCTGCCCCCGGGGGGTGCCGCCGGAACATAGGCACAGACAAGTTAAGCGGAATTCCTGCGTGGAGATGGGGCTCGGCTGGCTCCTCCAGGTTTATCGGCTCATCCAGGGAAATCTGGATGGAAAATCCGGATCGGGGCTCCGCCCTGCCCGCAGGGCTGTCCCGCGGTGTCACCGCCCCCGGGAGGGGACAGCGGGAGGGGACAGAGCCCCGGTGAACCCCAGAGCTCCCTCCTGCTCCCCATCCCGGGCTCCTGACTGGGAATTCCCGACACTCCTGCACCGGCAGGAGGAAAAGTTCCGGGCCAGGCTGGGCAGAGCTTGGAGAAACCTGGGCTGGGGGAAGAATTCCCTGTCCGTGAGCTCTGGATGTCCCTGTGTGTGACCTCTGGATGTCCCTCCCAACCCAAACCATCCCGGGGCTCTGTGATTCCCAGGGCTCCTCTGGGATGGCGGCTCCCACCCAGGAATTCCAGAGAGGTTTCCAGGCTGCGTCCAGGGGGATGGTCCTGGGAGTGATCCTGGGAATGGTCCCACATCCAATGGGATGGTCCTGGGAATGGTCCCACATCCCAAATGATGCCTGGGAATGGTCCCACAGCCAGGGGGTGCCTGGGAATGGTCCTGGGAATGNAATGGTCCTGGGAATGGTCCCAGAGCCAGGGGGAGGTCTGGGAATGTCCTGGGAATGGTCCCAGAGCCAGGGGGAGGTCTGGGAATGGTCCCACATCCAGGGGGATGGTCCTGGGAATGGTCCCACATCCAAAATGATGCCTGGGAATGATCCTGGGAATGGTCCCACATCCAGGATGAATCCTGGGAATGGTCCCACATCCCAAATGATGCCTGGGAATGGTCCCACATCCAGGAAGATGCCCAGCAATGGTCCCACATCCAGGAAGATGCCCAGGAATGGTCCTGGGAATGGTCCCACATCCAGGGGGATGAATCCTGGGAATGGTCCCACACCCAGGGCGATGCCGGGCCCGGCACAGACGGAAACCCCACACGCAGAAATCCCGGGGGTGTTTTTTTTTTCCCCACCGGTTCTGCTAAACATCCACAAAAATCCGGCCCTGCAGAGCTCCGACCACAACCGCGGCAGGAAACCGGGGACAAAGCCAAGCCCCGGCTGCTGCTGCAGCTCCAAACCCGCGGGCCTGAGCCGCTGCCAGCAGCCAGAGGTCTCTCCCGGATCCCACACACCGGGATGTGTTATCCCGACCGCCGCTTTTCCCTGCGTTATTTACCGTCAGGAGCTCCTGGTTGTCCCGGTTATCTGATAAACGCGGGGGGGAAAGGGCGGGGCAGGGGGTTTTTGGCAGGGCGGGGCCGTGCCGGGCATCGGCTGCTGCTTTGGGAGAGTCCTCCCGGCGGGAAGTGGGAACCGGGAACACCCTTGGGTTCGCCGCGGCGGGAATTTCTGAGAGGGAGATGGCAAAGGTGAACCAGATCCACGACTTGAGTTGTCCCATTATCCCCCCACTCTGGGATATTTCCGTGAGGAATTGAGCGAGCACGGCAAAAATTGCAGCTTTTAAATCGTCTCCTGAGCTTCCTTCCCGTCCTGACCTTGCTGCCGACCCGGGAGCATCCCGCACATCTCCCTGCCACCAAACCAGGCCGGTTTAAACCGCAAGAAAGTGGTTTTTGGGACGAAATTCCTGTTTAAACTGCAAGAAAGTGGATTTAGGTGGGATCTTGGGACCAAATTCCTGTTTAAACTGGTAGAAAGTGGATTGAGGTGAGATCTCGGGACCAAATTCCTGTTTAAACCGCAAGGAAGTGGATCTAGGTGGGATCTTGGGACGAAATTCCTGTTTAAAAAGCAAGAAAGTGGATTTAGGTGGGATCTTGGGACGAAATTCCTCCCCGTGAGGGAGCTGAGGTTTCCCAGAGCAGCCGTGGCTGCCCCTGGATCCCTGGCGGTGCCCAAGGCCAGGCCGGACAATGGGACTTGGAGCACTTGGGGACAGTGGCAGGTGTCCCTGCCCATGGGATGACCCATTCCAGGATTGTCTGATTCTATTTTGAGGCCAAATCTCCCATTTCCTGCTCTGAACGGTCTGGGGGGGGATGCGGGCAGGAAGAGCCCCGGTGACAGCGAGGGGACAGCGAGGGGACAGCAGCTCAGGGGACACCGGGGCGGGGCTGGACACGGGCTGGGGTGACCCCGGGGTGGGCAGGGACCTCTCGGTGACCACGGCCACCACTCCGGCCAGGGTCAGCACGCCTTCATTGTGCGGGAACCTGAACCATCTCCCCCGGGGCTAAAATCAGGGAATGGTAAAATCAGGGAATCAGGATTCCCGGGAGCCCGGTTAACCCGAGGCAGGCACAATGCAGGGCTCAGATAAAATCAGCCCCGGGTGGGTTGATATGAGCTCCTTCGGAATGGGCAGGAGCTCGTGCAGAATTTATCAATGACAAACAATTTAATTTGTCCCCAATAATGAGTGGCGGGGCAGAGTTAAGTGACACAATGGGGCGAAGGCCGGGGAGGACTCGGAATAACCCAAAATTGGGATATTCCAGAGGCTGGGAAGGGCAGGAGGCCATGGGGTGTTTTTTTGGGGGGGATGGTCCCAGCCCTGCAGGTGCTCAAAATATTTGGATTTTCCTGCTGGAGGTGAAGACACGGACGGGCCACCAGGCCTGGGATGTCAAAAAGAGATCCAAGGCTTTTCCAGGAGCCCCCTGGAGCCGGGAATTCCCAGCCCTGCCTCGCCGTCCCAGCAAGGGAAACTCGAGGGGGTTATGGGGAGGTTATTTCAAAGAACAAAAAGTGATAAAAATAAAATAAAAATAACACTAAAAAAGCCTTTCTGCCCCGCCGAGAGGAGCCTTCAGGAGGTCGGGAAGCGTTTCCTTCCTGCAGCCCTGTTTTGATGCCGGGGCCGGCGGGTTTTCCAGCGGGAACAATGGGAAGGGCTGCGGGAGGAGAGGGCGGGATGACACCCCGGGAAAGGGCCGGCCTCCCCTCCATCCCCGCGCCGGGATCGCCTCCCCGGCCTCCCCGCGGATATCGGAGCCGAGGAGTTAAGTGGTGCGTAATTACGGCTTTGTAGCGGCTAATTACGATCCCACAATGAGATCGGGGCCGCGAGGAGCTCAGGGTTTGGGGCGGGCTCAGTGCCCAGCTCCGGGAATCCCGGCTGGGAGCCAGGAGAGCGCGCAGGGAGGGTTCAGGGAAAGGGAGAGGATAAACCCCAACCCCATCAACCTCACCCCAGAACCCCAACCTCAACCCCAAAACCCCAACCCTATCAACCTCCCCCCCAAAACCCCATCAACCTCCCCCCAAAACCCCAACCCCATCAACCTCCCCCAAGCCGGGCACTGAGGGATTGGCTTCGTGGAGCCTCTGGTGGGACAAATGTTGTGGAGATGGTGCAGAACACATGGAGTGTCCGGGCAAAGTCATGGAACGTTCAGGCAAAGTCATGGAATGTTCAGGCACAATCCAAGGAATGTCCAGGCCCAGCTCATGGCCCATCCCAGCCCAATCCATGGCCCAGGCACGCCCTGCCCTCCTCCTGTTTTGGGGGCAGAATGTTTATTGCTGCAGCAGCCAGAGGGAATTTCACGTCCCCAAACCCTTTGTGCGTCCGCAGGGAGACGGAACTCAAAGCATGGATTGCGTCTGCAGGGATCCCGGGATGAATCATGGGATGGTTCGGGCTGGGAAGGGCCTGAAAGCCCAGCCAGTGTCACCCTTTGCCAGGGCAGGGACACCTCCCGCTGTCCCAGGGGCTCCAAACCCCATCCAGCCTGGCCTGGGACATTCCAGGGATCCAGGGGCTGCTCTGGGCTCCTGTGCAGGGTCCTCACCACCCTCCCAACCAGGAATTCCTCCCAATATCCCACCCAGAGGATTCCAGCCCCCACGGGCACAGGGCTGGGATTTACTGTTCATCACGGAATCCCGGGATGGTTTTTGGGGTTGGGAGGGACCTTAAAGCTCATCCTGATCCCACCCTTGTCCCTGTCCCACTGTCCCAGGGTGCCCCAGCCCAGCCTTGGACACTCCAGGGATCCAGGGGCTTCTCTGGGCTCCTGTGCCAGGCCCTCCCCACCCTCCCAGCCAGGAATTCCTGCCCGACATTCCCTGTGTCACTCCGATGCCATCCCCGTGCCCTGTCCCTTGTCCCCAGCCCCTCTCGGGCTCCCCCGGAGCCCCCCCAGNGGGCACAGGGCTGGGATTTACTGTTCATCACGGAATCCCGGGATGGTTTTTGGGGTTGGGAGGGACCTTAAAGCTCGTCCTGATCCCACCTTTGTCCCTGTCCCACTGTCCCAGGGTGCCCCAGCCCAGCCTTGGACACTCCAGGGATCCAGGGGCTTCTCTGGGCTCCTGTGCCAGGCCCTCCCCACCCTCCCAGCCAGGAATTCCTGCCCGACATTCCCTGTGTCACTCCGATGCCATCCCCGTGCCCTGTCCCTTGTCCCCAGCCCCTCTCGGGCTCCCCCGGAGCCCCCCCAGGCTCTGCTCGGGGCCTCAGCCCTCCCAGCACCGGCCCGGGATGAGCTGGCACGCACGGGAAAAAAAAAAACCAACCCACCAAACCCCTAATGAAGCCAAGGAGCGTTAATGAGCAGCTGGAAACCATCAACCCAAACCTGTTTTGGCTGCGGGTGCCGCCCCGACGTGCCAGACGAGCCGGGAGCTCCGGGGGAGGAGGAGGAGGCGGTGAAGAAGGCTGAGGCTGCCGCTGCCCTCGGGGCTGTGCGGAGATGAAACGGGGGTTTTGTAAATCCGCGTCTGCAGCCGGGGCTGGGGAAGGAAGGGACGGGGAGGGAGCAGCCAGCGCGCCCTGAGTCCCCCCGCGCTGCCCCCGAGGGCGCCCGAAACCCGCCCGCCCTTCCCTCGACGCGGCTTCACCCGCTGCAGAACCAGCCGGGGGAGCCGAGGGGGAGAAGTTAAATGTGATTTCAGCGCTTTCTGCCTCTCTTCTTCTTTTTTTTTTTCCTTTTTTTTTTT
>VXBN01002188.1:1597-18813 GCA_013397395.1 Sinosuthora webbiana
CTCTGTCAGTCGTCTTTTGTATTATTGCATCTATTTTTATTTTACCTTTACTTTTTTTTCCTTTTCTTCCTATTAAATTGTATCTCTGACTTGGAGCCTCTCATTTGTTTTGCTTTTAAAACCACTACACATATAAATACAAATGTACCCTATGAGATACTTGAATTAATTCTCTGGTTTTCATGATAAGAGCTTAGCTACAGCATGGTATCCAACTCTGAGTGCTGTATTTCAAAGACAGAAGTGGAAAGTGCACACAGAAAAGTAAACTGTGACCAGAAGTCCAGAAATAACCAGTGGGAAAAGATCAAAATAATTTGGGTCATTTTATGAAAGTAGAGAAGACTAAAAAAGAAATTGATAATATCCTCAGGTTGGATTCAAGGAAAATTTTTCCAGAATTTCCAAAGGTTGAAGCAACACGGAATAGTTTGTTTGGAAATGTGATGGAGTAGCCAGAGCCAGAGGGCCTCAATAACATATTTCTTGGGAAGTCTAAGGAATCTACATTGGTAGATTGTGACACAAGATATAATAGAGCAGCTGACTTAGTTATATTTCTGAGCCTTGGTTCTGGACACATTTTTACTCCTTCTGCAAAATTTTCCATCATACTGAAGCATTTCGAAATACTACCTCTCATAAATTAAGACCACACCAAGTGGCTTGAAACTGTAAAAAACTAGCACCTTTCTTTTGTTTTGTTTGCAGTTTGTAGGGGTTTTTTGCATTACAGTGAAGTATTTGACTTAGTAAGGCTTCATTTGCTGCCATTTTACAGGGTGTCCCTGAAACTCAGTGGCTGAAATTGATGAAGATTTTTGCCTACAGATTTCACCTATAGATGTTGTCTTTCATGAGGATATTTCTTAGACAGAAAGGATTTTTTTTTTTAACAGAAACTGTTTTCTGTTAGCTTTTTTATCCATCACTATTTTTCAAATGAAACACAAATAATTTAAAAAACATTTTTTTTCCCCCAGCCAACGTTTTTAGCATTTGTTTCTAAAAGTTTGTCTCAATTTGTACATACTCCTAATAGTTTTGTTCTTCGATGTAGTCATCTGCTATTTTTCCATGTAGAATACTTTAATGAATAAAAATTATAAACCCAAGTACTGCAATAATTTTTTGGCTCTTTAAAATCACAGTAGAGACACAGCCTGTCCTGCTATGGTTTCTTTTTCAGGAAATAAAAATCTTTCCCTGGCTTGAGGCCTGGGTGCAAAACACAATTTCTGTTTTGTTTTTTTATTTAAGGTTTTCATCCTCCTATTTTCTTTTCTTGCTCAAGACTATAAATTAATCAAAGTTGAAAATTTGTAATTGCAACATGAACCACATGTTCTGTTTACTTCATTTTTTTTCAGAATCAATTACTTACTTACTTTATTAGATTAACCTTAAAATGTCAAAAACGGCTATTAAAAGGAAAAAGAAAAAGGAAAAAGTCAGTTCTATCAAACACACATATAAATAAACACATAAATCTTAAATTTACATTTTCTTGGCATTTTTTCAGTCTTCAAATTTTTAATTTACCCAAAGGTAAATTAAAATGAAAAGGAAGCTGTGTTTTTTAAATGTTTATACTTTTTTTAGATGCAAAAATTCAGATTTAAATAAAATAAAATATTTCCTAAAATATGAGGAATAACTTCTCAGGAGCTATTTTCAGTTTAGGTGCTTTTTTGTTTGGTTGTTTTTTTTTACTACAGTACAAAAATAAATATACACATACAGATAAACAATACAAATGAATTACCATCAAAGATACCCTACCATAATCTACAATCTCACAGGTATTTTAAAATTTATTGTATACTTATTTGTTTCCTTGGTGAACAAAAGGATTCTTACCCTAACTTTCATGCTCTGCTTTTCTCATCCATAAAGATTTTCCAGTTTTACATTACATTATTGCATAAGTTTAAGTAATATTGTATATTGCACAAAGTGTAATTATATGATGTAATATTGTATTATTGTATGTATTCATAACTATAATAATTGTGTAATATATAATTGCATACAAATTGCTGCATCAATAGCAATCCAGTCTCTTTCCTGACAGAGCTCCCTGCTATTTCCTTGGGTCCTGTGACTGGTAACTGTGTGAAGAGACCAGTGCCTGCACTCCTCTTCCTCTCATGAGGATGATGAAGACCCCAGTGCGGTCTCCGCTCACTCTCTTCTTCTCCAGGCTGATCAAGTGTCCTCAGCCTCTCCTCACATGGCTTCCCCTCCACTGAGGAATCCAGACACTTCAGGATCCTCATTGCCCTCATTGTTCTGGATCCACTGAGGATCCAGACACTTCAGGATCCTCATTGCCCTTCTTTGGACACTTTCTAATGGTTTAATGTCTTTTTTTATATTGTGGCACCCAAAACTGCTCACAGGATTCGAGGTGAGGGACAATCCCCTCGCACGACCAGCTGGTAACAGCCTTCAAGCATGTGATTCCATCACTTCCCTGCAGTCTGTTTCAATGCTTGGCCACCCTTTCACAGAAAAACTTCTCTTCCTAATATTCCTCCTGAAGCCTAACATGAACCTCCCTTGGCACAATTTAATGCTGTTGTTGTTGCTGCTTGTTACTTGGGAGAGGAGATCAATTCTCTTTTGGCTACAGCCTCCTGTCAGGCAGCTGTGGACAGTAGGAAAGTCTCCTCTGAGCCTCTTTTCTCTGACACTTGACAAAGTTTCAATGATACTTCAGGAAGAATGTTACACCCAGTGAAATGGATGTGAGAAGTCTTAATTTGACCATTGATCAATTTAGAATATGCACAATTTATAAAGCAAAAAGTCAGAACACCTCCCCAACAAATACTTCATTGCCACATGCAAGTAGAATAGTGGAATAGTTTATGGAATAGTTTCTTAGAAATATAATATGGAATAGTTTATGTTCTACACGGTTTATATATTCCTCAATACTGAATAACTGTTACCTGCTTATGATCCCTCTGCCCTATTTCAGTTCAAGTCCCTGAAAAATTGTCTCCAAGTTCTAAGCATTGTAGTTATATCAGGAAATAATCTAAATATTTTTTAATCCCCATTAAAAAAAGAAAAAAAAAGAGAAAAAAAAAAAAGGGGGGGGGGGGGGGCTCAAAATACTACCTAATTGTACTTTTGCATGGTAGCAATGGATATTTCTATTCCTTCCATTGTGCTCCCAAGGTTGGATTAATCTCATCTAATACTAACCACACAACACTATATATCTAATCAATGCTTGGAGTCTAGACTGCCTTTGTTCTCTGTGGAAAGCAAAAGCACCTCTAAAGACTGATTTAGCTGGATGTAGACAGATATCTAGATATCGAAGATGATTATTTAGATGAATTTCCCTTCCTGTAGATGACTAAAGTTGAGTAAGATTAATATGGATCTCAGTCTTGCTATAACTTTGCAAAACTTCAGTTTTCCACAACTAAATGGTCAGTCCTTCATGCACCTGAATGAAACCCCTTAAATTTAATAATCTTGATTCTCCTCTGACTCAAAATTTCCATTGAAGTACCTTCATGTATTTGACTGATATTTATTGCAGTTATACACAAATTTTAGAAAGAGGGAAATCGAGTAAAAGGTGGAAAAAAAAGGAGAGAGGTAAGATTTTCTGGTAATGAAAATGAATGGTGCTCAATTGAAGGCAATTGATTTGTGTTGACTTACATCCCTGTAGCAGATTTCTTTGCCTAAGTGGAGGTGAAACAGCTACAGGTTTACCCAACCTGCAAGTTATCAGAGATGGATGGACAAGGGAAGGTCACATTGCTTTTGGTGTTGGAGAAGGCTTAGGACAGCCCGACTCACCAATCCCAAATTTAAGTATTCTGAGGATGTGAGGAACAATGTTTCCTGACAGAAACTGGCACTGGTGAGGATGTGTCAGACAAAGTTTCTGTTAAAGGAACCCACAAGTGATTTTACTGATAGTTTATCTTCAGCTGAGCTAACGGCTACTGAGCTGACACAGCCAGCCTAGAAACATTTGATTGACAGTCAATCACTACATAATATAGAAGCTTTGTCCTGTTTTTTAACAACAGGCACTCCTAACATACTCCAGGACTGTGCATGGAGATTCCTCACTTGAGTGAGAATGCTCAAGGTTACCCCTTGAGGCTAATGAGGAAATCTTACCACAGTTGTAACTATTAGTAACATCAATCTCTACTTAATAATTACTTTTCCTTGCTTTAATATTATTGCTACAATATTGCTTCAAAAAACAGTGCACTGGACTGTTAATGTAGCTATGCCTGTTTATAGTAGCTATGACTGTACATACTGTGCAATAAAAAAATCTGATTAATGTCTTCTAATCATTATCATTATCATTGCTAATAAAAAGTCACTTACTTTGTTAGTATAAATATATTTGGGTTGCCATCTTTAATCCCATGCAACAAAGTGGTACAAAGATTGAATTACACCTAAATAATTCTTTAAAAATAAATTGTAGACTATCTCTTGGGATAAGATTGGATCCAGCCATAATTAGACACCTCTCTGAGAATGAATTTAGAAAGCAAGGGTGTCTGTCTTCTCTGCAGCTTGTGGCTCAACAGGTGGATAAACGCTGATAAATGCTGCCTGAAGCTTCCATTCTGCCTGCAAATATCACCCGGCATTCATCCAGTGCCTGTACATGGATGTGGATGGAAAGGAAAACAACTAGCCTACTCTCTTAGTATATTTTTTCAATAAAAGCAGGTTTGTTAAAAAAGATTTCTCTGGGATTTCATCAATCAATTTTTACAAGATTCCCATGAAATAGATGAAGGTCTGAAACAATATGTTCAGGGCCTTGTCGAACAAGTCTAATGTGTCTGTAATACACACTGGGAGGAATTTTCTGGGTATTAAATTATCCGCAGACTGTAGTTGAACAATTCAATACTCAATCTGCTAAGAGCCAAAAGAAACAAAAATCACATAAGAATTTTTTTTTTTCTGAAGAAATATTTTCCTTCTAATTTCTGATGTGTGGTGACAGTTCATCTTACATCATGTCATATTTACACATTTGTTTTACAAATTGAAAGGATAATACAGAGGAAAAAGAAAAAAAGAAAAAAAAGATGGATTCAGAGGAATTCTTCTTCTCAAATAGATCCTTATGTTATCTGTATAGACCACGAGCAGTTAATCCAAATTTAGCAGGCAGATGGAGACAGGGCAGATGACTAAGTGGATCCTCTCTATTTGATGAGCTGGCAGGCGCTGTGGTCCACCGGCCACCTGAGTTATGTTTTAAATAGGTTTGCACATCTATAATTTACAACGAGAAAATGTAGCTAGCAGATTGAATGAGCTAAGCATCTGGTTTACATCACTAACTGGAGGTGTGTTTCTCCAGGTAGACTGAAAAGAGGAAGCTGACAGAAAGAAAGAAAAAATCCCAAAAAACCCTACCATGATTAAACAGGGATCTTCTTGAGAACTTTTCGTGACAGAACATCACTGACAATGAAGAACTTAAAGTGTACAGCTCAGCCTGAAGTTCATGATTACTTGCATATACAATCCAAGTTATTTTATTTTGGAATTGTAAGTCAACTTCAAGGGAAGTAAAAAATAAAATTTTGGCTACAGTTAGCTCTGGAGACGTTAAAATCATGGAGCACACCTAGATGACGAAAATTTTCTGCAAATGAAGGCATAAATACTTTTAGCCAGATATCCAACATGCATGAAAAGTCCTAGCAAAGGAATTACACTTGTTTCAAAAACACTAGCCAGGAACTTTTGGGAAAATCAAGACTGTATGTTAACAGAATTTGGTGACTTATTTTTTATATGAAGTACTCTTTAACACATTTTTCGGATCATATCTCAACAATGCATTAGGACAGCATTCTGCTGTGGGATGAAGTAATTTTTCGATGAGACATCAAACTGGACACCTGATTGCCTGTGCTGAATAAAGATCAGGGAAATTGCCCAAGTCATTTAAAATAGCGGTGGTCTCCAGCTCCCACTCTTTGTGCTTGTCAGCCTCTTGTTCAGCATTGGGTAGAGTTTTGTGTAAGAATATCTAACAATGAAAATTACTATTTGCATGAAAATATTTCAAGCTAAGGTACATAATGTACAGAAAAACTATCTCTAGGATAAGCCAAGTTTTCAAAATGGAAGAGCTATAAATGAAGGACAACTGGATGTAGGTGAGTGATGCTGAGAACAGAACCAGTTCTGCAGATATCTCAAAAAAACAAATATTTCATAAAAATAAACCAATATTGGACAGAGATAGTGCTGAATCCAGCTTTTAAAAGAGTATCTGTTTGTTTTAGTAGTTTAGGGAAGATTTAGATTGTTTGTTTATTTTCATTATACAAGTACTCAAAGAAAGTGTCTATGTAAAAAATTTGATCTATTTTTCAATGCTATTCCGAATGGCAGCACAGTCAAAATGTAGGTGTTACTGTGTATCCTATATTTCACTCATGCATCTTTCTTAAGTCTTTCTCCATATGAATATTAACCTTTAGTGTGATTTTTTGTATTATTCCTTTAGAATCACAGATTCATGCAGTCTCATGGAGTAGTTCATTCTGGAGGGGATCTCTGCAAGCCACCTGCTCTAATATCAATCTCAGGACCTTATTCAAGGTTAGATTAAGTAGCTTACAGCTTGATTCTGTCAGATTTTTAATGTTTCAAAGGATGGATAGTCCACAAATTCTCTGGGGTTTTTTTGTGGGGTTTGTTTTTTTTTTCATTGTTTGAAAATGGTGGGGGAAAAAACAAAACAGGATAGAAACCCACCAACAATAAAAACAAACAAACAAACAAACAAAAAAGAATAAAGTTTGGGTTTGGGGTTTTTTTTCTGTTGAAGCTTGATCTTCTGACCGCACTGCTGCACAAAGAGGCCCACATGCAGTCAGCTTTCTCTGCAAGGACATAGTGTTGACGACCTGTTCATCTCATCCACCAGGATACCAACTTACTTTTTTTGCAAAGCGGTTTCCTAATGAATTGGTAACCAGACTGCACTGCTGCATACTTAATGCTCTATTATTCCAGTGGGCACTGAACTATTACTGTCATAAAGACAGTAATTTCTACATCAACTTGATCATTCCAAATTTATTATAGTATAGAGCTGTTTCACTCTTTAAGGTTTGTCTACTGTTTTTATTGTGCTTATTTGTTGAGGGATTTTCTCCATTTTCTAATCACTGTAAAAAACTGAAAAACATGGATTATGATTTACCAATAGGAAAGATGAAGACATGTCTTTGGACAAAGGACTTGTGTTACTTTAAACATGTTAAGTTTGGTTTAAACCAATAACCAGATAGTTTTTCTCATTGAAAATAGACATCGGAAAATAAGTGAAATAAAGCCCATACATGGGAAAACACTGAATTGTTAGACTATCTGTTTTGCTTAAGGAATGCATCCATTAAGAATAAAGGCAATTGACTAGAGGGGATAAATGAAAGTGTGATTTAAAAAAAAAAAAAAAAAAANAAAAAAAAAAAACAGATATTAAAAGGTAAACAACCCTCAACAAAGGAAAAGAAAACCCTTTACAAAGCCAAAAGCTTTTCTTAGTTTTCCTAGTCTCATTGAACAGAACACTGAATGTATAAACTAAAAACATTGAAGAATAATCATATCTTCTATGAGATCTTCCTCCTCTTGCTTTTTGTTGATCTTGTTGTTTCTGTTGTGGTTAAGTAATTGAACTAACCTTTCACAGCTTTTGTATTCTGTGAAAGCCAGAATGTGAAATTCTTTCCATTTGTGGACTCAGTGACCTCCATGTTCTGAACAATGCCTGAAGTGAGTTTTGCGTAGTAACTGCTGCAGTTTTCCTTTCTCAATGGCCTCTTTGCAGCACCTGAATCCCAGATGAATAGCCAGCTTGATCAGTTTTTCCCTACCTTCTCTTGATAAATGTTTCCCCTTTTCCACTTGGCTGGCAGAAAGATGACCATTAAACGTTCATTTGTTTAAGCTAACAGACTGTAGTCATCTGCTCCCTGGGGAAGGCAGGAATCCAAACAGGTCTAAAATGGCATCGTTTAAGAACACAATCAATTCATTATCTTTTTCATAAAGTTCGCATGCGCACACATTAATCATAATGGAGTGGCACCGGGTAAAAAGTTCTTACCTAAGCAAGTTCAATGCTGCAGCATCTCTTTATCATTTAACTGCCTCTTGCAATTCAGGCTTTTATTGTCTGCTCATTCAGCTGTTGTTTTATGAGTGCTGGTGCATCCTTTGTGTGTGCCAGCCGAACAATCTCCAGAGTACCTTCGTGCCCTGGGGCCCACATGGGTCCCTTTGCTCCGAGTTCAGTGTACAGCTGTGAACAGGAATAATGTATCACTCCAATCTTTTATGAAAATAAAACAAAATGGATGATGTAGCCTATCTTTACGCATCCTTTTGGACCTCAGGTCTGACAGGCAGGAACCAGCCTCTCTTTCTTGTGATCAGTAGCAGTTACCTTAGGGAAAGGCATGGAGCTGTGTCAGGGTAGGTTTATGTCAGATACCAGGAAAGATGTTTTTCACCCACTGAGTAGCTGGGCACTGAAAAAGGCTCCCCACTGAAGTGGGCATGGAACCAAGTCTGCCAGAGTTCAAGAGGCAGCATTTGGACAATGCTCTCAGGGTGTGATTCCTGGGGATGTCCTGTGTAGGGCCAGGAGGTGGATTTTATGACATGTTGATGAGGAGAGAACAGTAGATGTCATCTGCTTTTATTTCACCAAAGCGTTTCTCTTTCTCTCCCATAATATGCTCACAGGCAAGCCCAGGAAATCTGGATTAGAAAAAGAGACAGTGAGGTGGATCCAGAACTGGCTGAATGGCAGAGCACAGAAGGTTGTGATCAGTGGAGCAGAAATCAGATTGAGGCCTGTGGTCACTTGCGTTCTGTAGTGGTGTGTATTTAGTTTTATCAGTTTAATGTATGTACTCATGATTTGTTCTTATATTGTTCTATGTCTGTTAATGGTCTGTTAATGGTCTGTTCCATGTACCCCCCTGAGTTTATTCCCTATGGTTTTCCCTGAGTTTCAGTTTGCTGTCAATCATATGTTATGTAATCCCCAGGTCCTGTCTGTCACTTCGAGGCCTCACCCTGGTTCTAGAAAGTTCCAGTGAGGTCGTCAAGTGATTGGGCTGGATCCCAGCTTTTCCCTCCTTCCCTTCCCATATTGGTTCCTTTATGTGTCTCTTACATGCAGAGCCACTCCCCCATTATCCCCATTTGGTCCTGTGCTCTATCCTTCCCTTTGCTCCTCCCCTGTTCTTAAACTGGTGCACCAGGGCAGTCTGCACTCTCCTGAGGTAGACTCCCTGGAGGTGAGGTGGTCTCTTGTGGGGCATTAATAAACTCCAGCAGCTGAAACCTCGACAATGTCCTCTTTTTATTCCAATGTCGCTGTACATGCTTGTGGCACAAAGAGCCCACAGGATTGGTGAGGTATTCCAGAATACCGAGCCATACCTTTCCCGTGGCTGGTGTCAGGGCTGGCCAGGTGAAGCAGGAAGAGGTTCCCGAGACATTGCGACCGCCGCAGCATTCCCCAGGACTAATGGTCAAGCCTTATTCTACTTGTTTGTCAACAGCCTGCATGAAGGAGTAGATTGTACCCTCAGCAAGTTTGCTGATGATTTCTTGCTTTAAAATAATACAAAGAATATTTTATCCACAGATTTTTGTTAGCTATTTGGGCTTTGGAGGGTTTAAAACAAACAAACAAACAAAAATCTACTCAGTCTTTTTCAAGTATCAGGGATTTAATTGCTGAATCATTAAATTCCTCGTGTTTCATCTGTAGATTTGTCATTTTTAATATATATTAAGATAGAGGTTTCTAAAGTAAGGAACACAGAAGAAAATTAATTTATTGGTGTCCCATCTATTTACTCTGAAATTAATTATTAAAAGTAGGAATCATACCACTTAATCTTAAAATATATAAAGATGTCTGTGAGACATCTTACTTTAGGCTGGGATAAAATGCCCCCGGGGAGAAACCAATTTCTATCATCTGTAGATGCAATAGAGATGGCTTCCTTGGCAGACACAACTTTCACATGAAATTTCTCAAAAGTAGGTTTAACATAGTAAAATGTTATCTTTTTACAGTAAGTAGCTATCTCAGCATGGATGCCACACTGTGTGAAGCTTGGACATTGCTGTTCTAATCTTGATATAGGTATTCAAAGTCAGCCCTGGGAGAGGAGTTTAACATTGACCTCACTTGGTCAAAGCAATGAAGAGAAATATCTATATCTTGTTCCAATGTGTTTTGAAACATCTCTTTCAAAATACTGCAAAACTCTTCTTCTCCCCCTGTAGAAGCTGCTTAAAAAATAATTATATTTGTTTGTATTACCTTGGGAAAATGAAAACAAGTCAATATGTACAAGATAAATAATCATTACTGTCATGACAGAGAGGATTTTTTTTTAATACTCCTTTATGAGACATGTATACATACATATAGTCAGTAATAATTATCTTGGAAATATAAAGTGAGGATACATTTAGATTACATTGTATTAGTGGATCAGCATAGCTGAAGAAAAGTTAATTAACTATTAAATCTAATACTTTGGATGTAAAGCAGTGATTAACAGTTTGAGTCTTTTGCTACCCTCTTTTCTTTACCCATTGACATTTTGTGACTCTTTTATTAAACTTTTAAAGAAATCTGTTCTGTCACTGCTCTTGAGGATAATACATTCTGGCAGATGGCTGGGATTTATTGAAAAAACAAACAAACAAAAACAAACAAACAAACAAAAAACCCCACACCAAAACCAACAGAAACTGATAGTGTTTTTTCTGCCTGTGCTTTCAGTGGGTCATGGAACATCATGCAAAATGACGAGTGATAGGCCCCTGATGTGATTCAGATGATTTTCAAGGGGAAAATGGTACACATTCTCTGAAGATTTCTTCTCCTCCCAAGCAGCCCACAATGCCTTTGAAAATGGCACATATTTTCACAAAGTGACAGGAAAGATGCCAGAAGTGGAGGGGTTAAAATCTAGAACTTTCATAACTGTTCATAAAATATGTAACAAAAGAAAACAGACCCCATTAAAAGTTCTTCATCGGGATGGTGTCATTTCACTAAGAAACTTTCTAAAAAAATCTTTTTTTAATTTGAAGTTTTGTCTGTTGGGCTGTTTTTGGCTGAGGTAATTTTCTTCCCAGTGGCTGTTACAGGGCTGTGCTTTGGGTTTGTGCTGAACATAGGGGTAATAATGAGGAGGACTGTTGCAGTGCATTTAATTAATAAGATTGCAGTCTAAATTATCCCCTGCCCTACTAACCCTTTTGGTTTCTCCCTGGTGGTGGGTGTGCCAACCATTCTGTGTCCCTGTCCAGAAACCTGAAACATTCTGGGTGGGAAGGGCTAACATGAATGGCAAAGCCTTTAGTAATTCAACCCTGTATCATGTATCAGATGTTGTATTGTCCTTCTGTCTTGGTCACTCCCTCCTTACCTGGTATTGGTTATGGCTTACCCTTGCCCCTCCCCATGCTCCTGATACAAAAGCTGAAACCTGAACCCCAGAGGGACTCTCCGNCCAAGTCTTTTGCTGCTTCTCCTACTTCCACAGCCTGGCGAGGGGATGGGGGTGCTTGAGAGTTTAGGAAACACAGCCAGGACAGGTGACCCAAACTGACCAGAGAAATGTTCCAGACCATGTAAAAGTCATGCTTATTATATAAAGAAGAAGGAGGTAGGGAGACATTCGGAGTGATGTTATTTGTCTTCCCAAGTAACCCCTGTGTGTGATGGAACCCTGCTCTCCTGGAGAGAGCTGAACACCTGCCTGCCCACAGAAGAAATGAATTAATTCCTTGTTTTGCTTTGCTTGTGTGCACAGTTTTTGCTTTCCCTGTTTAACTGTCTTTATCTCAACCCATGAATTTTCTCACTTTTACCCTTTTGATTCTCTCCCCAGTCCCAGTGCTGAGGGAGGGAGCGAGTGGCTGCCAGTGGCTTGGGGTTAAATCATGACACGTGTTTTGATAAAATTTTGTTAGAACAGATTTTTGCTTTTCAACACTAAAGACTAGAAAACTGAACTGTGTATTTCCAACACAACTTTGGGGGGTTTATTTCTGAAATATAGTTTGGTTTATAGGTTTATGTTTTAATGAAGAAAAACTTTTTGAACCATCTTTAAACACTTTCCCAAAACTTTTTCTTTTATAGGATTTCTACACTTTTCAGATCATTTTTGAGAAAAAAAGAAAAAGAAAGCAAGCAAAAATCTATACGTATTGTAGTACAGAAAGTGTGGGGTTTTTTGGTGTCTGTTTGTGCTTTTTTGGGTTTTGTTTTTGTTTGTTTTGGGGGTTGTTTGTTTGTTTGGGTTTTTGTTGTTGTGCTTTTTTATTTGTTTGTTTGTTTTTCTTTGTTTTGGTTTTTTTTTCCATAAAGTAATTTTCTTTTAGGTCATAAAGTGTTTTCTAATAAAAATATGAATATGCATATATATAAATGTATTTGCATTCACTCTGTTCTAGCACATCATATTCCTGGTTGACATATCAGCTATAATCACTGAGCCAAAAGCCATGACTTTTTAACAACTTTCAAGGTGCTTGAACAGGACAATATGGTGTTCACACAGTGATTGTATTTCTGTCCTACAGTTAGCAAAACTGATTCAAGCTGTAACTGGTGAAGAAGAACAAAATCTTAATTACAGACACACAATCAGAAAACATCCTGATTTCTGACTTACAGTCCAAGTTCCTAAACCATTATGATTCCTTCTTGAAAGTGCATTTTGCTAGCATGATAAAAAATATTTGTCATATATATATATATATATATTCATTTTAAAAATGAACCTCATATAATTTTTTGATATTACTTTTGGGTTTTTATGGATACTTAATATACTGAATAATGGCCTACTCAAAAATATGTTTAGGAACACATCAGATAGCTCATTTTACTGTTTTGGGAGTGAAAGAGAGAATTTCAATAATTTCTGTGAATGTTACTGTCAAATGCCCTCATTGAAATCAGAGACCTAGCTGAGGAAAGTGTGATGTGAAAACCAGAGACAGGGGAACAGAAGGTGACATGAATGAAGAATTTTGTGAAAGAAAAGCCACCCTGGAACATGTTAGAAAGTGCTAGTAGAAAATTGCTTTGAACGAAGAATTACAGCAAAGGAACTCTTCAAAACACTGTATGAACACTGACACCAGTGAGTCACGTTCAGCATTTCTTGCCTTCTGGCTTATTTTTAACTTCTGTGTAGAAAAGCTTGAGCACAGGTACTTCCAAGATTATATCCTGTGGGAAGTTTGAGAACATCAGCTCTGTACCTTCATGGATGTGTTAGTTTTGGATAGTGGTACCAAGCATGTAAGATAGACTTGTGATTAAACAGGCAGCCACATCCCAAATATGATGTTCTTGCCATGAGCACAGAAATGAGCTTTGGCAAAACAAGCATCCCAGATCTCTCCCTTGAATTTAACCCTCCTCAAAGGCTCATATTTTGTGTTAATGATATCCATTACACCTATGAAACAATACTGTTGTTGCTAAGCACAAATGAGGGGTTTGGTTTGTTTTTTACACTCTTGCAGCTGAGAATTTATACTGCTGTCTTACATGCAAGAAAGGAACAGTCTGCGGAATAACAAAATTTACAAAAACATGCTATCGAAGGTCAAAAACAAGAAAAACAATGTCTGCTTTTTTGTTGCTGTTTTCTTGTTATGGTTTCCCTGGTTTGTGTTAGGTCTAATCTGTCTGCAAATAATTCCGTTGAAATGAAGGGAATCTTTGTATGGAAAACGAAGAGAGAGAGAAGAACGGGTTGAGAACACGTGAGAGGAGCAGCCCTGCAGACAGCCAGGGCAGTGCAGAAGGAGGGGCAGGAGCTGCTCCAGGCTCTGGAGCTCACATTCCCCTGCAGCCCCTGGAGCAGCCCATGCTGAGGCAGCCGTGTCCCTGCAGCCCAGGGAGGGCACGGGGGAGCAGAGATCCACCTGCAGCCCCTGGAGGAGCCCAGGCTGGAGCAGGGGGATGCCCAAAGGAGGCTGTGACCCCATGGGAAGCCTGTGCTGGGGCAGGATCTGTCGCGGCTCTCGTTGATATCACTGCTCTTTATGGGGGTGCGACAACGTTCCCCCGGGGCCCCCTGTGTCCCAGGCATTCGCCGGGGGATCAGCGTAAAGAATGCGAGATGGGCCTAGTTTGCAGCTCCAAGAATCCTTTGTTATAGCTTAACTCGAAGACAGACCAGAGGCTAGCACCTAAGAATCTCTGAAAGAAAAATCCTTGAAAGAATCTTGCCCCTCAGGGCAGGGCAGTGGGTTTTAAGGGACCACTTGGTGGGGGGGTTCAGGGTAGGGACCCAATAGGAGAGGGTTACTAGTCAGGGATTACAAAACCGAAACCAATAAGGGAACACAGCAGGGGGGGAGCAATCTAAACTACGAATAAGGCATCGAAGATTGGGAGATTGTTAGGGAACAGTCTGGAAGAAAAGGCAGGGTTAGGGAAGGATTGACACGTAAATAAGTGGATGCAATCTAGGCAGTACTAACAGTTCAGGAAAAGAGGGGCGGGGTACAATTTAAGACTAAATTATCAGCATAGCGGACAACAAAACAGCCCATTTAACAGGAAAGAAAAAAAAAAAAAAAGGAAGAGTTGGGGGCAAGGTTTCTAAAATCTGTTTTAATTGTTATTTTTGTCATTCTTGTGCTCTGATTATCTTGGCAGTAAACTAAATTAATATTCCCAAGTTGAGTCTGTTTTGTCTGTGAGGGTATTTGGTGACTGATATCTCTCTGTTTTTGTCTCAACTCATGAACTTTTTATAATATTTTCTCTCCTTTGTCTTGTGGAGTGGAATGATAAAATGGCCTTGGTGGGTGCCTGGCACCCAGCCAGGGTCAAAGCCCTGGATAGCTATATTTTAGTAAGTTAATATAAAGTCAAAGGAATTCAGCTTTATGGGAACACCACAGTGGGGTACATGATGGCATGAATCAGATCTAATATCAAAGGAATATTTTACTTGCTAAAAGAATTATTTGAAAAGTGTTGCAATTAAAAAAAAAAAAAAAGATACAAAAAACCCTGCTTGTTATGCAATCTGGTGTCTGGACATTATACACCGGTCATGCTGAGAACTCATCACTCAGGTGACAACTCTTTGGTCTGTCAGTGCCATCCATCCACCTGATGAGCTCATATCAACCACGCATTTTCCTGACAAATGCAGTTTCCCAATAAGGCCTACTGAAGTTCTTAGCAAAATAGGTGCACAAAGGGATAAAAAAATACAGATACTCCTGAAAAGAAAGGGGGAGAGGGGAAAGAACAGAAATAAATGTCTCTGCACAGGTTACTTGGAAAATCTTCCTCCAGCAGAGACTATCCAATCACATTTACCTACATGTAGTTTTTCAAGCTAAAAAATACACTTCTCACACTGAGTTCCTCTTTGCCTTTAGATTGTCAGATTAGAAAGGTCTGAGGTTTGGAAAGCTTGGTGGTTTTTGTTTCGTTGCTGCTATTGTTGTTATTTTCCCCCTCTCCTTTGTTTTCTTTCTGTTATTATACAGCGTCTGAGTATCTTCTTGTTAAACAGGGACTACCAGATGTGGGAGCAACTAAAGGTGTCATTCATCACAGAACTTCATCACTTACATAAATATATTTACATAATGACTAGTACAGATATAACTATATTGAAAAAAGAGTCATACAGGATTTAACAAAATATTTTTAACAGAGTCTCAAATTCCCCAAAGGAAAACTCTGAAAGGACCTTTGAAATAGCTTTGTTAAAATAATGACTCTAAACACTTTATTTTATTTTTAATAAAAAGAAGATAAGAGCCATTCAACCCATTTCCACGTATTCTAGGCTTTGATCAGCTGCGTAAGACAAGGAAGGATTTTACTGTTAATGTTTTTTCTTTGCTAAGTACTGTTTGAGAAACTATATATACCTGACCTTGTTTCTAAATTCTAGCTGGGGGAAAATAGTATTTTGGCTTCTTTATTGTTTCATTCAAACACTTAAAGATCTGTATTTTAAAATTAAATACATGCAAAGCCTCATTATTACCTCCAGTTTCCCTAAGAAATTAGAAATGAACTTTTAAAATAATTTTTCTTCTTTTATGCACAGTAATTCCTCATGTGTTAAGATCAGCTCTTCCCTACAGCTATAACCTAATCGGCATGCAGAGTTCTGATTATGAAATACAAGCAATTTGAGGGAAATCTTAATGTAATTTGCATTAGCAATTCTAGTTACTGGCAAAAGACTCTAAGATGGTTCTTAAAAAAAAAAAAAGAGAAATAGTATTTTTCTCTGCTGTGCAGCTAAATTGTACTTTTATTCTGCTTGTGGAGCATGCAAAAACACTACAAATTTCAGAGGGTATTAAAACTCAGAGGAAAAGAGTAAAAGAGAAAAAGAGAAAACTGTGGATGGGTGAAGGCCTTGTGTATAAAAATGTACTGATTTATTCAGAGTCAACATCAAGTGAACACATAGTTGGGATATAATTAGGGACAGTTTTAACTGTCCCAGTAATAAAGGCCTTAGGAAAGCTTCAAATGATTTCAAACTAGAGGATGATTCCAAGCTCTCTGCAAATATTGAAAACTCTTAGCTTTGATGTATATATATACATTATAAACTCAGTGTATAATAAGAATAAAGCCCCAAAACTACACCAGAAGACCCCCGAAACAAAGAAAAACACAAACCCCACTCCTCCCCCAAAGAATGCCTTTTTCGAACATCTCCATATATACCCCTTTATGTATTCCCTCTGCCAGATTTCACTTTCTATGAATCCTTTGCTGCAATGGCAAATCTGCTTTAAGTAAGACTGATTAAAATGAAATTACTCAGTCTCCTGACCCATGGCAAATTTCACGAGCTGCAATTTGTCTAGTGATTCAGCTGTTAGTACAATCTGATTGGCTGTAATTTAGCTTTATAGTGCCTTGTCCCTCCTGTCCCCTCTAAAAATACTAATGTCCAGTGATACTAAGATGAAAACAAAAAATAGATGGTGGGGAAAAAAGAGGAGAGGGGACTAGAGGGGATGGGATGGAAGAGAGGGAGGGAGGGAAGGGAAGGGAAAGGGAAAGGGAAAGGGAAAGGGAAAGGGAAAGGGAAAGGGAAAGGGAAAGGGAAAGA